>JALGBA010001506.1:0-344111 GCA_023970755.1 Azemiops feae | reverse complement strand
CAGCTCTATTCTATTCTAAAAATGTTTAAGTGCTTTCATTACTATTGTTCAGTGTCTCTCAACGGTGACAAAGATATGTGGACTTCAAACTCCCAGAATTAATGTCAAGTTGTTAATAAGACCCAAAACGGTGTTTGACTTATTAGGCCTACACTTAATTCAATGAAGAAAATTTCAATAGTGAACAAATATTCAGACTTTTCTAATATCTCTAGTTATGATGGTGGCCAGCATGACAGTCCAATTCAGATACTTGGCAACTGGCTCACATTTATGACGGTTGCAGTGTCCCTGGGTCATGTGATCCCTTTTTGTGACCTTCTGACAAGCAAAGTCAATGGGGAAGCCAGATTCACTTAACAGTTGTGTGACTAGCTTAACAACTGCAGTGATTCACTTAACAACGGTGGCAAGAAAAGTCGTAAAAAGGGCAAAGCTCACTTTAACAAATGTCTCACTTAATGTCAGAAACTTTGGGCTCAGTTGCGGTCGTAAGTGAAGGACTACTTGTATTCTCGGCTTCAAAATCTATTATTTCTGTTTTCTGATTAATATAGTTATTTTAAACATATGTTAAGCTGTTTGCATATTCTTTTCTGCAATATATATATTTTTTTAATTTGCAAGCATATTGTTTTGCTTAGCAATTGAAATTTTGGTCTCAATTGTGGTTGTAAGTGAAGGATTACCTGGATGCAAAAATTGAAAACAAACAACTAATAATCTGAAAAGATTGCACCAATTCTGGAAAGAACAACATCCAGAATCAGAAATAAGAAAATAGAAGCTGGTAGAATAACACAGTTATAATACAAAATAAAATATCCGCAGAAGAGAATTGGAAGCGCTGCAAAGGTTTACTCAAGGAGAATAAATGGAAACCTTAGCAAAAGTAGCTCGGACTGTAGAGGCAATCCACAGGGAATTGGCAGTAGAAGAAGCCAGAATAGCTATTGGATTGTTTTAATTCTTAAACCAGGCATCTGGTCCTCAGCCTTTTTCTGAGGAAGCCCTCTAATTAGAAAAGAAGAGGAACTGAAACAAAGAATAACTCAGCATCTACATCACAAAAACATCAGAATAAGGTCACCTGGGTTGAAGCTTGTTCCAAAGAAACAGCACAAGTATTAAAAGAGGTTAATGTTGTAATATCAAATACCAGCACCAGCTTACTGCAAGGAACAAGCCAACTGATGTACGGCATGGCTGCAGTAATACCTAATTAATAAATAACTTGGATGCAAAATCAACAAACAAGAAAGAAAAAAAAAACACCAAACAGTGCACCACCAAAATGGAAGATCAGGCTGAAAAAATACATCAGCATAATAGATCAGATGCAACGACAAGCCACAAACAGATCACTCCAATAAATTGGAGAACAAGAAGGGCCAAGAATAGCTGATCAAGAAGTTATCACCTAGAATGTTTTACTTGTTCATTTTCCAGATTTAAATTCAAGAATAGAATAGAATAGAATAGAATAGAATAGAATAGAATAGAATAGAATAGAATAGAATAGAATAGAATAGAATAGAATAGAGCAGAATAGAGCTGGAAGGGACCTTGGAGGTCTTATAGGAGACGGTATAATGTCTCAGACAGGTGACTGTCCAGTCTCTTCTTAAAAACTTCCAGCGATGAAGCGCCCACAATTTCTGGAGGCCAGCTGTTCCACTGGTTGATTGTCCTCACTGTTAGGAAGTTTCTCCTTAATTCCAGGTTGCTTCTCTCTTTGATCAGTTTCCAACCATTGTTTCTTGTTCTTCCCTCTGGTGCTTTGGTGAACAACCTGACCCCCCTCTGTCTTGTGGCAGCCCCTCAGATACTGGAATGCTGCTATCATGTCTCCCCTATTTCTTCTTTTCTTTAGACTGGCCAAACCCAAGTCCCGTAGCTGTTCTTCGTATGTTTTAGTCTCCAGGCCTTTGATCATCTTAGCAAACCAAAAGCAGACATGACCTTCTGATTCTACCTCCTCTTTGGGTCTGAGGGAAGTCGGAAGTCAAATGCCTTTTTTTTCTTCCTCACCTCACTTCTCTACTCCCTTTCCCCTTCCCCATCTTTTCCGCTATTTACTTCGTATTTCGATTGTATTGTATATTATAAACTAATAAAACTTTGTAAATCTTAAAAAGAAGTTATCAGGGGCCCTAGGGGTAGGCAACCTCGGCTCTTTTATGACTCATGGACTTCAACTCCCAGAATCCCTGAGTCAGCATAGCTCAGCTTGGAAACCTCTCCCTTTCCCCTCAGCATAGCTGACTCAGGAATTCTGGGAGTTGAAGTCCACGAGTCATAAAAGAGCCAAGGTTGCCTACCCCTGGTATAGGTCCTTCTGCTTGAGCTGTGGGCTGGACTAGAAGACCTCCAAGGTCCCTTCCAGCTCTATTCTATTCTAAAAATGTTTAAGTGCTTTCATTACTATTGTTCAGTGTCTCTCAACGGTGACAAAGATATGTGGACTTCAAACTCCCAGAATTAATGTCAAGTTGTTAATAAGACCCAAAACGGTGTTTGACTTATTAGGCCTACACTTAATTCAATGAAGAAAATTTCAATAGTGAACAAATATTCAGACTTTTCTAATATCTCTAGTTATGATGGTGGCCAGCATGACAGTCCAATTCAGATACTTGGCAACTGGCTCACATTTATGACGGTTGCAGTGTCCCTGGGTCATGTGATCCCTTTTTGTGACCTTCTGACAAGCAAAGTCAATGGGGAAGCCAGATTCACTTAACAGTTGTGTGACTAGTTTAACAACTGCAGTGATTCACTTAACAACGGTGGCAAGAAAAGTCGTAAAAAGGGCAAAGCTCACTTTAACAAATGTCTCACTTAATGTCAGAAACTTTGGGCTCAGTTGCGGTCGTAAGTGAAGGACTACTTGTATTCTCGGCTTCAAAATCTATTATTTCTGTTTTCTGATTAATATAGTTATTTTAAACATATGTTAAGCTGTTTGCATATTCTTTTCTGCAATATATATATTTTTTTAATTTGCAAGCATATTGTTTTGCTTAGCAATTGAAATTTTGGTCTCAATTGTGGTTGTAAGTGAAGGATTACCTGGATGCAAAAATTGAAAACAAACAACTAATAATCTGAAAAGATTGCACCAATTCTGGAAAGAACAACATCCAGAATCAGAAATAAGAAAATAGAAGCTGGTAGAATAACACAGTTATAATACAAAATAAAATATCCGCAGAAGAGAATTGGAAGCGCTGCAAAGGTTTACTCAAGGAGAATAAATGGAAACCTTAGCAAAAGTAGCTCGGACTGTAGAGGCAATCCACAGGGAATTGGCAGTAGAAGAAGCCAGAATAGCTATTGGATTGTTTTAATTCTTAAACCAGGCATCTGGTCCTCAGCCTTTTTCTGAGGAAGCCCTCTAATTAGAAAAGAAGAGGAACTGAAACAAAGAATAACTCAGCATCTACATCACAAAAACATCAGAATAAGGTCACCTGGGTTGAAGCTTGTTCCAAAGAAACAGCACAAGTATTAAAAGAGGTTAATGTTGTAATATCAAATACCAGCACCAGCTTACTGCAAGGAACAAGCCAACTGATGTACGGCATGGCTGCAGTAATACCTAATTAATAAATAACTTGGATGCAAAATCAACAAACAAGAAAGAAAAAAAAAACACCAAACAGTGCACCACCAAAATGGAAGATCAGGCTGAAAAATACATTCAGCATACTAAGATCAGATGCAAGCAAGCCACAACAGATGAAAGAAAATAAATTGGAGAACAAGAAGGGCAAAGAATAGCTGATCAAGAAGTTATCACCTAGAATGTTTTACTTGTTCATTTTCCAGATTTAAATTCAAGAATAGAATAGAATAGAATAGAATAGAATAGAATAGAATAGAATAGAATAGAATAGAATAGAATAGAATAGAGCAGAATAGAGCTGGAAGGGACCTTGGAGGTCTTATAGGAGACGGTATAATGTCTCAGACAGGTGACTGTCCAGTCTCTTCTTAAAAACTTCCAGCGATGAAGCGCCCACAATTTCTGGAGGCCAGCTGTTCCACTGGTTGATTGTCCTCACTGTTAGGAAGTTTCTCCTTAATTCCAGGTTGCTTCTCTCTTTGATCAGTTTCCAACCATTGTTTCTTGTTCTTCCCTCTGGTGCTTTGGTGAACAACCTGACCCCCCTCTGTCTTGTGGCAGCCCCTCAGATACTGGAATGCTGCTATCATGTCTCCCCTATTTCTTCTTTTCTTTAGACTGGCCAAACCCAAGTCCCGTAGCTGTTCTTCGTATGTTTTAGTCTCCAGGCCTTTGATCATCTTAGCAAACCAAAAGCAGACATGACCTTCTGATTCTACCTCCTCTTTGGGTCTGAGGGAAGTCGGAAGTCAAATGCCTTTTTTTTCTTCCTCACCTCACTTCTCTACTCCCTTTCCCCTTCCCCATCTTTTCCGCTATTTACTTCGTATTTCGATTGTATTGTATATTATAAACTAATAAAACTTTGTAAATCTTAAAAAGAAGTTATCAGGGGCCCTAGGGGTAGGCAACCTCGGCTCTTTTATGACTCATGGACTTCAACTCCCAGAATCCCTGAGTCAGCATAGCTCAGCTTGGAAACCTCTCCCTTTCCCCTCAGCATAGCTGACTCAGGAATTCTGGGAGTTGAAGTCCATGAGTCATAAAAGAGCCGAGGTTGCCTACCCCTACGAAGGAAGATCAAGGAAGCACTGAAAATAATAAAGCAGCAAATATAGCCAAGAAGATACAAAGCTGGAATTAAACTACAGATAGTCCTCGACTTACAACAGTTTATTTAGTGACCGTTCAAAGCTACAATAGCACTGAAAAAAAATGTGACTTATGACCATTTTTTACACTTACAACCATTTCAGCATCCCCATGATCATGTGATCAAAATTCAGATACTTGACAACTGGCATGTATTTATGATGGTTGCAGTGTCCTGGGGTCATGTGTCTGAAATGGTATAGGGTTTCCTGCCTGAGCAGGGGGGTTGGACTAGATGCCCTCCAAGGTCCCTTCCATCTTTATATGATGATGATGATGATGATGATGATGATGTCCCACATGTGATCACCTTTTGCGTCCTTCTGACAAGCAAAGTCAAGGGGAAAGCCAGATTCACTTAACAACCATGTTGTTAACAACTGCAATGATTTACTTAACAACTGTGGCAAGAAAGGTTGTAAAATGGAGCAAAACCTAATTGTTTCACTTAGCAACAGAAATTTTGGGCTCAATTGTGGTCGTACGTCGAGGACTCCCTGTATAGGCAGAAACTCCAATTTCAGTCGAATCAGAAACATTTCTACCGATCCATCAATGGAGAGACTGCAATGAAGCAGTCAAC
This sequence comes from Azemiops feae, assembly GCA_023970755.1. NCBI lineage: Eukaryota > Metazoa > Chordata > Lepidosauria > Squamata > Viperidae > Azemiops > Azemiops feae. Next base: position 338,748 of record JALGBA010001506.1, on the reverse strand, counting down.
ATCTGACCAAGAAATAGTGTAGTATCTAGGCGCAACTAAGGGACAACCAAATACAACAAGGATGCAGCTTCGTTAAAGGAGATGGATAAGAATAAAAAAAAAAGGCTGAAATAAAAGAAAGAGCAAGGAAGATCAAGAACTGGTCAGGACCAGGGGAAGGTGATGTTGACGGAAAAATCTTCATCAGGGTCCAGTCCAAGCCGGAAATAAACAAACATGAAGACTGCTTTAAAAAGAAGGTTGGAGTTTATTGAAGAGGAGAGCCAGACAAAAAGATGGCTCTGGGAAAAAATGACCACATGTAGTAGGGAGTGGGTTTTTATATCTTCCTGGGCTTTTGTTTGGAGCTGTTCCAGTATCATGAACTTTGACCTGAGTCTGAGGGTGCCTTTCTGTTATTCTGATGGTGGTGATGTCCTAGAGTTTGGGTGGGGTATGTAGATTTTAAGGGTCTTTGTCTTCCTGATCTCTTCAGCTTCTAGCTGGAGGGCTCCATTCTTCCTGAAGGGATTATTACATCTGCATTTCTAAAAGCTGGTTTCTGCTGAGTTGTCTGGCTGGGGTGTGTGTGTGGAGAAGTTTCTGCCTTTTTAAAGATCTTCTCCATTATTCCTTTGGGGAAATATATTCTGCCTTTTTAATATTCCCCAAAATATTTCTTCCTCTGGATTGTTCCCACAGTGAACTGCACGAGTTTTGGTTGAAACATCTGACTGGGTCTCCACTCACTCATTGGCACGCAATGCAAGGAGGTGAAATTGAAGAGTGGCTAACATCTGGCACAACCTACATGTTAATGGAAGACCCAGCAAAAGAGGAAGCAGCAGGCAACTACAGGCCCAGTACCTGCTTAGCAACAAATTTCAGATTGCTAACTCCTCCTCTTCACTGACAATGCTGCCATTACTGCTCACTCTGCCGAACACCTTCAACAGCTTATGGACTGCTTTAGTAAGGCCTGCCAAGACTTTGGTCTAACAATCAGCCTGAAAAAAACACAAGTCATGGGTCAGGATGTAGATCCACCTCCCTGTATTACAATCTCTGCACAGGAACTGGAGGTTGTCCATGATTTTGTGTACCTCGGCTCAACTATCTCTGACACTCTCTCTTTAGACACTCAGCTGAATAAACGTATTGGTAAAGCGGCCACCACATTTTCCAGACTTACAAAGAGAGTATGGCTTAATAAGAAGTTGACAGAACATACAAAGATCCAGGTCTATAGAGCCTGTGTCTTGAGCACACTCTTGTACTGCAGTGAGTCTTGGATTCTTCACGTACAGCAGGAGAGAAAGCTGAACACTTTTCATATGCGCTGTCTCCGACGTATTCTCGGCATCACCTGGCATGACAAAGTCCCAAATAGCGCAGTCCTGGAATGTGCTGGAATCTCTACCATGTATACACTATTGAAACAGCGACGCCTACGCTGGCTTGGGCATGTCGTGAGAATGGCTGATGGTCGGATTCCGAAAGATCTCCTGTATGGAGAACTAGTGCAGGGAAAGTGCCCCAGAGGGATACCTGAGCTGCGATATAAGGATATCTGCAAGAGGGACCTAAAGGCCTTGGGAATGGACATTAACAGCTGGGAATCCTTGACCTCTGATCGTTCAGCCTGGAGGCTAAAGACGCAGCATGGCCTTCTCCAATTTGAAGAGACACTTGTGCGGCAGGCTGAGGCAAAGAGGCAGTCCCGGAACCAGCGAAATCTGGGGGCTGGACAGGGGACAGATTGTATCTGCCCTCAGTGTGGAAGGGACTGCCATTCTCGAATTGGCCTTTTTAGCCACACCAGATGCTGCCTTAGGACCTCTTTCCAGAGCACGATACCATAGTCTCTCGAGACTGAAGGATGCCAATGGAACTGGTGTGGCAGTTGATGCAGCCCAATAGCATCTAGTCGAAAACAAACTCTTTCCATCTGAGCAGGGAAAAAACCTGTCCAAACTGTTTTTAACTGTGATAAATGGGGTTTATCTTAGCCATAGTAAACATCAGGTTGTATTTATTAAGCTCAGATTAAACATCTTCCTACCGCAAAGGCTGAAGGGTAGATCTGAAGCGTCCTATCGAAGCAGGATTCTGTCCTTACAATAAGGGGAAATTGATGGATCACGTTCTTCTGATTTGCAATTTTTGTGTAAGGGCTTTGCCAACATCTGATCTAGCCTATATTAGAAACTATACCAGGCAGACCTAATTTTGATTGCCTTATATTCTCGTTGTCTGAGAGAGCCAGTTTGGTCCAGTGGTTAAGGCAGGGGTCTTCAAACTTGGCCCTTTTATGACTTGTGGACTTCAACTCCCAGAATTCGTCAGCCAGCCTGCCTGGCTGAGGAATTCTGGGAGTTGAAGTCCACAAGTCATAAAAGGGCCAAGTTTGAAGACCCCTGGGTTAAGGAATGAGACTAGAAAGTGGGAGACCGTGAATTCTAGTCCTGCCTCAGGCATGAAAGCTGGCTGGGTGACTTTTGGGCCAATCGCCAGGAGACTATGAGTTTTAATCCCGCCTTGGACATGAAAATCAGCTGGGTGATCTTGAGCCAGTCATCTTCCCTCAGCTCAACCCACCCTCACAGGGTTGTTGTTGTGGGGAATATAGGAGGAGGAAAGTGTGTTGGATAGGTTCAGCCCCTTGAGTTATTTTTCAAAATAATAAAGGCAGGATACAAATAAATAAGCCAGGGGTCTTCAAACCTGGCCCTTTTATGACTTGTGGACTTCAACTCCCAGAATTCACGCTGGCTGAGGAATTCTGGGAGTTGAAGTCCACAAGTCATAAAAGGGCCAAGTTTGAAGACCCCTGAAATAAGCCTGACATTGAAAAGATATACATTTACTCTCTTCTAGAGTAATGAACAATGATGGCATTCTCAGAATAATGCCAGTGAATACTGAACAAAACCCCCGATTGCCAGGCAGTTGACAGAAGTAGGCCTACTGTTTGAACACACCAGTGGAAAACCAACAACTACTGAGACTGTACGTTTTGTTTAAAAAGGGATATAATTTAGGTCCTAGCTCCAGTACATGTCCTGCCTTAAGAAGACAGCGCCATCTAGGGGTCTTCAGTACAACTGGTGCTCAACTAAGAAGGTTTAAGCCAGCCTTTCCACCTGGTGTACTTCAAAATGTTTGGACCAACATAGTCGACAGATTGAAATTAGAAATTAGCTGTACGTATCCGTCAAGCAGTAGGTTAGGATATGCAGAGCGGAGTTTACTGGCAAAAGTTCATATTTTTAATATGGACTATTTCACTAGTTTGTTATACAGATAGTCCTTGACTTATAACCTGTTGTTTAAGGGACTGTTGAAAGTTATAACAGATCTCCCGTTACTTACAACTTGTTTTTGAAGGGCTGATGGATGCACCCTTCCCACCTACCCCTGTGCTCACACAATCCCGCAGCAAATGCGAGCCAGTTGCCAAACACCCAAAATGTGATTACGATCCCAATTTTTAACATGGTTTTGCCGGCTTCTGGTGTTTACTTCTGATTTCCAGCCAACAAAGCCCATTGGGGAAACTGGGGGTTGCTTAATGACTGCAGAATTCACTTAACCACCACCCAAAAAAAAGTCATAATGTTGGGTGGGGTCAGGTGGTAATTTGTTTAATGACTGCCATGACTTAACTGCAATTCGGTCAATTAGGCTCGTAGGTCGAGGACTCAATTATTTTGCACAGCCACCCAGTCTACCCATATGGTGTAAAATAATTGAGGGTAAATATGGCCAAGCTAGATTATTTAATGCAATTATTTAAACTTGTGTATGAATTGTTAGTGCAGAGGTCTTCAAACTTGGCCCTTTTATGACTTGTGGACTTCAACTCCCAGAATTCTTCAGCCAGTGTGCCTGGCTGAAGAATTCTGGGAGTTGAAGTCCACAAGTCATAAAAGGGACCAAGTTTGAAGACCCCTGGGTTAGTGATATAGGATAGCATCCCAACGTATGCCAAAATGCCAGCATCACAACAGACTTAAGGCAGTTTCATGACCACAGAGCCTGAGCTGCTCCAGACTTCCTCTACAGATCGTCCTCAACTTACAACCGTTCATTTAGTGACCCTTCCAAGTTACAACACTTACAAAGTCACACGATCAAAATTCAAACACTTGGCAACTGGTTCATATTTGTGTCGGTTGCAGTGTCCGGGGGGGGGGGGTTTCATATGATCCCTTATGTGACCTTCCGACAAGCAAGTCAGTGGGGACGTTAGATTCACTTTAACAACCGTGGCAAGAAAGATCAAAAAATGGGGCAAAACTCACTTAACAACTGTCTCACTTAGCAACAGAAACTTTGGGTTCAGTTGTGGTTGTAAGGGCTACTTGTATACATATATGTTAGGTTAGAATATGGATTTGATTGGCTACTATCTGATCTGAAATTCTACCTGTAATCACCCTCCTTCACTTTGTTTTCCACCAGCTTATTTTTTAAATGCATCTAGTCTGGTTATATGTTGTGCAGGATGGTGTCGAAAATCTCTCCAGAAGCCTAAGATAAGTTCATTATCATTTCCTTGTAATATTATCTTCACTTTCACTTTATCTTCACATCCTCATTATAATTAACTTTCCGTTACTTAGAAGTTGTGACCACTTCCTTAAAAGTGTGTTCTGGTTTCTGATTTTCGTCCCAGCTGCCCTGTTATACCAAAATCACCAGAGACTCAGATAGGAAAAAAGAAAAAAAACATTTGGTTTTATTGAACAGAAGCAGAGAGAGAATCTTGAGTTATTTCTGAGCAAAAAATAGCTTTCAAAAAACATTCTGACAGAGTCTGGTAGTACCAACCTCCCCACCCCCAACCCCGGCCTTCCATATACATTATTTATATCATATACAAGGTATAATAAATTAATATCTACATGCAACATATAGAAAGTAACGTACACTGTAAAAAATACAATATTTTTCAGCTTATTTTGTTTTTTAAGGTTTTTTTTTTTACAGGTTTTAATTTACATTTTTATACATTTTTGTAAACTTTTTTTTTCTTTATAAAAATCAGATCACACCGCACGTTATCAACATTCACTTCTGCTACACAGGAAAAACGCACAAAGCAAGGATCATAACTTTATTGCCGCTTCATTTCAACCATAGCCTTGCTTTCACATTATTACTACAGACTAAATGACTTCTTTTGCTTACTTTGCCTATATTTAAAGGAACTAAATTAAAGCAACCATTAAGTCTGTGCTTTAAGGGGGGGGGGGGGAAGGCAAGCAATTAAACGTCATGACACCCATTTTATCAACTTCACATTTATCAAAACTTCTCCATAATCAATTGCCTTTCCACTAACCATTTTCACTTAAGCATGCAAAAGTGAATGAATATAGATTTACTTAATAACAATGTAAAAGAAATACTGAAATAAGCTATGGGAGGGACTGGGGACTTTACACTGAAATCCGGTACTTTCTAATTTTAATAGTATCGTTTTTGTTGTTTTAACACTTAAGGTTTTCTAAAAACATTTCATTTCCTAATTTGAGGATTCGAAAGCTCACCTTTAGAAATTTTAGCACTAAAATATGCTTCAGGAACGGATGTGGATCGGTTTTGCGTTTCAAAAAAAAAAAAAGAAGCAGCTTATTTATTTCTACCCAAAAACAGCATTTGTGATTAAAACAAGTCTCCTGAAACCGAAGTATTTCTCCAGGAATACTTTCTTTAAAAGAATAACAAAAAAAAATATATTTAAAAAACTTTAAAAAAAGAAAGAAAAGGAATTCATATACTGTACGTCTCTGCAATTTCATTTATCCACCAAATACGTCACCGCTAAGATTCAACCTATTTTCAGCAGAGAATTCAAGGCCAGCTCAAAGCTTTTGAAGCTCTCTTGCGCTCTGGTGGCAAATCTGTGCTCCTACAGATCGTTTCTCGCTGAGCAAGGCTTGAAATGGTTAATTTGATCCCTCGCGCCACATCAGACGTTCCCATCATACAAAGGTAAAAAGCACAATACGTATTGTTGAGTACTCCGTGAGATCTTGTACCAAAGTACAAGGAATGCTAAGATCAGCTTTTTCCCGCAACCGTAGCACATTCCGGCCGTGTCGATTTCGACCCCCAGAATTTTTATCGACAAAGTTAGGGGTGGGCTGGCGATTCTGGGAGTGGAAGCCTGCACTTGGAAGGCACCCGAGCGGGAGAGAGGGCTGGTTTAAGAGACTTATTGCCTACAAATAGTACGATGCGTTGAAGAGCTCAGACTAGCACATGGAATCGAAGGAAAGAGCCTGCCACTTTGATTTTGGTTTGAGGTCAAAAAAGAAGGCGCCTTCTCCATCACTCGAAGGGGAACTGCTCAGGCTGTCTTCTCCGCAGCTCATGTCTTCGCAGGAGTCCTCGCTGCAAAAAGAAAACGATGACACTAATTAGCCATCACGAAGAAAGGGGGGGGGGGAAAAAGAGCAACCAAATATGGTACAGTAGCCACCGATTTACAGCAGTTCGCTTAGTGTCCGTTCAAAGTTAGAACGGCACTGAAAAAAACGGGGCTTAGGACCGTTTTTTTCACACTGATGACCCATTGCAGCATTTCCACGGTCAGGCGATTCACATTCAGATACTTGGCAACCGACTCGCATTTATGACGGGTTGCACTGTCCCGGGGTCGTGTGATCCCCTTGTGCGACCTTCTGGGGAAACCAGATTCACTTAACAACCGTTGTTACTAATTTAACAGCTGCAGCGATTCACTTAACAAAGACGGCAAGAAAAGTCGTAAAATGGGACAAATTTCTCGTTTGGCAACATAAATTTTGGGCTCAGTTATTTATGGTTGTAAGGTGAGGACTGCCTGTATTCATCACGTATTATTCTCTTCTGAGTCAGCCAAGTTACTGTACCTTTTTCCTTACCAAAATATATTTTTTTTATCAAATCATTACTCCATTTTCTAGCAAACATATCTGCACTTAACCAAATATATTGCATTTGAATCAGTGAGGAACTGGCTGTGATGGGAGTTAGTTAGACATAACAATATTGTAATAGTGTGTGAATTCAGGGCTTTTGAAATAAGAGATGATAAGAAATGGCGGGATGGAGTAATGGAGGGAAAGTCTGCATTTCAAACTAATTGGAGAATGTGATTTATGACTAAATTAGAGGAGGGAATTGTGCTTTGATACTATGTGTTCAGGGGAGGGGAATTCAGATTTTGGCTTCAACTATGCTAGTGCCGAAGCTATGCTACTCCGATAAAGAGTTTCATCTGTCGAAACCATGACACTGGCTTTGCAAGCTTCAGAATTTTAAGTGCAACGGTCAACACAGTTCTGATAATCAGCCGCTTATGTTACTGAGCCCACTGATGGCATCAACCTTCCAGAAGAATATCAGGGAGCTCTCCTTAATATTTTATTTGTATTTCATATTTTTTAACCACCCATCTCTCTCGGATATTCAATGAGATGCTGGTAAGGCTGTAAACTCAAGGAACATTCTTTCCCCTTTTGGTGGGAAGTTCCTTGAGTTATATTTGTTACATATATTTGAGGACCCAAAACTTAAAATTGCAAATTAAAAAAACCTACTAGTTTTCTACATCTAGCTACCAAATTAGTTATTGCTAAACAATGAAACTCTCCAGATAGTATCTTAGCAGATAACGGGCGTAGTACAAGGTAATATTTAGCTTTGTCTGAAAAAGCCTTTGATAAAATCCAGTGTAGGAGAAGTAGTGAATCACTGTTTGACAGGGAATTGTGAGAGTTCCATTGTGTATAGGAGATAAGCATCCAGGCAACAGCTTGTATCAAAAATTATGTGCACTTTAAAATGTGCCAGCCCTAGTCATCTTTTGAAATTAAGTAAATAGACAAGGCAGACAAGCAAAAGCCAGATCATGGAAGAAGAGGATTGCAAACAATTTCCATGCCTTTCCAAGAAAACAACACGGGTATCTTCACGTTGTAATCATCAGCACAACGCAAAGGAGACTTAATGTAAGGTTTGAAATACGATGCTTTGAAATACCAGGTAATATAATTTAAATGACGGCTGTCCACTCCATTAGACTCTAGGCAGCAAACAAAATTCTACTGCTGTTAAGAAAAGAGATGTGCAAATTCAGCAGTGCTCATAATTATCTTTTCCCACTGTGATCCTCAGTCTCATTAGCCCAATTGTGTACTTAACTACTCATCTCATTACCACTGACAAAAAGGAATCCGGAGAGAGATGACTTCACTGGATAACCAGAGACATCAGCTCCTCCTCTGCCAATCTGCATGCCATCGTATTTAATTTAAAGCACAGGGGGGTGGGGGTGAGGGGAATGGAAGATAGCATGTTCAGCGATGATCCGTAGAAGAGCTAATTGCTATGGCCTTGGAAAAACCAACTCACAATTACTGACATCTCAGTGCAAACATGGGATTTAAGCCAAAGTACATACCCAGCGTTAAATAATCTGAGAAGTCTGTTGAAAACATAGGAGGATGGAAAAGCCATTCTATTCCAATGGGAATAAAAAGCTTCTCAAAATAAAATAAGTTTATTCTAGTTTACTCTACTAGGCTCTCTCTAAATATACGCCCCCATCTTCTCCAGCAAGATACAGTAGATCAGGGGTCTTCAAACTTGGCCCTTTTATGACTTGTGGACTGCCTGGCTGAGGAATTCTGGGAGTTGAAGTCCAGAAGTCATAAAAGGGCCAAGTTTGAAGACCCCTGCAGTAGATGTAATAATAATAATAATAAAGTTGGAAGGGACCTTGGAGGTCGTCGAGTCCAACCCCCTGCTCAGGCAGGAAACCCTATACCATTTCGGACAAATGGCTGTCCAATCTCTTCTTAAAAACTTCCAGTGTTGGAGCATTCACCGCTTCTGGAGGCAGGTTGTTCCACTGGTTAATTGTTCTAACTGTCAGGAAGTTTCTCCTCAGTTCCAGGTTGCTTCTCTCCTTGACTAGTTTCCATCCATTACTTCTTGTCCTGCCCTCAGGCGCCTTGGAGAACAGCTTGACTCCCTCTTCTTTGTGGCAACCCCTGAGATATTGGAATACTGCTATCATGTCACCCCTAGTCCTTCTTTTCATTAAACTAGACATACCCAATTCCAGCAAACGTTCCTGATATGTAATCCAACTCAGTTCTAAGAGGCATCAAGTGGAGGACAGTTGGTTTATTCTGACCAACAGCAGTTATCAAAAAATGCTCATTACTTATTTTTTTCCAAATGAGGACTTTCTAAACGTAGTTGCGTCAATGCCACGGAAACACATATTTAACCATCAAAACAGAGAGGTGACAAATGTATCCTTTACTCCTAAATACATATAATTTTATTTTTCTAAATGCCAGCCCAGGAAATGATAGTACATGGGTCATCAATCTGCCCTTCGTGCATTTACATGATTGAAAAATAAGTTACCCTTAAGTTACTTGAACTGACTGCGTACAGAGAGCCAATAATAGAGAAAAGCCCGATAGACTTGACCTACCTCTCGCTTTCATCAAAGCATCCAGCCTCTGGGATTGTGGGCAACTCAGGAACACTATAGTAGCTGTTTTGAAGATTCTGGGCAGTGCGTCTTGAAACAATCCAGACTAGTTTTTTATGGTCTGGCTTGGAGCAGGCGGGAGAAGCGTAATCTGTTAAGCATTTTGAGACCAGCTCTCTCCAATACAGTAAGTCACTGTCACTTATCTGGAAAAAAAAAATTCACGTATGATTTTTTTTTTTTTAAAGTTCTTTCACAAATCAACCACGGCTGCCATTGCATTCACATTAACTTGCGTATAATCCCGGCGCCACACATCCGACATCGATTCGTATAGCTCAGCCTTCAGGCAAATCAACTTTTACACGTAACCGTGAGGGCTTCATTGCTGAAGTTTTTCAAGGTTGGACCACCCTCCTGTCTTGGGCCGGGGGTTCAGCTAGAAGACTCCCAAGGTCCCTTCCAACTATATGATTCTATGAACTCAAACCACATTTGTCCCAAGAAAATTCACTGGCTTTAACAGAACCCGCATGCCTACGAGACTGTGGAGAAATGCAGTCTGAACGACGTGTTGAGGAGATAGCATATATGTGAGATGATGCAGCTTTTAACAGAACACAACATTCGCTTTCCCAAGGTAAATGGGGAAAAAGCCATGGCCTGTCTTCCATTTACAGGAGGCCAGGAATTCTATATTCCAGGAAGATGCATTTTCTTCCCAAATTATCTACCTTCAAAATGGGAGGGGCGTTTCCCTCTATACCAGGGGTCCCCAACCCCTGGGCTGTGGATCAGTACCGGGCCGTGGCATGCCAGCAACCGGTCCGCACAAACAAGCAAAGCCCCATCCGTGGGATGCAGGCAGCACACAAAACCACGCACTCTCCAATCCGTGGAAATACCTCTCTCCACGGAACTGGTCCAGGGTGCCCAAAAGGTTGGGGACCTCTGCTCTATACAATTTTTAAAACAAAACAAAACACATTTTTGAATCAACTCTATTATTTCCCCCCCGAAAAGGTTTAACGGGATAGCTGGACCTCAGGTAAATGAATGCTGCTTTCTTACCTTGGAGTGCTTCTGAACACACAGAAGAATCTCAAACTCCTCAATGGATTTCAGAGTCTGCACTTCCAGAGAGAGAAGGCACAGGGCCAAAATGGATGGCTGCGGGGGCAAAAATACACATTCAGCCCAGGAATTGAGTCACTGACCTCAACTTTCAGATCGCGAGCGGTTTCTTTCAAACTTACTTTTGCTTTTGAAAAAACAAGTCGGCAGTTGCAAGCTTTAAGTTGTGCTTCCAGTTTGTCGAGATTCAACAACTCTTTCCTGCAAAGGGGCACAATAAAATATTACTGCTGGATGCACCTGTTGCATTGCGACTTGAGCTTACACAACAACATTATTAAATCAGAGCCTACTAAATCAGCTCTTAGTACAGTGTGTAAATCTAAACTCGGAAAATACACAGTGAAGCCATTTGCTTTCCAAATAAAACGCAACCAGCTGTCTAGATATAGCCAGATTGATTTATCTCACTGCACATGAACCATACAGAAACCTGTCAGCCATTAAAGTATCTGAACGACAGCAAATATTGGAAAGAAAGAAATCAGAGTGTTAACAGGGATACAGGCAGTCCTCTGACCCCTCTGGTTCTAATGTTAGTAATCTGGTTTTATATTGTCTAGGGCAGGGGTAGGCAACCTCGGCTCTTTTATGACTCATGGACTTCAACTCCCAGAATTCCTGAGTCAGCATAGCTCAGCTTGGAAACCTCTCCCTTTCCCCTCAGCATGGCCGGCTCAGGAATTCTGGGAGCTGAAGTCCATGAGTCATAAAAGAGCCGAGGTTGCCTACCCCTGGTCTAGGGGATGGCTCCTCCTATATTACTTCTCAGGTTTCTAAATTTCTTTTAAGAGCTGTAACTACCAGAGGAGAACGTTGTAATTCCTCTTTAGCCAAGGCTTCGGGTGTTTAATTGTTTGTGATACTTTTCTTGTGTTTTTTTTTTTGTTGTTGTTGCACTTGTATTTTGGTCTGTGACCGCAAAATAAATTATATATATACAGGCAGTCCTCGACTCACAACCAGTCACTTAAGTGACGGTTTGAAGTTACAACAGACCCTGAAAAGGGGACTTATGAGTCACGACCACTAGGTGTTTGCCTAACGACTGCCGCAAAAAAGATTGTAAAAAGTTTGTGCCGTTTACATGCCAAGTGCTGATCATCGTGGCTGACACATCGGAATCTGTCACAAGGCAAGGACTCTCTGTATGGCATGTTTCAATCTTTTTTTTTTTTAAACTGGAAATGAAAGCATTGCACTGGGCCAGCATTACCTTTTTGAGGTATGACAGAGTACAATAGTATGGTATAAGTGCAAAAAAGTTAAGGCAGTAGTTGCTTTGAAGTCAAAGTGCAGTTTTTCTGATATTATTTTCTCCATCCGCTTCAGGTCAGAAACGGTGCATTTGCATTGGCTAATTCGGATGACATCGTGGAGAGACGGGATGCTGCCTTCCTCCTCGACCTGTTGGGCAGCCAGCTGGAAACAACAGACTCCGATGCAGGATAGATGCTTAGGTTTCACCTAATAAGTCAAAGGAAAACCACCTTATGAATCACCAGCTACGCAACAATACTGAATTTTTAAAGTATTGCAGGTCTACTTATTTCACAGTCAACAAGCTGTCTCAATTTCAGTTCTCACAGTGATGAGAAGTATTAAATGAGAAAGCCTCTATGATAGTCTTAAACCCGCTCAACATTCCACTAACAACAAATATTTCCCAGAATTTCAGCACATGTTCACGTGGCCTTACTGGAGCACATATATAATTGACGCCATTAAAAAAAGTGGCCCATAACTGGGGTTCAGATCGAAGAAAAATGAAGGGAGAGAAAAAGAGAGAGAGAAAAAGGAAAACATGAAAGTACATTTTAAATATGACACACGCTTTTAATATATAAGGTATTCTGAACAGTTACATATTAGTCTAACTCAGGGGTAGGCAACCTTGGCTCTTTTATGACTCGTGGACTTCAACTCCCAGAATTCCTGAGCCAGCATAGCTGGCTCAGGAATTCTGGGAGTTGAAGTCCACGAGTCATAAAAGAGCCAAGGTTGCCTATCCCTGGTCTAACTGCTTAGAGAGGAACCAGATTACCTTAAGTCCAGAACAAATAGTAAAGGCTGTTTATCTGTCTACTTAACATGAAACTCTGCAAACTATGATACAGCAATTCCTTTCCTCCAAATACCTTCATGAGCGCCAAAAACCTGTCAAGAATGTTGACAGCCAGGACAAAGGTTTCCGTGGCAAATCCAAAGAAGCTGACCAAACTCCAGAGATCTTCCACTTTTGCGTTCCTCAGTCTTGGGCATAAGGTGTTTTCATTCTGTAACAAGTCCAAGCAACGTCTTAATGCTAGTTGCAGAACTCTGCCATCAGTTTACATTGCATGAGCTATATATTCTGATGAACCAACGAGGGCCAATTACTTGACAGCAGGATCAGAGAGACATAACTCAGATGGCAAGGGGTCAGAACCAATTCTATCTCAATACAGGTAGTTCTCGACTTACAACCACAATTCAGCCCAAAATTTCCATGGCTAAGGCAGCTGTTAAAGTGAGTTGCACCTCACTTTATGACCTTTTTTAACAACAGTTATTAAGCGATTTGTGGTCCTTAAACAAATCTGGCTTCTCCCATTGACTTTGCTTGTCAGAAGCTGGCTGGGAAGGTTACAAATGGTGATCACATGACAGTACAACCGTCATAAAGATATGCCAGTTGCCAAGTGCCCAAACTTTGATCATGGGGATGCCACAACGGTTGTAAGTGCGAAAAATGGTCCTAAGTCACTTTTTTCCATTGTTGCTTTAACTCTGAACAGTTGCTAAATGAATGGTTATAAGTCACCTATAAGTGTAAATTGCCTTTTCAAAGTAGATTTCCTGGGAAGAATCTTATCGTTGCTTCTTTCAGAAACAAGGGTTGCTTCATTCAATAACTTGGCTCGTCTTGTGAAAAGCAATGCCCATTTTTAATTTGGCAGGCCCCATTCTCTCAGAGAAAGCATCATTATCTGCAACTATCTCTTGACAAATATGCAATTGCAGCTACGTAGAGTCCGGTCACTGCCAGTTTTTCAGTAAAATCATTTGGGAAGCAATGCTCCAATAGCTTTAAAAATCAAGGGTGACAATCTGTTTCAATATCTATTGTAAAAGGTGGGAAGCCAATATCCAGCACTTATACTAGTAGAAGAAGCCCTAGTTTATTATGCTGAATTAGTACATTTGAATAGATCTGTTTTATACAAAGCAAGCAAACTGCTCTAAACAATTAACACCCACAGCTTCCTGCTCTGACTGCATTGAGACCCTCCCCCACTGCTCCTGCCCACTTCCTCCAGAAACAGGTCATTATCAGCTGAGGTTCTTCATCACACCCAAATGGCAGACTTCGATCTCCTCACCTCAGTAGTGCACTCAATCAGACTCAGCCCTTTTTCCCTAGGTTGGTATTTCCATTCCTGATCCAAATGGAGTTTAAGCTGTTTGAAGAGCCAGCTGCTCATCTGTTCTTCAGCTTCAATATTCTTCATCTAGGAAAAAGAAAATAAAGTTTTCAGGGGGGTGGGGGGGGTGGGCACTAAATACACAGGTGACATTACTGGTTTTCCTGAGATGGGTTAGACTAGGAATGTCTATTTTGGGTCCATCTGCGGTGCCTCCCAAAATCACTGTGGAATCAGGAGGTGTTACAAATGCGAAAAATCAATCAAACCAATCTCCATGTTGGTTGGCAGTCTGCTTTTGCTTCAACGAGTCTTATCATAGAATCGTGGAACTGCACTGCTAAATGCCCAATGGTAGATATATGATTTCAAAGTCACTAGAATTTTTACCCAAAGGGAGCCTGACAGTAAAAAGCAGGGGCATTCCTTTAACATCCTGAATTAATCATTTCTCCAATCATCCCATCTGTCCAACTGCTTTTTTCAAGTAATAAAGCCATCCAATGGGGAAAAAAAAGAGAAAGGGTAAAACACAAAACCGAATGTTCCCTCTTGCTTAAAGGACTAGGAAAAGCTTCCATTTCCCCACCTTTCACCACACAGTTAACAAAGAGGATGTTGAGGGAGGGGGGAAGCATAGGAGAGCTTTGTCACGTACACACCGTGACAACAACTTGTGAGTAACTGTAGAGGGCGACAAAAGAATACAGAGATTCCCCAGTTCTTGTACACTTATTATACCCCAAATAAAGGAAGCTCAGTTTTGAGCAGACAGGCATGGTTTCTGGTTAGCATTTTAAGAGCCTCTCCTCAGGTTTAAGGGCCCACATATTTCAGAGTTTACCCACCTGACTTTTACTAAGATATTGGACAGCTTAGAATAGTCTCTAAAACATTTCCTGTGGTGTCTCAATAGGTCTCTTTCTCACGCACAAAGATAAACACAATTTTCAGTTGGAGTTATAAATGCAGTTTGTTTCCATTTTGTCCTAACAACAACCTTGAACACAGATACTATATAAACAAAAGGCAAGGCCTACAATTTTTTTTTCCCTCCCCGCAGGGAACAGGACAAAAAACGATTTTAACTCAAAACAAAGGGGAGGCGATATATGCTAACTACACAACGGATCACATTATAAACAATCCAGGTTAACACAAAGGATTCCTAACCAGATACCCTTACAATTTCTGAACATAAAATACTTTTTTTGACTTTGCTTTCCTTTCCCCATCCGAAATACCCAACCTCCCAAAACATACTTCCTTTGGATCAGTGCGGCCAGAATAATCTAATACTCTCTTTTCAATAAATACCTCAACTTTAGTTCTCGTTACCTCAATTGATCAACTGTAACCCCTGTTTACATTTTCCTTTCCTTTTTCTCATTCCAGGGGTCTGATCTCTAAATCCTCCCCAACCAGTCCTCCCCTCTCCAACTCAAGAACTGGAAAACCACTACGAAAGAGCTCCCAAAATGTTGTTTATTTACCCATGTTATTGTGTTCACACCAATTCAACTCTTCCTAACTGCATACATAAATAAGTCTCTGCCATAGCTTTTTTTTTGCTCTCCCTTCCTTACCTTGGATTCTCTCCAGGGCAGTCTCATTGCTTCTAATGCCTCCCCTTCCCTGCCATCCGAATAAATCAATGCAAAACTCAGTCCATTAGATTGAAGTCCCTCCCCCTTGAGGCTAAACAATACCCCAAGAGCCATCTGGCAGTCTGTCTCCCGAGATCAGCCTTCCCCAATCTCACACCCATCCCAGGCATCAGACAATCCCACCCCCCCCACACCTTATCTAACAGGCAGGACCAATCACCAAGCTGGACAAGGCTGCAAAAGGGGGATTGATCACATGATCTCAGACCCCGCAACCGTCATAAATATGAAGTCAGTTACCCAGCGTCTGAATTTTGATCGCGTGACCCAAGAGGACCCGACAGCGGTCGTTAAGTGTGAAAATCTTTTGCCAGTGCCGTTGTAGCTTTGAACAGTCACTAAATGAACTGTCGTTAAGTCGAGGACTACCTGCAATGCAAACTGGCCGGGGATTTTTCCTCTTTCCTTTTTTGGGTAGTTGGTGTGTGTGTGTGTGTGGTTTGTTTACATCCAGGTCGTCCCCAGCTTTCAATACACTCCCTGCCTTACAAGGGGGAGGGAAGCCCCCCACTGTTTTCCAAGGATCCATGGTCAAAAGAAGAGGGGGAGGGACCCACAGATGCCCCTTCCGCCATTAAACAAAGCTCTGGGAGGAGGTTTGGAAGTATTGCTAGCAGGACTGCCAGCTTTGTTCCCTATGCCATCCCCTGGGGTAAACTCGCAAGATTGGTTTTTCTCGCCGTGTACATGTATACATCCAAACTAGACTGGGTTGTGTCTCTGACCCACATATGTGGGCGTATGTGGGTATATGCATATTTATTTATTTTTTCTGGCCATGTTTATGCAGTGTATGCTGGAGGCGGTTACCCTTTGGGAGCTGTATGCAAGGAAATCTCCTTTTAATGTATGCTGATCGGTGTGCATTTAAAGTGACAATAAAGTTATTCCATTCTGAAATGTGTTTGGACATTAGCATTCAATATTACTATTCAGTGTGATTAGTAGTATGCCATATTATTCTATTCTATTCTTCCTAATCTCTGCAGGGAGATTTCCCTCCCCCCCCGCAGCACTGGAAAGGCGCTCCCTTCCAGCAGCCCCGCCTCCCCCGACAAAGGGAATCGCGCGCATGCGCAGAGAGACCATCTCCGTTTTCCTCCCCCCCCCTCCACCATCAATTGACAGAATGGAATAAAAACTTTATCGTCACTTTAAATGCACACCAATCAGCGGGCATTAAAATCAAATTTTGTTGCATTCAGCTCTCAAACAAATCCATTATGCATATACCCACATACACACACACACATATGACACAGAGAGACGTCCCAGTCTTGACAAGCTCCCCTCCCCCGTTTATTTTTAATAGAGGGGACGTTTTTTATCGACTGCGAGCGAGAATACCGACCTTTCAAATAATAATAATAATAAAAATAAGAATATTTTGTGTCTCTCAAGAGGTCTCTTTGCCCATCTCATCCCGCCCCCCGGATGGGTTTTTCTCCGCCTTAGGTCGGACTTACCTCCCCGCGGCGGCGGCGGCTCTCCCTTCTCCGAGGTCGGAAGGGCCGGAGGAGGCAGATCGGGGGCTGAAGCGAAGGGAGGCGACCGATCCCCGCCGCTGCCGCAGCAACGACCACCAGAGCCGCAGCGGCAGCGCCTCGTCGCTACCGACCCAGCCGGCCCGCATTCAGCCCCCTCCCCGCCGCCCGGTCCGCCCTCCAGTCCCAGAGCTTCCCCGACGGGATTTCAGCGTCCGAGCTGCACCATGGCTCTTCCCTCAGCCCCGCGACGCCGCAGTGGGAGAAGCAGCCAGAAGCGCCTCAGAGCCGCCGCTTCAAAATGGAGCCGGCCCTCCCAGGTCCGGCGGCTCCGCCCCCTTTCCGTCACGTGACCCTCCGCTTTTGTTTTGCTCTCCTTTCCTCCTCTTTTTTTTTTTTTTTAAGGCGGAGGGATCTACATCCCAGTGATGGGACGCTCCTTTCCCCCCTCCCCCGCTCAAAAAAAAGGGGAGGGAATTAAAAGGTTAAGAAAAGAAAGAGTCTCTTTTTCTCATTAGTTTCTGCAGTGGGATATTTATTAGCAATTTTTCCTCGACAAGGAAGGCTGTGCCGGATGTCAAGGGAGTTCCTTTGAGCTTCTCCTGGGGAAAGAGAAGCGGAAGGACACGCTAACTTTGTCGAATCACTCCTTTAAAGGGACAAGATTAACCCAAACTACTCGGTTTGAAAAGTCCGCCCAAATGCCTGCTTTCTGATTGGCCAGCGGTGGGTGAGCGCCGGTTGGATAGAAGCGGCTCTGCCTTTCCAGACATCCCTGGTCTCGGTTGTTTTGCCATTCAAAGCACCTGGTGCTTATTGGCTGACGGTGACGCCAAGCTCTGTTCTTGGCCAATGAGATTTGCTCTTTATTTTCCTCCACCACCCCCCTCTGTTATTTTACAGCTGCGTCGAACGGGGTGGGGCTTCGCCGTCGGTTGCTCAACTGTCATTTCTGTGAGGGACGGAAAAGCGCTCTGGGGCTTTTTCGCTCCTCCTTAGTTTTTAATCTTAAGCTTAATTATTAGCCTTTTAATAAAGCTGCTCACCTTTTATCATGGCATCCATATCTCCTTTGGAAGATTAGGAAACCATTTCTTCCTTTTAACAAAAAGCTTTTTTTTATACGTAGAAGTAATCTATTCATAAACTAAATAATGGGGAATATATTCTGGAAGTCTTGCGTAGGTTTGCAAAGATACAAACTCGACCGGGAAAAAGGGTGACATAATCCATAACTTTCATACTTGTGGAATCTATCTTGATTGCCAGACAGGATGGACTTTTTATTTGGCCAAAAATATACAGAGAGTCCTCAACTTACAATCATAATGGAGCCTGCTCATTAAGGTTGATAATAATAATAATAATAATAATAAAAGTTGGAAGGGACCTTGGA
Source organism: Azemiops feae (assembly GCA_023970755.1). Classification (NCBI taxonomy): domain Eukaryota; kingdom Metazoa; phylum Chordata; class Lepidosauria; order Squamata; family Viperidae; genus Azemiops; species Azemiops feae. The sequence goes on along the minus strand of JALGBA010001506.1, from coordinate 320,182 downwards.
GGTCATCCAGTCCAACCCCCTGCTCAGGCAGGAAACCCTATACCATTTCAGACAAATGGCTGTCCAGTCTCTTAAAAACCTCCAGTGTTGGAGCATTCACAGCTTCTGGAGGCAGGTTGTTCCACTGGTTAATTGTTCTAACTGTCAGGAAGTTTCTCCTTAGTTCTAGGTTGCTTCTCTCCTTGGTTAGTTTCCATCCGTTGCTTCTTGTCCTGCCTTCAGGCGCCTTGGAAAATAGCTTCACTCCCTCTTCTTTGTGGCAGCCCCTGAGATATTGGAATACTGCTATCATGTCCCCCCTCATCCTTCTCTTCATTAAACTAGACATACCCAATTCCAGCAGCCGTTCCTTATATGCTTTAGCCTCCAGTCCCCTAATCATCTTTGTTGCTCTTCTCTGTACTCTTTCTAGAGTCTCGATGTCTTTTTTACATTGTGGTGACCAAAACTGGATGCAGTATTCCAAGTGTGGCCTTACCAAGGCATTGTAAAGTGGTATTAATACTTCACGTGATCTTGATTCTCTCCCTCTGTTAATGCAGCCTAGCACTGTGTTGGCCTTTTTGGCAGCTGCAGCACATGGCTGGCTCATATTTAAGTGATTGTCCACTAGGACTCCGAGGTCCCTCTCACAGTTACTACTATTACTAGTACTACTACTAGTAGTAGTGATGGCTGTTAAGTGAGATGGCCTTGCTTAATGACCCCCATCCCCTACTTTCCCTGTAAAATGGATGTAAAATGAATGGGGGGTGATTAAGCAAACCATGGGGTGCTTCAGATGGGAAGGCCTTGGGAGGCCCAGAGCAGACCCAGGCCTGGCTGTCCTGGGTCTCCATACAGCAGGGGTACCAAACTGCCGAAGCTGCACTCGCCCCATTGCCGGCAATGCAAAAAGGGTCGTGGCAAGTTTGACACCCGTGCCATACAGCAACAACACGTTGTTACTCTGCTTCTTGCCTCTCAGGGTCCCCATAGCCTTTAGACCTGCCTTCCTCATTTCCCTGCAAGCTTCCCCTGCTATGTCTCTGCAAGGCGTAGTCCTCACTACCCCCATCATCTGTCAATTGAGGGCCAAATATGGCTCTTTTTAGGCTCCTGCCTTGGCATGCATATTTTCCAATGAGAGACGGAGACAGGAAGATCATTTTATTACAATTTATCAAAATATTCAGACAAATGGGATTCCTCTCATTCAAAGAGGGAACCCCGATCCTTAGCTTATATCCCCTTTTATAGTCAACATAGCAAAGAAAAAATGAAAGAGGAAAGTTGGTTGGATAAGATAAAAGGAACCCCTCCTTTGCACAGTAAATCAACCACAAAGATTGTTTGAAATTAGATAACCAAATGCCAGCTGACACTAAGAAAGTTTTTCTTATCAGGAGATAGTATCCAGCCATCCTTTTGTACCTTATCTTTCAGTTTAGGGATGTTAGAAGCTATTTAATCAATCCATACAACCACAGGATAAGACATTTTCCTAGATTCCAGTCTAATGGTTTTATAAAACCTTATCACCATTTTAAAAGAGAGAAAAGTAAGTCAGATCCAAATATAAAGTAACTATGTTTAAAATACAAAGTAAAATATACCGTAACAAATTACAAAGTCCATGTCATGTGCTCCTCAGTCCACCTATATTTTGAAGATCTCTAGTCTAAAGCTTATCAGATGAGTATGCAGAGTCATTATTAGGGAAGCAGAACAGATTGCTTTATTGCAAAACTGCATGGCACAAATCCAGAAGTAGCCATCATTTCCCAAGCAATCTCAATTCAGTGCAGCCGAGTGGCATCCGGTTTTAGAATTACACCATGTCGCTGCACAACAAAATGATCCACTCTGCTTCCCTAACCCAAGCTCTGGAGATCTTCAAAAGTAAAGTGAGGAGGAGGGTGTGGCGCCTGGTGGGATGGAAGCAGGCCCAAGGCCTGCGGGGAATGAGGGGGACAACGGGGGGGGGGGAGAGATAGTTGAGGTGCTGGAGCACCCTTGTGATCAGTTGTAAGGGTGAATGATCCTGAGTACGCTGCAGCAGTCCTAATGTCACAACTGGATGGTAAGTAGCTTTAGGGGAGTCTGCCATAACTTTGAATGGCCACTAAGCTGCTACTAAAACTCTTACCATAACTTTTAACTGGTAAAATGATGCATTACAGGGCAAGAGTTACTGAATCTGGGTACCTGAAATGGGATAACTTACAGAATGTGTCCGAAACCCAGAACCAATTGTTACATGGAATTTTAGTCTTCATTATTAGCATTTTAAAAGATGATAGTATCATTTTTACCATGGCAGTATTGGCCTGTTTTCTAACTTTTTCTTAGCCAAGGCCATTTCTTTCTGTATGTAAGATCCTGGGGGGTTTTGTGTTTTTTTGCACTAATCCACACGGACTATATTCCAAGAGTCCTTGACTACACTTACAAGTTTTAAGAAAGATACAAACCCCTTTGGGAAAGAGTAATGTAACCTATAAATTTGCCATTTGTGCAATGTTAGCTAGAATCAATGTTTTCTTTTTCTTTTTTTAAGACTCACATGTAATCAGTGTCCTTTGTTGTGTGGATTGCTTGCTTTCTGATGTGTCAAATATACCAAATGTATGTATGTATCATTTGTTTCTGTACCCTATAAAAAGATTTCTCTCCTCTAATGTTTTTCGCTTTGTCTGAATTACTTGGTGATTAGTATTTTCAGGTGGGCAAAGAGGCTCCTTTGCAAAGGTAAAAATGCCTCTCTCAAGTTCAGGGGTCAAATTCTTATCAGCTCCACACCAAACTCAAGAGTGCCTGGATTTTGAGCAACACCATGACTTCTGAGAGAATGAAATTTATGGCTGCTTCGGTGCTACTGTCTGCTGCTGCCTTGCTGCTGCGGTCACATGATCTTCATTTTCAACATTCTGTGACAGTTTCCCAGGCAGTCTTGCAATCCCTCGTTCTTTCTGCCTCCCAGCAGCTACTTAGTTGCCTGCTGGGAAGGGAAGGAAGGAAGATTTCTGATGCTCCTTGTCAGATCCCCACAAGGAAACTCAGTGGGGAAACTGGCAGGAAGTTGGATGTCACTCCTGTTGCCACAGCTTTTTTGCCCGCCCTTGGTCATTCTTTCCTCTGTTTAGATAAGGAAATATTTCCGAAATGATGATGCAGCAGGTCATGGGTTGTCTAGTGTTATCTAGAATCAATGTTTTCTATTGTTCAAGTTTCACATGTGATCAATGCCTTATTGTTTGATCACTTGCTTTCTGACATACTACATTCACTGTTTCTGTATCCTCTAAAAAGACTGGGCTCGCCCTAATAAATGCTTTTGGCTTTGCTTGAATTACTTGGCGATTTGTGTTTTGGGGAGGGCAAAAATGCCCCTTTGCAAAGGTAAAAGTGTTTTTCTCTCCCAAATTCAGGGAATAATAGGTCTTCAGTTCCACGCAAACTTGGGGTGCCTGAGTTTCAAGGCAACAGTGTTATAGCAGCTCTATCTTTCAGGAGGACAGAGAAGAGACCCAGTTCCCCTGTTTTTAAGGATTCTGTCTTCAGTGTTTCCTATTTTGAGATAATAATTTTGACAGGCAAACAGCGAGGAAGTTCATTACCGTATTCCACTTTCAGGAAAAAAAATCCCTACCTTCAAGGAATTTCTATTTGTTTAGCCTTTTCTGGGGCATAAGCATCTTGCTGGGAGGGAAAAAAAATAGCTGTCTTAACTTGTTGCAGTAAACATTTAAAAAATGGATTAAACAGTAACAGGTTTATTCAACCTATTAAATCTTTTCTGTAATAAATCTTCCAGAGCTTTAAAAGTAGCCAGACCTTTATCTCTGGGCCTTTGCTTACAAATAAAGGAACAGCTCGGGGTGGGTGGGGGGTGTTCCGATGAATTTGGGGTTTTCCAAGGAACCTGTTCCCCAGGTGATACAAATATTGGTCTCTTGACTGTTTTAATTGTATTTGTTACTGAAATGTCCACGCTGTTCTACTCTCAACAGCTCAGAGCAATGTACAAAAAGAACATGAGGATTAAAAACAACATAATAATATAAAATAATAATAATAAAATCCAGTCTAAATATCTGGCTGGCTGCAAACAACCATAATATAACATAATACCCCTCCAAGGTAGGAAGATGAAAATAATATGTCCTTCTCAGGAGGGCCATGTGCACTTGCAATAAAGTTGGAAAAATACTAGCATTTTTAGTGGCAACCTGTGTGGCTCTACCTCATGCTTGTTGAGTTCATTCTCCATCGTCCTCCAGCAGTGCTCTGGACATTTCTTCAACCACTTCAACTCCCTCAGTTTCTCAGTAAAGCAAGGGGAGTTTCAGGATCCATCGGAAAAGAGGGGCCACGTGAGGGCGATCTGATCCAAAGCTCCCACCATCCTCTCGTTCCAGGTCTTGGTTGGACTGTCGTATGAAACCTTTATGGCCATCTCATCTCTAAGCTTTCCCTGGAGCCATAATGGGTCCATCAGTCACCTGGAGCCAGTGGTGGGATTCAGCTGGTTCGCACCGCTTTGGCAGAACCGGTAGCTAATTTTTTGTTGCCCAGGCCCAGAATGGACTTCCAGAAGCGGCATCCACACAGAGAACCGGTTGTTCACATATTTGAATCCCGCCACTGCCTGGAGTGTATCAGTTGCATAGGTCCATCCTCTTTGCAGCAGGAGGAATCACCAGAGAAGGCAGGGCCAACAGAGATTGACCTTGAGAGGAGAGCAGTTGCAATCTCCAACATCAAATTGCATTGCTACTGGTTCAACAATAAAGCTAGGTCTAGCATATGACCACTGCCTTGTGACAGGCCTATGGCCATCATGAAAGCCACCAACCCTTGAGCCACCTCTGACTCCACTCCCAAAAAAGCCAGGTTGAAGTTCCCATGAACCATGACCCTGAGGAACTCTATTACTAACCTAGCCACAGAGTCAAGAAATCAGGCAGAGAAGCTGGTACAATTGCAACAATCCCACCTGACCCCTAGAGTCATCAGATTATTTGGGATGACCTCAGCCACCCTCACTCTGCTCCTTCCCTTGGTTCCTGGTTGAGCACATCTCCAAGATCAGATTGTCTTCTGGGCGCCACAAGTTGTTGGTGATGCAAGTCAAGTCAGCTTTTTCATATATGGCAAAAGATATATATATATATATAGGGCAAAAAGTGGACAAACTAAATGAATTTGTGAATTGTTCCTCCTTTTTTTTTGTATTCTGCATAAAGCTGCTAAACAAAAAATGAATAGCGTGATATGTATGTATCTATGTATGTACGTAAATCTATATGAAGGTTTCCCCCTAACAATATACTATAAAGTTTTTATCTTATGTATAGCTATGCAATTGTAATTTTTCCTTAACGGAAAATTCTTTAATTTTTACAGATCAGGACTTCTGATTTTCTCTTCTCCTCCTTCCCAGCTTCAGCCTCCTATTTGGGCAACACAGAGATCCACAAGACAGCTAGCTACATTTTAACCAAGGACATTGCGCAAACATTGCTTGTGTGGTTAGTTGACGCTCTGGGCATCAACAATACACTAAATCACAAAGCTAAATCTAGTATAAGCTAATGACCGTTTTTAATACCCTTAGTTGATGCCTTCTAGGCAAAAAACTAATATATTAACATTAGGACATGCTGCTTTAAATCATTTACCTATTCTGAAATTTGAAGTGTTCTTTAATATTTGTAGAAATAGCATTTAGACTTATATACTGCCTCACAGTGCTTTACAGCCCTCTCTAAGCGGTTTACAGAGTCAGCCTATTGCTCCCAACAATCTGGGTCCTCATTTTACCGATCTCGGAAGGATGGAAGGCTGAGTCAACCTTGAGCCGGTCAGAATCGAACTGCCGAACTGCTGGCAGCCGGCAGTCAGCAGAATCAGCCTGCAGCACTGCATTCTAACCACTAGGGATGGCTGAGAATGAAACCTATAAATCGATAAAAGTGTAACCTGAAATAGTCATCATTTAGTGAACGTGTCCACTCCTAACCACAAAGTTCCCCAAATGATGCAACGTGAATCAAGACATCACAGTGCAAATACCAACCTTTCATATGTGTGCCATGTCACATGAAAGTACATAAGGGACAGCATTTGCAACTATAAGGCACATTACATCTCTACTTCCTCTTGCAATGACATAGATGCCAACGCATTCAGCTTTCCATGGCAACCTTCCCAGCTTACCTCTTTCTGCTAAGTTGCAGGTATCGGTAGAAATTTTTGAAAGCTAGTATGTAGTCATCCCCATCTATGCAGAAGGATTATTTGTGTGTGTGTTGTTTTTCTGCCTTTATTATTTTTACAAAATAACTCAAGCCAGTGAATATATCCGACACACCTTCCTCCTCCTATATTTCCCACAACAGGCCTGTGAGTTGGGTTGGGCTAATCAAGGAAAGAAGCAACCTAGGACTAAGGAGAAATTTCCTGACAGTGAGAACAATTAACCGATGGAATGATTTGCCTCCAGAAGTTGTGCGTGCTCCAACACTGGAGGCTTTTAAGAGACTGGACAGCCATTTGTCTGGAATGGGAGAGGGTCTCCTGCTTGAGCAAGGGGTTGGACTAGAAGACCTCCGAGGTCCCTTTCCAACTCTGCTATTCTGTTATTCTGAAAGTGACTGGCTCAAAGTCGCCCACCTGACTTTCATGGCTAAGGCAGGATTTGAATTCACCGTCTCCAGCTTTCTAGTTGGGTGCCTTAACCACTAGAACAAACTGTCTCTCCCGTCCACAATATTTGTCTTAAAAATGTGCTCGTCTGATTAGAAAAACAAACACAATAAATTGATGGTGAAATAAATTGTTTAGGAGGTCTACATTGGTTTGCCCACTGGTAAATAAGTGATTTTTAAACTGAATTTATCCACTATGGTAGTTGGATGGTAAATGAAGACGTGTACTCCATGGCACAGTGTTTTATGTGTTCTCCAAATTCCAAAAGTACCCTCAAAGCCTTAGGAAAATACGATTATGTGTATAGCACATTACCATATTGGGGCATGGAATTATTTTTCCACACAGTACAGTTGTTTCCAAAGTTAAAGTTTCCTTTGGACTTTGATTTGCAAGTTACTTCTAGCAAAACAACTGAATCAACCCTCCTAGGTATATTGCGATGGGTTAATTAATAAGTCCTTTAAATTGCGCTAAATCCCCAAGCTGCTGTTGTATCTCTATAATCATGGTTTATATCTATTGATAGTTTTTGGGTGTTATGTAAGAGAAAAACTGCTTTGGGGAGATTTTTTTAATCATCTATGAAATATCTGCTCACATTTTTAAGAAGCAACAAAGCAAGGATTCCAGCTAGCTCAAAAGATTCACAGTAAACATTATATTATTTTGTAAAAAATAATATTGTTTCTGCCCGAAACATGTCATACGTCAGACAAATCTGAACAAGTTGTTGTTGCTAAACATTTTCCATGAAGCATAAGTTTCCAAAACATTCTTCTCTAGAACTTTAAAACGAAGACTTTAAGGCAGCGCCCTGCCTCAGAAGTTAACCATTCTCAGAAGTTGCTAACAATTTTCCTGTTGAAACTAGCTAACTCATTAAACCGAATAACAAATTATGATAGCTAAAATAATTTCGAAAGCACTGGCCCAGAGTGTGCCAGAGACAAACCACTAATAATCCCTGCTGGTAATTCAATCCCTAATGTTAATTTTATTTTTTCCAAGCACGTTTAGAGCACATTTGGCAACGATCAAGACAAACTTTTACCGAAGTACTTTCATTTCTCATTTATTTATTATTTATTATAACATTTATTTTTTTGGGAATAGAATATTCTTTATTGGCCAAGTGTGATTGGACACACAAGAAATTTGTCTCCGGTGCATAAGCTCTCAGTGTACATACAAACAACAAAGTAATATAATCATAAGATACCAATGGTAGAAGGTCGTAGGAAAGATAAGAAGAAGGATTCATTGCTAAAGAATTAAAACTGAAACCACTTGGATTCAGAGGAATATCAGGTGGAGTTTTTCTTGATTTTCTTTCACAGAGTAATAGACTTGGGAGGGACCTTGGAGGTCTTCCACTCCAACCCCTTGCTCAAGCGGGAGACCCTATATCCTGTCCCATCTCTTCTTAAAAATCTCCAGTGATGGAGCACCCACAACTTCTGAAGGCAATGAGTTCTTCTGGTTAATTGTTTTCACTGTCAGGAAATTTCTCCTTATTTCTACCGTAGGTCGGTTCTCTCTTGAATAGTTTCCATCCATTGCTTCTTGTCCTGCCTTCAGGTTCTTTGGAGAATAGGTTGACCCCCTCTGCTTTGTAGCAGCCCCTCAAATATTGGAAGACTGCTAGCATACAAATCCCCCTAGTCCTTCTTTTCATTAAACTAGAGACATACCCAATTCCTACAACTGTTCTTCATATGCTTTAGCCTCCAGTCCCCTAATCCTTTTTGTTGCTCTTCTCTGAACTCTTTCTAGAGTCTCAACATTTTAATATATATATTGTGGCAACCAAATCTGGATGCAATATTCCAAGGGTGGTCTTACCAAGGCATTATAAAGTAGTACTAACACTTCACATGATCTTGAGTCTATCCCTCTTTCAATGCAGCCTATGCTTTGGCAGCTGCAGCACACTGCTGGCTCATATTTAAGTGGTTGTCTACTAAGACTCCAAGATCCTTCTCATAGTTACTACTGTTGAACCAGATACCACCTATATTCTATACCTGCAGATTTAGTTTTTCTTTCCTAAGTATAAAACCTTACTTTTCACACCAATGAATTTCATTTTTTTGATGCGTTTGTTAGATAGTTTGTTAGATTTGTTAGATAGAAAATGCATTTTCTTGAGAATTATTTCGGCAATTTAACTAAGTCTCTGGATTTGGCCTGGAAGGAACATATTACGGGGACTTCTATGCAGTGTCTTCCCATACATTGATTTTGGGATTCTTCCTGGATTTCCAAGAAACTACAGGATATACAGGTAGTCCTCAACTTATGACCACAATTGAGCCCAAAATTTCTGTTGCTAAGCAAGACAGTCATTAAGTCAGTTTTGCCCCATTTTACAACCTTTTTGCCACAGTTTTAAGTGAATCGCTGCTGTTGTTAAGTGGATCTGGCTTCCCCATTGGTTTTGCTTGTCAGGAGGTTGCAAAAAGTGATCACATGACTCCGGGATGCTACAACTGTCATAAATACATGCCAGTTGCCAAGCATTCTGGTTTAGATCATGTGACCATGGGGATGCTGCAACATTTGTAAATGTTAAAAAAGGTTATGTCACTTTTTTCAGTGCCATCGTAACTTTGAACAGTCACTAAACGAATGGTTGCAAGTCGAGGAAGACCTATAAAACAAATATTTTAAATAAAGCACCTTGGGCTTTAATCTCTGACGAATTTTAATAAGATCATTTTTTTTTCAAAACTACACAGTAAACCCAACCACAGTAGATTTGCTAATCCTTGAACCGGGGTGCCCTGGACTACGCCACAAACATACCTCAACCAAATCTCTCCTCCCAGGAGTTAGATAGCCTTAAATCATTCTTGGCTGTTGACATAATAGTTTACTCTTTCTTCTGACACCACTCAAAGTCAGCTTCAAAGTATATAAAATCTGTTAGAGTCAGACTTTGTCCCCGATGACTATGGACTGGCGGTGACTGGCACAGATGTAGGCCTCCTACAGTCACTTTTTCTTGAGACGGACAAAATATATTTATATTTGATGAACGAATGAATGAATGGATGGATGAAGATCAGCAGTGAAAACACAAATGTCACGTCAATTTTCTGCCAACTCAAGAACAAGAAAGGAGCCCTTCATATAGCACTGGAAAAAGGCTCCCGTGTAACTATAGCAAAATGTTATATTTATGTCTTGTAAACAAGTATATTGATAAAAATATTTAAAAGTGTTTGTTAGTGCCTAAACCAGGGGTCTTCAAACTTGGCCCTTTTATGACTTGTGGACTTCAACTCCCAGAATTCCTCAGCCAGGCACGCTGGCTGAGGAATTCTGGGAGTTGAAGTCCACAAGTCATAAAAGGGCCAAGTTTGAAGACCCCTGGCCTAAACACTGAAATGCCTTTGCAAATGGCGCACACCCAGATTTTCAAAGACAAGGAAAAGTATGCAATCCAGACATGAATGATGATAAATACTATACTATATGTTTTATTGGTTTTATTTATTCATGTATTTTAATCCCCCCCCCAAGGTGAACATATCCAACACACCTTCCTCCTCCTATTTTTCTCACAACAAGAACCCTGTGAGGTGGGTTCCTCACAACAAGAACCCTGTGAGAGACAGGGATTGGCCCAACTTGCCCAGCCAGCTTTAATGACTAAGGTGGAACTAGAATTCTCAGTCTCCTGGTGACTGGCCCAAAGTCACCCAGCTGGCTTTCATGGCTAAGGCGGGACTAGAACTCACTATGTTGTGGTGATTGGCCCAAAGTCACCCAGCCTGTTTTCATGCCTAAGGAGGAACTAGAACTCCCTGTCTCCTGCTTCTAGCCTGGTGGCTTAACCACTAGACCAAACTGCCTTTTTCATACTGCAAGGGAATACTATTATTCTGTAAAATTGTAACACTGCACATAAACAGCTTTTTAAAATTATGTTAAAGTTTACCTGCTTTTACAGGACACAGAAAAGCGTTCTATGTGGTATTTTTTCACAGTTTTCTTCCTCTTATTTTTATGTTCTTTTCTAAGCAAAAGGATTCATTGAATGTAATGATACACATTTATTTTTTATGCCCAGCAATAAAATAAAATAATAAAATAAAATAATAAAATAAAATAATAAAATAAAATAAAATGTTATTCAACCAGCTGGTAAGACCCCTTTACAATCATGGATACATTTGGAATTTTGAGAGATTGTTATTCATACTCACAAAATTATTGCCATGATTGAATGTAGCCGTAAAATCATAAAACCATAATCAAAATAGTCATAAAATATCCACTTATCACAAGACAAACATGTGACGAGATCTCCTTTAATACCCTTTAGCTCCAGACTGGCATGCTGCTTTGTAACACACCTTTTTTAAAAGTAAAAAAATAATAATCAAGATTATTGATCTAAAAACAGCCTAGTTGTTATCAAAGGAAAACAAGAATTTGGAGAATAACTTCCCTAACAACTAAAAAAATTCAGCAGATAGCTTTCCCATAATTTTCCCTTTAACATTGCTTTTCTTGAACATTTAGATCCCTGTGGGTGTAATTTATGGCATAATAGCCATTTACACTAGGTATTTATAGCAATACATTTTATACTGAAAGTTGTCAAGTTAGGATGAAACATCTGCTTATTTACATTTCCTTGGTCAATGTGACCTATCCCGGTTGTTGAATCACACATGAATTTGTGAAACTGAACTTTTTTTTTGTCTGGGAAAATAGGTATGGCTTCCTTTTGAATCACCCCACAATCATTTTTAAAAAATGTCGGGAGGATACAGCTTTATCATAACGTACATGGTAATCAAATTAAAGTTCATGTGCAGTCAATATTATTCTAGGCAAACCCTAGTATCTCCTCCCTAAACATACCTGTTTGTCCTTGTAGCATCCAGCCTTTTGATTGGTTATTCTAGTTTTTTGTTATTTGAGGGAGGTTTTGTTTCCTACAAAACCACTTATTTTACTTTCTGAGGAGTATCCTCAATTGGATAATATCTGGTTTTATACCTGTCCCAGATTAAATTATTCTGACAATTATTCATGTTGAAATGTGGAGAAAACCTGTAATAAAACTGAATAAGAAAATGAGTTGTGAGCATCAATTCTCATTGGTAGTAAAAGAAATACTTAGGAGTTCAGTTCCTTTTTTATTATTTATCTATCATCTCTCTCTATCTCTCTATCTCCATCCATCCATCCATCCATCCATCCATCCATCCATCCATCCATCCATCCATCCATCCATCCATCCATCCATCCATCCTATCTATCCATATCCATCTATCTATCTATCATCTATCATCTATCTATCTATCTATCTATCTATCTATCTATCTATCTATCTATCTATCTATCTATCTATCTATCTATCTATCTATCTATCTATCTATCTATCTATCTATCTATCTATCTATCTATCTATCTATCTATCTATCTATCTATCTATCTATCTATCTATCTATCTATCTATCTATCTATCTATCTATCTATCTATCTATCTATCTATCTATCTATCTATCTATCTATCTATCTATCTATCTATCTATCATCTATCACCAGAGAACTATTTTTAATTTTTTATTCCAACACACAATACTTCTATTGGATGGGATTTTCTGCCTCAGAGAAAAGAAGTTGTTGTTAGCTTATTTATAACTCATATTTCTAAAGCCGCCCAACATGTCAGCGATTCTGGGTGGTGCAAATAACAGTAGTAATTTGAATCTTTATTTATGTATTTATTTAATTATCAAAATTATATAGCCACCCAGCTCACAAAAAGTGACCCTGGGCAGCTGAACAACCAGAATAACAATTAAAGCCGCTTCACAAAATTAAAAACAGTAAATCCCAGCAAAAATTATAAATTAAAATATAAAGGAATAAAAACCTAAAAGACACCCCCACCCCCCCACCCCCAGACAACAGAAAGACAAGCCCCATTTAATTTCATTTCAACCATTTTGCAGGAGAGTTTTAATTGTGTTTTAATGGGTTGGGGCCCTTCATATCTGTGTTTCAGAGGCAGGCAGCTTCAAAGAGAGAATCTGTGCGAAGGTTTTCGGGGCCACAGCTGCCCCCTGCTCTTTCAATAGGAGCTGAGAGTCCAGGAAGACCCCAGACTGCTTGACATAAGAGTGGCAAAATACAGGTAGTCCTTGACTTATAACCATTCCTTCAGCAACTGTTCAAACTTAACAACAGCACCGGAAAAAAGGGACTTATGACCGGTCCTCGCACTTACAACCATTGCAGCATCCCCATGGTCACGTGATCAAAATTCAGGTGCTTGGCATCTGGCATGTATTTATGATGGTTGCAGGATCCCAAGGTCACGTGTGATCACCATTTGTGACCTTCCCAGCTACCGTGTTTCCCCGAAACTAAGACCTAACCGGAAAATAAAAGCCCTGGCATGATTTTTCAGGATGCTCCTAATATAAGCCCCACCCCCAAAAATAAGCCCCCATTAAGATCGTCAGCCAGATAGATGCTTTTAGTACCGTATTTCCCCAAATATAAGCCCTAACCGGAAAATAAGCCCTAATGCGGGGGTGTCAAACTGCCGGCCCGCGGGCCGGTTGCATCATGCAGAGGCCACGCCCTCCCCAGCTCCGGCAATGCGAAAAAAGTCGTGATACATCGCAACATGTCACATGATGCGGCGAGTTTGACACCCGTGTCTTTTGGAGCAAAAATTAATATCAGACCCGGTCTTTTTTTCAGGGAAACACGGTAGCTTCTGACAAGGAAACCCAATGGGGGAATCTGGATTTGCTTAAGAACCGTGCGATTCGCTTAACAACTACAGCACAATGATTCACTTAACAACTGTGGAGGAAACATTGCAAAATGAGGCCTGACTTATTTAACAACCATTCATTTAATCACCATTCGAAATTACAACTGAAAAAAAGTAACTTAGGACTATTTTTCATACTTAATGACCGTTGTAGCATCCCCATGATCTTGTGATCAAAATTCGGACACTTGGCAACTGTCAAGTATTATGACGGTTGCATTGTCCCTGGATTGTGTGATCCCCATTTGTATCCTTTCCAGCCAGCTTCTGACAAGCGGTCCACGGGGGAAGCCAGATTCGCTTAATGACCGCATCATTCACTTAACAACGGTAGTGGTTTGCTTAACAGCTGTGGCAGAAAAGGTCATAAAATGGGGCAAAACTCACTTAACCAACTGCCTTGCTTAGCCACAGAAATTTTGGGCTCAGTTGTGGTCGTAAGTCGAGGACTACTGCAATTGAAATATGCAGGGAAGAAGTCGGAGAATAAAAAGAAATAATGAGACAGAAGTTGGATATAACTTATTTTGATGAACTGTCTACTTTATGTTAACGGTTTAAACCAGGGGTAGGCAACCTTGGCTCTTTTATGACTCGTGGACTTCAACTCCCAGAATTCCTGAGCCAGCCATGCTGAGGGGAAAGGGAGAGGTTTCCAAGCTGAGCCATGCTGGCTCAGGAATTCTGGGAGTTGAAGTCCACGAGTCATAAAAGAGCCAAGGTTGCCTACCCCTGGTTTAAATCGTCACACTCGTTTGCAGCACTGCTTTTTATTTTGCTGAGTAAAAAGTTAATGTTGCATTTCACCTGAGTATCTTTTTCCAAAGCTCAGTTATCTTTCACAAGCTGAATCTGCACACTCAAAATTCTCAGTGAAGGCAGCCCTTGAGTTACAATTGTAATCGGGCCTGCCCACTACAGTCGTACAGTCAACGGTCATAAAATTGGTTAGTCATATGACCATCCCTGTTTTATGATCTTTTCTGAGGTTAAGCAAATACTGCAGTTGTTAAGCAAACCCTTTGTTCACTATGGCACAGTTTTGCTAAAAATTGGAAAATGCCAGTTTTATCAAAACTGTCATAAAACATGGTCATGTGACTGAAGGACGCTAGAAACGGCTATAAATGCAGTCGTGTTGCCAAATGCCCAATAATAATAATAATAGAGTTGGAAGGGACCTTGGAGGTCTTCTAGTCCAACCCCCTGCTCAGGAAGAAAACCCTATACCATTTCAGACAAATGGTTGTCCAGTCTCTTCTTAAAAACTTCCAGTGTTGGAGCATTGTTGGAGGCAGGTTGTAACCCTAACCCTAACTGGTCGTAAATCAAGAACTACATTTACATTCAATTTTTGTTTATTTAATTAAGAATGCATAGCATTTAAGGGATGCAGCCTCCTTCAGAGTCCTAGAATGAACAATTGGACAGTAAAAATGATGGAAAGAAGAATCATTTAAGAATGTTTCTTAAATAACAAGGAACACCCCTAGAAACTTAGATGCACAAAGCCTGTTTACTTTCTCAATGTGAGCTAGTTTGCCTACCTAGCAGAATGGAAGAGACTTTTCAATTTACCAGACATTGATGATACCAGGTATCATGGATTCTGTTGGACAAGATCCCTATTTGAGAAGTTTATAAACTTAACATTGGAAATCGGTGAAGCCGTTGTTTGATGAATTTAAATGTACAAAGGAATTATTACATATCACTCACGGTTATAGATTAAATAGCAGAATGGAATAGGAGAAGAAATGGTGCACCAACAGAATATTAAAAAGGCAGAATATTATATTTCCCCAAAGGATCTTAAAGGCAGAAAAGCAGGCCCAGTTTTTCTTAATAGCCCCAAATAGAAACTAAGCAGGCCAGCTCTGTAGAAATGCAGATTTGATAATTTCATTCAGAAAGGCTGAGGCCCCATTTGTGAGCAAATATTACAGGGCAGAAGCCTATTCAAGACAAAATATTTTGAAATCCCTTGTAGCTGATAGCTAACAATAGCAAAGTGATAGAATTACAACCAACAACCCCTTACCCCAAAATCCAACACAGGACATAGCCATCAGCCACAGCTATAGGGAAGCAGGACATGACCTTTAGAACATAATAGGATTAACTCACCACCATCAGAATACCAAAAGGGCACACTCAAAAGCTCAGGTCAAAGTTCATGCCACAGGAACAACTCCAAACCCCAAAGCCCAAGAAGGTATAAAAACCCACCTCTCCCAGCTCCATGTGGTCAGCTGCCCCAGAGCCACATGCTATTGTGGTTCTGCTCTTCAATAAACAAGAAACTTCTTTCTAAAGCAGTCTCCATTTTCTTTATTCCCGGCTTGGACTGGACCCTGATGAAGATTTTTCTTTCAACAGTTGGAAAAATTTGGACATACGAACCTTAAAGACTATTGAGTTTCAAACAGAATTTGTCATGTGGCTGCCTGCACCAACAGAACAGATTTTTTCCCCATTAGGAATAATAACTGGACAGATGAGAAAATTGTCAATTCTAAAATCACTGTTTATTTTGAGAGTCTGTTGTAGTCACAGCTGTGCTGAATCCCTCAGTATGTTCTTTAAAAACAAGTTTCTTTCAGAACAACTGATCTACAGAAAAGTACTTGCCTTTTTGTGAATTTTTGTGCAAATGAAAAAACTGGGCCATTGAAAGGGATTTTTTCCCCTAATGTTTGTCTTATGCTCTTGAGAAATTGAGTAATAGAAAAATGTATCTATGTATGTATGTGTTTTGTCTTGCTAAAATATCCAACTTCAGTTTCTTCACTAATTATTGGGTATTAGATTCTGGGATATCTTACTATTTAATTTAATCCATTCTTCCTTCCACCCACATAGTATTTCCTGTTCCACTGGCTGCTACACAACGTAAAGCATAACAGAGCCACCCCCTTGCTTAATGGTTGGCAAACTTTCTTTTCTTCAAATGGTTCCCCCTATTTTCTCCAAATATATTTTATGTAGTTGTGACATAACAGTTTAATTTTTGTGAAGTCCTTGTTTGAGCTTGGTTGCTTTCTTGCAGGCGTTTCATTACCCAACCAAGTAATATGATCAATGTAAGTGTGAATTTCCCCCCCCCATTTTTATACAGTAGCTTGCCCTGCCAATGTTCGTGGGGATGTATTTTTCCCTTTGGTACTTCCTTGATTAGAGTATTGTTCTCTGTCTGACTGTTTGTCTGGTGTTAATCCCTGCTTATCCACGTGTAGGTTGCTGGAGAGAATGTGTTCTGGTCTTTTTATTTGCTTCTTATTTTATATATTTTTATATTTTCTCTTTTGAATGGTGAGTAAATGTGCTTTATCTCAACAGGTGAAAGAAGACCGAATAAAGGAGGGGTAAAATTCAAAAGAACAGAAGGATTCTTAATTTGCTACAGGAAATGACTGGAAACAGTTATTTCTGCCAAAGGAAATAGCAGATACTTAGACTTATGTACACTTCATAGTGCTTTATAGCCCTCTCTGAGCAATTTACAAATTTCACTATATTGCTCCCAACAATCTAGGTCCTCATTTTACTGACCTTGGAAGGATGGAAGGCTGAATCAATCTTGAGCCGGTCAGGACTGAACTGCTGGCAAGAGGAAAAGGTCAAAGAACCTGAGGCAGACCCAGAAAAACATGGAAAGACAACATCAATGATGCACTGCAACAACATGAGATAACAATGATCGAGACTGTCAGAACTGCAAGAACCAAAACTTTCTACTGTATATCTCTCAACAATGAAGTGGAAGGAGGAGGAGGAGGAGGAGGGAAGGGAGGAAGGGAGGAAGGAAGGGAAGGAGGAGGAGGAGGAAGGGAAGGGAGGAAGGAAGGAAGGAAGGAAGGGAGGAGGAGGAGGAGGAGGAAGAGAAGAAGAAGAAGAAGAAGAAGAAGAAGAAGAAGAAGAAGAAGAAAAAGAAAAAGAAAAGAAGAAGAAGAAGAAGAAGAAGAAGAAGAAGAAGAAGAAGAAGAAGAAGATGATGATGATGATGATGATGATGATGATGATGATGATGATGATTTTAACCAGAATGTTAACTCCTTTGAAAATAAATCAGAATGGCTAATGGTTGGTTTCTCTGAACTTCAAAACTGGCTGTTTTGAAGGACCAGAATTTGCCTGTTTCTCATAGAAATAGGAGAATTCGGTGTACAGTATGTCTGTGAATGTGTGTAGTCTGTCATAAAAAAACCCCGACTACAATTCTAGACAAAACAAGCGAAGATTGAATTTTGCTACTTAATGATTCTCACAGTTCTGGTTTTAGCAAATATGCATGCTGCCAAGTACATCTTGAGCTAATCACTGTACCCAAACAGCTGTTCGGGCAGCTGTGCCTACCCTTCTCACGCTGAAAAGAAAAAATGCAGTTGAGCAAGGATTTCCATTTGGCACGATGAGTTTGTCTCCTCCATGTTTCTTTGAATAGATTGTGGTAAAATATAAAGGCAAATTTGGAAGTTTTTATACTGCCTACCTAACTTTCTTGTTGGAACAAGTGTTTTACATCATGGGGTGGGGAATTATGGCCCTTTTATGACTAGTGGACTTCAACTCCCAGGATTCCTGAGCCAGCCATGCTGGCTCAGGAATTCTGGGAGTTGAAGTCCACAAGTCACAAAGGAGTCATGGTTCCCCCACCTCTGATTTATATCAAAGTCTTTCCTTCTCAATCCTACTTCTTCCATTCTGATTGTGCATTTTTCTCCTCTTCACAAAACTCTTTATTTGGCAAGAGATGAAAGCCATTTCTCTTCCAGTGACTTCTCTGCTAGGTCTCTCTTATCCTCACATCCCTCTAATTGCAACACAAAGATGCCTCACTAATTGTTCTCAAAGGACATGGCCTCATCCTGCTGCCTGGTCTCATTCCCAGCCCACACAGCCTGTATTTGTTTTTAGCTGTTCCAGTTTAAAAGTGACATTTTCCTTTTTTTGCCCAACACATGTCTTGACATGGACATGCTCTATCTATCATGCCTCATCAATAAGGCTGGGGATGACATATTCAGGGGATGAAATCTTTTGCTGATTTATTTACTTGTCTGTTTGTTGCATCCTGCCTTCAAGATGGAGAGCAGGTCCTCCTGTTTTTCCCCACAACAACCCTGTGAGGTGGGTTGGGAAGAGAGAGAGGACTGGCCTAATGTCACCCAACTCACAATCTCCTGGTGGTTGGCCCAAAGTCACCAAGCCGGCTTTCATGTCTAAGGCAGGTCTAGAATTCACCCTCTCCTGGTGATTGGCCCACAGTCACACAGCTGACGTTTATGTCTAAGGCAGGACTAGAACTCCCAGTCTCCTGGTGATTGGCCCAAAGTCACCAAGCTGGCTTTCATGTATAAGGTGGGACTAGAACTCCCAGTCTCTTGGTGATTAGCCCAAAGTCACCCAGCTGGCTTTCATGTCTAAGGCGGGACTAGAACTCCCAGTCTCCTGGTGACTGGCCCAAAGTCACTAAGCTGGCTTTCATGTATAAGGTGGGACTAGAACTCCCAGTCTCCTGGTGATTGGCCCAAAGTCACCCAGCTGGCTTTCATGTCTAAGGCGGGACTAGAACTCCCAGTCTCCTGGTGACTGGCCCAAAGTCACCAAGCTGGCTTTCATGTATAAGGTGGGACTAGAACTCCCAGTCTCTTGGTGATTGGCCCAAAGTCACCCAGCTGGCTTTCATGTCTAAGGCGGGACTAGAACTCCCAGTCTCCTGGTGACTGGCCCAAAGTCACCAAGCTGGCTTTCATGTATAAGGTGGGACTAGAACTCCCAGTCTCTTGGTGATTGGCCCAAAGTCACCCAGCTGGCTTTCATGTCTAAGGCGGGACTAGAACTCCCAGTCTCCTGGTGACTGGCCCAAAGTCACCCAGCTGGCTTTCATGTCTAAGCGGGACTAGAACTCACAGTCTCCTGGTGACTGGCCCAAAGTCACCCAGCTGGCTTTCATGTCTAAGGCGGGACTAGAACTCCCAGGATCCTGGTGACTGCCCAAAGTCACCCAGCTGGCTTTCATGTCTAAGGTGGGATTAGAACTCACAGTCTCCTGGTGACTGGCCCAAAGTCATCCAGCTGGCTTTTATGTCTAAGGCGGGACTAGAACTCACTGTCTCCTGGTGATTGGCCCAAAGTGACCAAGCTGGCTTTTGTGTCTAAGGCAGGACCAGAATTCATGGTCTTCCACTTTCTAGCCTGATGCTTCAACCGCTAGACCAAACTGCCTTTCATATTGGTCACTTCATGGATAGTCATGCTCTCCATGCTCTGTTCCTGGCCATAGGCTTCGATGGCCATTTTGGCCAGGGCAGCAGAAATATATGTCATTCATGATTTCTGTAGAAGCATCTACCTGTGTAATGTCTAACCAGCAGCTCATTAGGCACTATGCATGCTTCTTATAAACCAGGTTTATTGTTCTTCTGAAAGAACAGTAGGCCTCCCTTTATAAACAGGACTCTTGGATGCATGCATGCCTGTGCATTAGCAAGATGAAAAAAGTGACCAGAAAAATTGACCAGTTGCTGCAATGCATAGGCAGGTGAATATCAATCAATCAATCAATCAATCAATCAATCAATCAATCAATCAATCAATCAATCAACCAATCAACCAATCAATCAGAATAGAGCTGGAAGGGACCTTGGAGGTCTTCTAGTCCAACCCCCTGCTCAGGAAACCCTATGCCAGGGGTAGGCAACCTTGGCTCTTTTATGACTTGTGGACTTCAACCATGCTGGCTCAGGAATTCTGGGAGTTGAAGTCCACGAGTCATAAAAGAGCCAAGGTTGCCTACCCCTGCCCTATGCCATTTCAGACAAGTGACTGTCTAGTCTCTTCTTAAAAACCCCCAGTGATGGAGCGCCCACGATTTCTGAAGGCAAGCTACTGGTTAATTGTCCTCACTGTTAGGAAGTTTCTCCTTAATTCCAGGTTGCTTCTCTCCTGGATTAGTTTCCATCTGTTGTTTCTTGTCCACAAACGAAACATGTAAATTCACCCCCTCTCTAATCAAATTCCATATCAACTGGCAATAAATAGCATTTCCTCCCTAAATCTAGTATAGATAAAAGACAGTAGCAAAATAATGTCTCAGAGCAATGTGGAGTATGCAGTCCTCAATCTATCAGGGATCTTTTCTTTATATAACAGCTACAATAGGAATCTAGCATGCAGAAATCCCAAATCCCAACATCCAGCATGTATGCAACTTACAAGAAGAGTATCTTTTTGGCAAAACAATTACCGGTATCTGCAGTTGAGGAACTTCATTTAGAAGCCAGTCTACTTGACTTTTAAAAAAAGTTTAGCTAGTAAACAGCATCCAGAGATAGGGAGCTAGAAGGGTTATAGGCAGTCCTTATTTAGTGACCACAACTGGAATGGCAACTCTGCCGATTTACAACAGTTCCTTTAGTAACTGTTCGAAGTTACAACGGCACTGGAAAAAGTGACTTACGACCATTTTCTCACTTGTGACCATTGCAGCATCCCCACGGTCACGTGTTCAGAATTCAGTTGCCTGGCAACCGACTCACATTTATGACGGTTGCAGTGTCCTGGAATCGCATGATCACCTTTTGCGACTCTCTGACAAGCAAAATCCATGGGGAAGAAGGCAGATTCCCTTGTGTAACTAACTTAACGGCTGCAGTGATTCACGTAACAACTGTGGCCAGAAAGGTCGTAAAATGGGACAAGACTCACTTAACAACTGCCTGGCTTAGCAACAGAAATTTGGGCTCAGTTGTGGTTGTAAGTCAAGGACTACTTGGAGAAGAAGTGGTTCCCTGCAATCCCTGACTGGCTATAAAGTTTTTCCTCTTCCTAGATAAAATCAGTTATTGATTGCCTCGTTTCACCAACCCAATTGGTTCCAAAGAGAATTGCCAGTATATATTTAACTCAGAGGAAGTACACTTATGTATGTGTTGTCTTCATCACACGCTTTGGCAATATAAAGCTCCCTCCTTAAACACGGAGCCATCTGACGTTCACACCCGTTTTTATGTATGCTACAGACAGGTGCTATCCTAATATTTATCTCCTTTTTCTGGAACTCGCGGTGCTTCTATGTCAGTCAAGACTCCTGTCAGCAGAAAGAACAGGCAGATGAGACAATTCTGGATTTCACTTGGCAAGTCTTCCTTTCCCACCTGTTTTTTTTTTATGCAATGCACCAATGGCGACTGTCTCTCCTATGCTTACATCACACGTGTCAGATCAATGCAGGTACACACCAAAGAAAGCATAAGCGATAATAAACAAACTTCTTTAATCACAGGATGGTAAGTCAGAAAACAGGCTTCAATAGTATGCACAGAATGCAAGCGTTAGCAGATCTGTCTGTGTTTTGCTCAAAATTAACATCGTATTTCTCCTGAGCAGTCGTTCCATTTGTAAAAAATACCCTTGTAGAAGATAACTAAGGTTTAATTTTAAAGCGCACGCTTTTGGGATCAATTTGTAAAAGTATTTAGTGAGTTGTGAACATAGAGGAAATTAGCTTAGGGTTATCCGGTATCTGCCACTGCTATTCAGGTAGTCCTCAACGTACGACCACAATTGAGCCCAAAATTTCCGTTGCTAAGTGAAACATTTGTTAAGTGAGTTTTGCCCCATTTTATGACTTTTCTGGCCGCAGTTGTTAAGTGAATCACTGCAGTTGTTAAGATAGTAACATGGTAGTTAAGTGAGTCTGGCTTCCCCATTGACTTTGCTCGTCAGAAGGTCGCAAAATGGGATCACATGACCCCGGGACACTGCAACCGTCATAAGTATGAGTCAGTTGCCAAGTGGATGAATTTTGATCACATGATCACAGGGATGCTGCAACAGTCATAAGTGTGAAAAATGGTCATAACTCACTTTTTTCAGTGCCGCTGTAACTTTGAACGGTCACTAAATGAACTGTTGTAAGTCGAGGGCTCCCTGTATTGCTATAAATACCACTGAACTCTTGTGAGTATATGTGCACAATTTTGTAGCAGAACAGTATTTGAATTCTTGATAATTCTGCCTGTAAATCTCATGAGGACACAGGCTTTGGTATGATAAGAACAAAGCTGTTAACAACTATAATAAAATATTGTCCATCCCTCTGATTCCTCATTCCTTTTTCTTTACCTCACTGGTTAATAGTTGTGCATTGACTATATGTCATAATATGTTATTCTCTGGGCTCACAAACTAAACTAGTGAAGCCATTTTCATTTGTTGGAAATCCATAGAGATCTAATTTTGTGAAACACTAAGTCATGGATTGAGGCAACACAACACAGGCCAGTAACCCCCATTATGATTTAGAGCAGGGGTGTCAAACTGCCAGCCCACGGGCCTGTTGCGTCACACGGAAGCCACGCTCACCCCAGCAAGGGGAAAAAGTCGTGATATGTTGCGACACATCACGTGACGCGGCGAGTTTGACACCCCTGATTTAGAGTGATGTGTGAAACCAGCCATATTATGCTCCACAAGGAACTGCTGTGGTCTCTTTCCTGTAGTGACAAAACCAGTATATAGATAGTCCTTAACTTACAAGCATTTGTTTAGTGACACCTCAAACAGTGGCGCTGAAAAAAAAAAGATTTATGAACTGGCCTCACACTTATGAACAGGGCAGTATCCCCATGGTCACATGATCAAAATTTGCTAATTGTCAACTGGCATGTATTTACAACGGTTGCAGCATCCTGGGGGATGTGATTGCCTTTTGTGGCCTTCCCAGCTGAGTTCTGGCATGCAAAGTCCATGGCAGGAAGCTGGATTCACTTAACAACCACATAATTCTCTTAACAACGGCGGTGATTCGCTTAACTACCTTGGCAAAAAAAAGGTCATATGATTGGACACAACTCGCTTAACAACTGCCTTACTTAGCAATGAAAAATTTGGTTCCAGTGGTGGTCATAAGTTGAGGAATACCTGTAAAGTTAAACAGTATTTTCTACAGCAGGAGAATGTCATGGAACAGCAGAGTTGGAAGGGATCTTGGAGGTCATCTAGTCCAACCCCCTGCTCAGGCAGGAAACCCTATACCATTCCAGACAAATGGCTGTCCAGTCTCTTCTTAAAAACTTCCAGTATTGGAGCATTCACCGCTTCTGGAGGAAAGCTGTTCCACTGATTAATTAGTCCCACTGCTTATTTAAGCAGCGGCTTAAAGGGGTTTGGCCCGGCAACAGGAACTGGAAGATCAGTGGCAGTTTTAGCAGGGATGAATAACCCTACAAGGAAGGTGGGGAAGGGATCCATCACTTTCCCCATCTGCCTTCTCAACCTCAGGGTTGCTTGAAAGCTGGACTTGCCTCAATTCTAGACCAGGGGTTGGCAACTTTAAGACGTGTGGACTTCAACTCCCAGAATTCCCCAGCCAGCCATGCAGCTGAAGTTCGCAAGTTCAACTTTAAGACGTGTGGACTTCAACTCCCAGAATTCCCCAGCCAGCCATGCAGCTGAAGTTCGCAAGTTCAACTTGAAGACGTGCGGACTTCAACTCCCAGAATTCCCCAGCCAGCCATGCACTCTAGGAAGCTGCTTCTTCTATTCTTAAGCAGATGTTGGAAGAGAATTCTTGGATGGATAACGCAATCTCATTCTCCATTCCAGGAGCGCCTACATATGCAACACACCTACAGAATAGGTGGAGCTTCAGTCACACCATCGTGGCCAACGTCTTGACATTTTTGAGCACACCTTGTAGACACACCTGCACTCTCCCTTTTCTACTTAGGAAACAAGTGAAGTAGTTTTTAATATTGGAAGGACAAAGTAAACAAAGATGGGATTCTGGTTTTTGTTTTTTTTACCTAGATAATATTGTCATTCCTTCACTCTGATGCAATTGGTTTGATTTTGCTTTGCCCATTATTATTTTTAGGAACAAGGGCTGGGCCTCTTGTCTAATTCCATCGTTGTTTATTCAAGTCTCACCAACTTCATCAGCAATGCTGTTAGATGACATCAAGGATATTGAGGGAGTAGGTGGAGGAAATGCTGCCATCTCTAGAAAATATATACTCCATGCCTGTACAGGTAGTCCTCGACTTATTACCACAACTGAGCTCCAAATTTGTCGTTAAGTAAATTCCCCCCCCCCGTTTGTGACCTTTCTTGCCACCGTTGTTAAGTGAATCCCCGCAGGTGTTAACTTAATAAGACAGAGGTTAAGTGAATCACTACTGTTCGTTAAGTGAGTAACACATTTGTTAAATGAATCTGGCCTCTCCATTGACTTTGCTTGTCAGAAGGTTGCAAAAGGACATCGCATGACCCCAGGACACTGCAACCTTCATAAGTACATGCCAGTTGCTAAGCCTCTGAATTTTGACTATGTGACCACGGGGATGCTGCAGTGGTTGTAAATGTGAAAAATGATTATAAGTCATTATTTTCAGTGCCGCTGTAACTTTGAACGGTCACTAAATGAAAGTTGTGAGTCGAAGACTATCTGTACTGCAAAAGTCCTCTAGACTAGAGCAGGCTTGTACAACTTGTAGAGGAGAAAGGATCACGTTGATCAATTAAAAACCATTGGGCAGCAAAGGTGATGGGGGCAGGAGAGGGGGGGCCCTTTGAGTAATGTTTTCAGTAACAAGGAGTCTCTTTGATTAATGTTTCTAGTTCTTTGAAGGAACAAAGAACCTTCTCCATGTCAACGTGGAGTTTTGATAAGGACTGGTTCAAACTGGCTGAAGACAAGAACCGTACAAAGATTTGAATTCTAGGAACTTGTAAACTCATTATAATATGGGAAACCCACCTCCTGAATCTGACAATGAACATTAACAGGATCGTACAAGTTGTCCTTGAATTGTAGCAGTTCATTTAGTGACCGTTTAAAGTTACAACGGCACCGAAGAAAGTGACTTATGACAGTTTTTCACACTTATGACCGTTGCAGCATCCCCGTGGTCACGTGATCAAAATTTACACTCTTGGCAACTGGACTTCAACTCCCAGAGTTCCCCAGACAGCCTGGGAGTTGAATCCCACACATCCTAAACTTGCTGAGGTTGAGAAACACTCCTCTAAATTTTATTGTGTGAAGCTAAAACAAATCTACCTTTTCAGTCTTGACTTTGAATTCTGAACCTATACTCTTTCTTGAATAATGCAAAGAAGACAAATTGTGCAATGGATTGAATGCACAGGGTGGAAGAAATGACCCCGTAATCTTTCTGTCTTAAAGTATGCCAAAAATCCAGGACACTCAATGCATCTATTCCCTTCAGAAGCGGCTTTGTGGATCAAATATAGGAACAAGTGCATTCTTGGCACTTCAAAAACAAAAACGAAAAACCTCTACAAGGTCCGCAAGTCACATAGTTCTCATTCTCACGAGGATGTATAAATGGATGGAAACAAGCTGGAGGAAAGAAAAATTAGCTGAGTAGCCAACTCAGAAGAACGGTTTCCCTAGTAACCATTAACAAATTTATTTAAACAGAGTCAAAAGACTGGTTTTAATCAATCCTAGGGATAGAGGTATCTTCCCAGATGGAAATCTCTGAAATATTTTAATTTGGCTCTCGTTGTCCAGAAGCGTAGAAAGAAATTCTACAGTATTTGTTATCAAGTGGATTCAATAACAGTCACTTTTAGTGATGCTACAGGTAGCTCTTGACTTACAACCATTCATTTACTGATCGTTTGAAGTTACAACGGCACTGAAAAAATTGACTTGTGACCATTTTTCACACTTGCGATCATTGCACCATCCCTACAGTCACGTGATCAAAATTTGGATGCTTGACAACTGGTTCATATTTATGACGGTTGCAGTGTCCCGGGATCATGTGATCCCTTTCTGCCGCCTTCTGACAAGCAAAGTCCATGAAGAAGCCAGATTCACTTAACAACCGTGTTACTAACTTAACAACTGCAGGGATTTGCTTAACGACTGTGGCGAGAAAAGTTTGTAAAATGGGGCAAAACTCACTTAACAACTTTCTCACTCGGGAACAGAAATTGTGGGCTCAGTTATGGTCGAAACGCTACAATCTTTGTTGTTACAAATAAAAAACAGGATATTGTCCTGTGGAGTGATTAGGTCTTTAAGATCCTCAACGTTCTATTCTCCAAAGCACCTGAGGGCAGGACAAGGAACAACGGATGGAAACTAATCAAGGAGAGAAGCAACCTGGAACTAAGGACAAACTTCCTGACCGTTAGAAAAATTAACCAGTGGAACAACCTGCCTCCAGAAGCTGTGGGTGCTCCAACACTGGAGGTTATTAAGAAGAGACTGGACAGCCATTTGCCTGAAATGATACAGGGTTTCCTGAGCAGGGGGTTGGACTAGAAGACCTCCAAGGTTCCTTCCAACTCTGTTATTCTATTCTATTCTATTCTATTCTATTCTATTCCATAATTTCTATTCCATAATTTCTATTCTATTCTATTCTATTCTATTCTATTCTATTCTATTCTATTCTATTCTATTCTATTCTATTCTATTCTATTCTATTCTATTCTATTCTATTCCATAATTTCTATTCTATTCTATTCTATTCCATAATTTCTATTCTATTCTATTCTATTCTATTCTATTCTATTCTATTCTATTCTATTCTATTCTATTCTATTCTATTCTATTCTATTCTATTCTATTCCATAATTTCTATTCTATTCTATTCCATAATTTCTATTCTATTCTATTCTATTCTATTCTATTCTATTCTATTCTATTCTATTCTATTCTATTCTATTCTATTCTATTCTATTCCATAATTTCTATTCTATTCTATTCTATTCTATTCTATTCTATTCTATTCTATTCTATTCTATTCTATTCTATTCTATTCTATTCTATTCTATTCTATTCTATTCCATAATTTCTATTCTATTCTATTCCATAATTTCTATTCTATTCTATTCTATTCTATTCTATTCTATTCTATTCTATTCTATTCTATTCTATTCTATTCTATTCTATTCTATTCTAACATTCACACACACACAAATAAGGCGCTATCTAGGCACCAAAACAAGTGCTATTAAGGCACCAAACCCTCCTTGACGTCACCAGAAAGTAGAGTGAAGTCCACAAACTTAATTTGTCACAAAGGCAATGTGCAGATAGCACAATTTATTTTCCACCTGCTTCAGTTGGCAGCACTTTTTACAATCATCACATCATGCAATGGTGTAAACAACCCTAGGCTTTTGCTGGAAAATTAGGGCAAGGTGCCTGTCTCTGACCTGACTGGGGATGGCAATCATCTTTACAAAGGCTGAGGCCTAGGAGAGCTCATCAACCCTGCATAGCTAGCCTGCAAAACATGCCACCATTTTAAAAGTTGGGAGTGCCTACGACAAGGATGCTAATGGTAAAGATTACAATGGGACATTGTTGTGTCACAGAATTTCTCCATTCTTGCTTGTTTGCATGTAGGATGTAACGTTTGGGAGTTCTGACATGGTATGTCTGCTTTAAATAATAGTGGGAGAGCTTAGAAAAAAGAAGAGGGAAGACTGTGTGTCAATGATGTAGTGTTAGCTATACTGTCCATTCCGGTTGACTTGAACGTAATAGATGAGTGTTTCTCAACCTTGGGAATTTTAAGATGCGTGAACTTTAATTCACAGAACTGGGAGTTAAAGTCCACGCATCTTAAAATTCCTAAGGTTGAGAAACACTGTAGTAGAACTTAGATCAGGGGTAGGCCACCTTGGCTCTTTTATGACTCGTGGACTTCAACTCCCAGAATTCCTGAACCGGCATGGCTCAGCATGGAAACCTCTCCATTTCTCCTCAGCATGGCTGGCTCAGGAATTCTGGGAGTTGAAGTCCACGAGTCATAAAAGAGCCAAGGTTGCCTACCCCTGACTTAGATAATCTTAGCTGATCCTGAAAGCTAAGGAAGGACAGTGTTGGTTAATGCTTGGATAGAAGGCAATCAGAAAATTCAAGCTGTAGGCTAGACTGGGAAGTCAGAAAACCAAGACAGTAGTGCAAATCAAGAAAACCACTGCGAGACAGCAATGCCAAAATTACTTCCATGTTGTTGTTAATGGACTCTGATCTTTGGCTGTTCTGATTTCTACCTGAACCAGTCCAGAATGCAATGTGTGGTTGAGTTTATATCTCCTGCTAAGCCAAAGACATTTAAACACATTATGACTTCGTGTGGGGGCCAACAAATTTTCCTCAGATCTCAGGTGAGATAGCCTAACATCTACCACTGATCCCCATTGCCAGAATCCTAAAAATTCATCAAGTTGAGTTTGGGGTAATCCTTCTGCGAGACTCTATTTTAGCAGTTTATCAGACGGGATAAGATGTATTATGGGCCTGCCAGCTACTAATTCATTATGTGCAAACGAAGCCTGTCTCAGAAGTACAGTAAGCAAGTCCTTGACTTACAACAGTTCGTTTAGTGACCGAAATCACAATGGAGTTGAAAAAAGGTGATTTATGACCGTTTTTCGAACTTGCAACCATTGTAGCATCCCCATGGTCATGTGATTAAAATTTAGATGCTTGGCAACTGGCTCATATTTATGACAATTGCAGTGTGCCACGGTCATGTGACACCCCCTCCCCCCCCCCGTTTGCAACCTTCTGACAAGCAAAATCAATGGGGAAGCCAGATTCACTTAACAACCTCGCTACTAACTTAACAACTGCAGTAAGTCACTTAGCAACTATGGCAAGAAAGGTTGTACAATGGGGGCAAAACTCACTTTAAAAATGTCTCACTTAACAACAGAAATTTTGGGCTCAATTGTGGTCATAAGTCGAGAACTACCTGTAGATTAATAAAAGATCCAGAACCAATGTTGGGTGAGATGTATACATTTTACAAAAGTCAGTATTTTACTGTCTTTCCACAGGGAAAGAAGAACTATCAAGAAAACATGTTTTGTTTTAAACAAAGGACACAAACACCTGCCATTTGAATGAGTAGGGCAAAGGTGTATCTATTTTGTATTTGCTGTCTGGTTCAAAAGAAGAATCTTCTAACCAACCTTTAAAAGTCCAAACAGAAAGTTTATTGTGGCTTAAGGTAAAGAATTGAAAACAGTAGCTTCTGAACAATTTAAGGTCATGTGGTAAATAGTCTCTGCTCAGCAACAAGGCTTTTTTTAAAAAAAAATTCTTTAAATTTCATCACAACTAAAATGAAATTGCATTGTCATAAACAGCACCGAGCAAGACTGTATGCCTGCATTTGTAATTGTAGGAATTTTAACTATAGCCTGCAGCAAAATCAGGCATGAATCTGCTCAAGAGCGGGATGTGCTAAATACTCACGGTCTTTGCAAAGACTGTACAATTAAATGGAGACAAACAGTGATTAGAATTAATTAACTCATTAAGTGGCTTGGTCAGTTCTGTTGACTTAGTTAAAATAATTTACCTCTGAGCATCAAGACTGGCTGGAGCTACTCAGCAAAACATATTGCGACAGATACCGCGAGCTGTCAATATGCAAATTAAGGATTAAGATTGTACTAGGATTATGTTTGGTTTACTCCTCTTTTGCAAGCAGAGATGTTTGGAAGCAGGAAAAAAAAATCCGCCTGGATACAATGATAATGAAGCCTTGCAAAAATGAACATGCAATAAAACAGTGTTTTTCAAACTTGGCAATTTAAAGATGGACGAACTTCAACTTCCAGAATTCCCCAGCCAGCATTAAAATTGTGAAGTTTGAAAATCACTGCAGTGGAGCAACATAACAACCGTGAGCCCATCTTAAGAACGGGCTAGTAGTGGATGTCTCTGTCAATTAAACTGAATTGCCAAATATACTATAATGTATTTCGGTTATAAGAACTTTTCATCAACACACTTAAAGCACACAGAATGGAAGTATTTACTCAAATACAGGTGGTCCTCGACTTACGACCATAATTGAGCTCAAAATTTCTGTTGCTAAGTGAGATATTTGTTAAGTGAGTTTTGCCCCGTTTTACAACCTTTCTCGCCACAGTTGTTAAGTGAATTGCTGCAGTTGTTAAGACAATAACACGATTGTTAAGTGAATTTGGCTTCCCCACTGACTTTGCTTGTCAGAAGGTCACAAAAAGGGATCACATGACCCCCAGGACACACAACCATCATAAATATGAGGCAGTTGCCAAGCATCTGAATTTTGGTCACATGACCATGGGGATGCTGCAACAGTCATGTGAAAAATTGTCCTAAGTCACTTTTTTCAGTGCCGTTGTAACTTTGAACAGTCACTAAACGAACTGTTGTAAGTCGAGGACTATCTGTACTGTTGGATTCACTAACCATTGCTGTAGAAGGCATCTTCCTAACATAATTTTTCCCTGAACTCCAGCCTGAAGCCAAGGCTACCAACTTAACTTCAGGGCTTTATGATCTGGGCTGAAAATGATATTTTCCAGTTCTTCCTGCCACAACTATTGCCCCAGTCACAATCCATAGCAGAGGTAAGTCCTCAACTTAATTTAATTTGTCTTATGACAATTAGGACCAGAATTTCTGTTGCTAAGCAAGGGGGTTATTAACTGAGTCGCGCCTGATTTTGCAACCTTTTTTGCCATGGTTGTTAAATGAGTCCCACAGTTAAGTGAATCACACGGTCATTAAGCAAATTTGGCTTCCTCCATTGATTTTGCTTAGCAGAAGCTGGTTGCAAATGATGATCACCTGACCTCAGGACAGTGCAGCCCTCATAAATACATGCCAGTTGCCATGTGCTCAAATTCTGATCATGTGACCATGGGGATGCTGCAATGGTCATAAGTGCAAGGACTGGTTGTAAGTCACTTTTTTCAATGCTGTTGTAACTTTGAACGTTCGCTAAATGAATGGTTGTGAGTTGAGGATTAGCTGTAATGATGCAGCACAGGCTGGGATCTGCCCAGCTTCTCTTGGCTGTTTGCAAAGTAGGGGCAAATTTCTCTGGCATTCTGTCCTAGAAACTCTGCAGTCATGAACCACAACAGACTTAGCCTTCTGCAATAGGAAATCAACACGGTTCTATCTTGGAAAAGAGACAAATCTCCCTTGTTCTACAAGAATCTTATTTTAATTGGTGCCAACAAATCTTCCAAGGAAGCAGTGGTTTGTGGCTTCTCGCTCTGGGCTTACAGCCTGTCTGGGTTTTACTGGAAAAGAAAATGGAAAATGAAAAAGCTTTGGACGCCTGGAAAATTCCCTTCTGCTTCTCTACAAGTATAAGATTGTCCAAACGGAATAAGTAAATGAAGGTCACACAGGATGGACTTTTTAATACTTGAAACGTGATTTTTGTAGTACTGTTGCCCTAGTTAAGTAATATGGGTTTTCTTCTTTTTTAAATTTGCTTTTACAAATGGGTTGCTAATAATTTTGCTATAAGCTTTAAGTTTCAAGAAAAGTCCCTATCTCAGAAACCAGGGCTAGCAGGAGAACATTTGATACATTATAGATAACCGTTTGGTTTTTAGCTGTTTTCAAGCCTCCATGAACAAAGAAAATATTCAAGCCCAACTTTGGGAAGCACTGAGAACGTATTTTACCCATATCCAGTTTGATCGTTACAAATATTTCTTTTACTTTTACTCAGAATACAGTCCTCTTTTCTCTGACTGCTCACCTATTATTGGATACTTAATTCTTCTGATGTAACTGGACAGTTTCTAAACCAATCACATTTTGAAGTTCTTTTTGCTAATTATAAAAGTAAACGTAAGCCAGTTTTCCCGGTTCCCCCTTTTCACAGGGAGACCCCGCTTTATCAGAGTAATAAATTGCTTTTAAATGATCTTCCAACTCCGTTGCTTATTGGAAAAGGTAAGCCAAGGCAGAACCTAAAGCCAGATTTGGCCATCAGATGTTAATAACTACTTCCTATTTTGCAAAGACTGCAAACTATAGAAGCGGTAAGAAAAGAACCAAAGGCTCCGGCACAATTCGATTAGATTTAGCTCAGCAAAAGAGAAATGCGTCCCGGAAGGAGGAAATCGTTGTGGGGAAAAGCACTAAAAGAAAGATTGCTGTTCCAAAAATACTTGACCTTAGATTGATTGATCCATTAGCTGTGAAACTCACTTCTGATACTTTCGCTTGAGACACTTTAAATCAAGGTATTGCTAAGGCTGATCTCATGTAGCCAGACACGGTGTGTCTCTCAATGTCACACTTAGATATGCAGCAACACGCACAGATTTAATTTAGGTCCAGGTTAATTTCTTCCTTTTCCCCAAAGGGCGTTTTAAAAGTTCTTGAGAAATAAAAATTAGCAAAGTGCTTCACTTCATGCCAAGGATTTAGTCAGTATGGTTTTTCACCTCAGGACAGCTTTTCTCTGGCATTAGGATGAGGGGGATTCTATTTTAAAACAAATACTTGTGATTTATGTGTAACATTTTGCAGAGGTACACAAAACTATAATTGGAACTTGAGTGAAATACCCTGACTTTAAACCGTCACATATCATGTGAAAGATATTTGAACAGTATTCGAGCAACATAATAAACTGTATTCAGCCCTGTATCCAGTCGGTAACATCATCAGAGATAGAAGGGAGTGGGGATTGCCCTCTGTTGCCTTCTAGCACTGATGGTGTTACCTAGTTGGGTAATAAAACGTTTGCAAGAAAAGACCCAATCTCAGGCAGCACCAAGGACCACATGATTCAACGCTGAGCCACAAATATTCTTTTCTATTGGTAGTCCTGTGGCAGTAAGTTTGCCTAGTGCAGGGGTAGGCAACCTTGGCTCTTTTATGGCTCGTGGACTTCAACTCCCAGAATTCCTGAGCCAGCCATGCTGAGGGGAAAGAGAGAGGTTTCCAAGCTGAGCCATGCTGGCTCAGGAATTCTGGGAGTTGAAGTCCATGAGTCATAAAAGAGCCAAGGTTGCCTACCCCTGACCTAGTGGTTAAGGCAGGAATGGAATACTCTGTCCAGTTCTGCAGCAAAGCCAGAGGAAAAAAATGTGTGACATGCAGAGATCAGGGCCGCATCACTTAGCAACGGCTCAGAACAGATGGTGCAAAGAAAGACAAAGAAGAGTTTGGCATGGGAGACAATCCGTCTCAGGCCAGCTTTGTTTGAGGCCGACTCAAAGATGGGTCCATAGCACTTTAACTGGGATGAGGAAAGGGCTGTGTGGTGAAATACATCTGGTAGGGAAGTTGCTCAGCAGAAATTGAAAGTTGAAGCTTGAGGTATGATTGGAGCATTTTCTTGTTTTTGTTTCCTTTCCTTTCCTTCCTGTTTTGCAGCTCCCTCCTTTCCATTCGATGGATGAACTGCAAGAATTGCAACCAGTAGTTTAGTGCCCTCTGGCACTGTCCACTAGCCAGACCGGTTAAAAGAAAAGACTCGTGTTTCCACCCTCATTGAGAAAGATTTGCTAATGGGATGAAATCTGAACTCTGCACCAACCTGAATGGCTGCCTCTGTATCCTTTGTGCTTGAATGACACCCAGCACTATAGTCATTTCTGCATCTTAAATTATCATTATTATTCCCTTCCCTATTCAAATTTGATCTGGCCCAAATTGTAGTTTATAGTCAATCCTTTCTCAACACTAAGTGACACTAGAATTAGTTGTGGTGTAATGCAAGGTGACAATCCGGTATCTTAAGCAGTATCTCCAGAAACCATCTAGCCATCTTAAAACCTGGTTGCATGCATTGTAAATTCTCTTAAGTCTGATAAGTTTTTCACACAGGAGATTCTCTTGCAATCCTGTTGCTCTTATAATACCAGAGGCCCAGGGGGCTCCTAACTGTACAAAAGACAAGGCGGTATATATAGCAGTTTCTTCTCCAAATCTTTCCCACAACAACACCGTGAGGTAGATTGGGCTGAGAGGAAGTGTAGTTGAATAGAATACTGTACATTTTTAATAGAAGAGAATACAGGCAATCCTCAACTTACAAGCCGTCATTTAGTGACCATTCGACGTTACGATGGCACTGAAAAAAGTGACCTATATCCGGTCCTCACACTTATAACCATCGCAGCATCCCCACAGTCACGTGGTCAGATTTGGGCACTTGGCAAAGGGCATGTGTTTATGAAAGTTGTAGCATCCCATGGTCACAATTGCAACTTTTTACCAATTTCTATCAAAAAACATCCATTAGGGAAGCAAGACTCGCTTAATGACTGCTGTGAAAATTGTCGTAAAATCGGGTCCAACTTGACTTATGACCACAACATGATGGAAATTCTGATCCCAATTGTGGCTGTAAGCTAAGGACCGTCTGTATGAGTATTTTGTCGGTGTGTACACCAATAATCCTATGTACGGTGTATATAGGCATATATATACACGCATACGTGTTATATAAACATTTGTGATGTATATGCACACACAAACGAGTACAGATGGTTTTCAGTTTAAGACTGTTCATTTAACAACTCTTTGGAGGTATGATGGTGCTGAAAAAAGTGATTTACAATTAGTCCTCACACTTACAACTGTTATAGCACCCCCCATGATCACATGATCAAATTTCAGATGCTTGGTGTTAAGATATTTAAATTTAATAGCTGGAGCAATGGGGTTGTGCAGTGAGCCAAAACACACAGTTCTGGTTGATTGGTTGGAAAGGGTTTGCGTGAGGCAATCTGTGCTGTGATTGGTTGCTGCAGGTACGGAGGGGGTGTTTCCCTTTTCCCCCGCCTTTTTTCTTCTGTGGGCCCTGTGCGCTCTGTGATTTACCTCATGAAGCTCCTGTTTGCCTGACTATCTAGTTTGCTGTATATATAGTTGTAAAATAATTTATTTATATAAAACTACAAGTTCGTATTAGCATCTCTGACTCCATTTGAACACCGCCTATGCAATTCCCTGACACTTGGCAACTGGCATGTACTTGCAACAGTTGCAGCATCCTGGGGTCACATGATCACCCTTGCAATATTCCCAGTAGGTTTCTAACAAGGGAGGTCAAAGGGGGAAGCCGGATGCTTAATGACAGGATGATTTGCTTAACGACAAAGCAAGGTTATAAAATCAGGAGCAACTCATTTAACAACCACTTCGCTTAGCAATGGATTTTACAGTCCCAATTATAGTTGTATGAGGAGGATGACCTGCGTATATGTACATTATGATTATCTTTTTTTTAAAGACATAAAATAATTCTACATCTTTTCTTGTTTTCAGAAAAGTTAAAATCAAGTACTTTTAACTTTTAAATTCTAGAACTGCCAGTGAAAGCATTTGAACACACAGGTTATTCTTTGTAAAAATCAAGAATTCTTTTGGGACTCAGACTGGTCAACCAACAAGCAACACAAATGCTGCAGCTTTCCCCACATCTTTTCAGTTTCATAAAGTCTGCAAACCCACAGTCTGTAAATACGCCAGACCTTTAAAAATGTATTTTTTTTTTTTATTTTACTTGGGAAATACAAAAGCAGCCTGGAATCAGAACAGCCTTACATGCAAATGCCTCCAATCAAAGCAAAGGTTTTATTCTTTGAATATGGATAAACTCAGCATTCGAACGAGTTCACGAAAACATGTCCTGGGCTGGTTCCATGCAACAAATTCAGTTGAACATCAGATGAAACTGAAGCAGCTTGGATCCACCGTTGCCTCCCTGCCCCCCTTATTTCTCTTTTCACTCGTCATTCCTGTGCATGCGCACTCCTGCTCTTCCTATGAACTGTGAGCAGGAAGGGAGATGTGCAACCTAAACAAGTCTTTGCCTGCAGCTGATGGTTTCCTACTTCAGATCCTTCCGCTGGGGCCTGGATGAACAAACAAGGCCCTTTTCTCATATCTACAGTATATCTATATCTATATCTATATCTATATCTATCTATCTATCTATCTATCTATCTATCTATCTATCTATCTATCTATCTATCTATCTATCTATCTATCTATCATCTACCTATCATCTCTCTCTCCATATCTACCTACCTACCTACCTACCTATCATCTCTCTCCATATCTATCTATCTATCTATCTATCTATCTATCTATCTATCTATCTATCTATCTATCTATCTATCTATCTATCTATCTATCTATCTACCTATCATCTCTCTCTCTCCATATCTACCTACCTACCTACCTACCTATCATCTACCTATCATCTCTCTCTCCATATCTCTCTATCTCTCTATCTCTATGTGAAGTGCCTCATTTGTTCATCCAGGCCCCACCAGAAGGTTCTAAATATATATTTACAATTTATATATGTTGATAAATGAATACATACACACACAAACACACATATATACAATATACGTACAATATACATACAATATTCGTTTATCAAAATATAATATCCAAAGGTACAAAGAAAAATGAAAATAGGGGAGGAAAAGAGGGAGAGGAAGAAGTGTAGGGTAAAGGGGAGAAGAAAAAGAAATGGCTAAATTGATTGCTTGGATTAAAAAATGCAATTAATTTAGTTTCATCTTAGAAAACCCCTTTTGGACTTTGTGCTTGAGGTAGAAAAAAAGGAACTTTGATTTTGGGTTTTGCTGATTAGATAGGTTTGTTGTTATAGAGATGGCTAGTATATCTTATTCTGTAAAAGTGAGAAGCTGAGGTTGTATGTTACTACCTTATTCTACTGCGCCAAAAAGTCAAGGGTCAATGCTTTCCTTTTTCTTCTCCCCTAAACAAGGGTCTTTTCAACACAAAGGGTTTCAAAATGGAACAATCTGAATTCTCTTCCCAATAAATATGCAACTCCTTGACCGATTTCTACTCATTGGTCCCAAGTACAGGTAGTCCTTGACTAACAAAGTTCATTTAGTGACTGTTCAAAGTTACAACATCACTGAAAAAAGTGACTAATGACCATTTTTCACACTTATGACCATTGTAGCATCCTCATGGTCACGTGATCAAAATTCAGACACTCGGCAACTGACTCGTATTTATGACCTTTGCAGTGTCCTGGGATCATGTGATCACCTTTTATGACCTTCCAACAAGCAAAGTCAGTGGGGAAGCCAGATTCACTTAACAACCGTGCCACTAACATAACAACTGCAGTGATTCACTTAACAAGAAAGGTCATAAAATGGGGCAAAACTCACTTAACAAATGCCTCTTAGCAACATCAATTTTGATCTCAATTGTAAGTCGAGAACTACCTGTAGTCTCTTCTCTATGAGTGCTTTGATTAGATGTATGAACTGAACTCACGTTCTTATGGAATAAATTATTTTTCCTATCTGATTTATCATGTCTGAAATGTAAGAACAAATGTAAAAACATGGGTTGCCTTTGGATTTTTCTGCAATGCAAAGATAATCTCATCTGTTCAGCTTGTGAATCAGAGTGTCTTACACCTCTGCTTGTCATTTACATTATGTATAAAATGTTAGTTATGTATGCATGGTGTTTTTGACTGGATCAGAGCGGAATTATCTGCATTCAACGTAAGAAGTTGGTCTACTCAATATATTATAGAGACATTGGTCTCTAGCAGAACTAATCTCTCAGAACTAATCCTTCCATTCTCCCCTCCACCATCCAGCCAGAACTTTGAAGCTTCTTGGATGAGAAGGGAAACGTCTTCTTCCTCAAGAGAAGCGAAACATCTTCTTCTTCCTGAACAGAACTGAAGAAGCTTCTTGGATGAGAAGGGAAACGTCTTCTTCCTCAAGAGAAGCGAAACATCTTCTTCCTCCTCCACAGAACTTTGAAGCTTCTTGGATGAGAAGGGAAACGTCTTCTTCCTCAAGGGAAGCGAAACATCTT
Organism: Azemiops feae; assembly: GCA_023970755.1. Classification (NCBI taxonomy): domain Eukaryota; kingdom Metazoa; phylum Chordata; class Lepidosauria; order Squamata; family Viperidae; genus Azemiops; species Azemiops feae. Next base: position 282,023 of record JALGBA010001506.1, on the reverse strand, counting down.
CTTTCTCCTCCACAGAACTTTGAAGCTTCTTGGATGAGAAGGGAAACGTCTTCTTCCTCAAGAGAAGCGAAACATCTTCTTCCTCCTGAACAGAACTGAAGAAGCTTCTTGGATGAGAAGGGAAACGTCTTCTTCCTCAAGGGAAGCGAAACATCTTCTTTTTCCTCAACACAACTGAAGAAGCTTCTTGGATGAGAAGGGAAACGTCTTCTTCCTCAAGGGAAGCGAAACATCTTCTTCCTCAATAGAACTGAAGAAGCTTCTTGGATGAGAAGGGAAACATCTTCTTCAAGAGAAGCGAATCATCTTCTTCTTCCTCCTGAACAGAACTGAAGAAGCTTCTTGGATGAGAAGGGAAACGTCTTCTTCCTCAAGAGAAGCAAAACATCTTCTTCCTCCTGAACAGAACTGAAGAAGCTTCTTGGATGAGACGGGAAACGTCTTCTCCCTCAAGAGAAGCGAAACATCTTCTTCCTGAACAGAACTGAAGAAGCTTCTTGGATGAGAAGGGAAACGTCTTCTTCCTCAAGAGAAGCGAAACATCTTCTTCCTGAACAGAACTGAAGAAGCTTCTTGGATGAGAAGGGAAACGTCTTCTTCCTCAAGAGAAGCAAAACATCTTCTTCTTCCTGAACAGAACTGAAGAAGCTTCTTGGATGAGAAGGGAAACGTCTTCTTCCTCAAGAGAAGCAAAACATCTTCTTCTTCCTGAACAGAACTGAAGAAGCTTCTTGGATGAGAAGGGAAACGTCTTCTTCCTCAAGAGAAGCGAAACATCTTTTTTCTCCTGAACAGAACTGAAGAAGCTTCTTGGATGAGAAGGGAAACGTCTTCTTCCTCAAGAGAAGCGAAACATCTTCTTCCTCCTCCACAGAACTTTGAAGCTTCTTGGATGAGAAGGGAAACGTCTTCTTCCTCAAGGGAAGCAAAACATCTTCTTCTTCCTCCTCCACAGAACTGAAGAAGCTTCTTGGATGAGAAGGGAAACATCTTCTTCCTCAAGAGAAGCGAAACATCGTCTTCCTCCTCCACAGAACTTTGAAGCTTCTTGGATGAGAAGGGAAACGTCCTCTTCCTCAAGAGAAGCGAAACATCTTCTTCCTGAACTGAACTGAAGAAGCTTCTTGGATGAGAAGGGAAACGTCTTCTTCCTCAAGGGAAGCGAAACATCTTTCTCCTCCTCCACAGAACTTTGAAGCTTCTTGGATGAGAAGGGAAACGTCTTCAAGGAAAAAAACAGAGAAAGTCCAGTTGCCTCTTGGAAAAAGCACCTTTGGGACCTGAGCTATTAAATATTCTCCTTTCTTACATGCAGTCCCTCCGCGCGCCCCAAAAGCCAAGTGAGGGCTGGCGCGGTGCGGTGCGGTGCAGCGCGGAGATTTGGCTGGCGGCCGCGCGCCTCCTCCAGGCGGCCGGATAGGAAAGTACGTAGACGCGCGCGCTCCCGCCTCTCGGCTGCGCGCCAGCTTTCCTCTCCCCTCCCCCGCTCGCTCGCTCGCTCGGCGCGCAGGAGGAGGAGGAGGAGGAGGAGCAGCAGCAGCAGCAGCGAGAGCTCCCGGCGGGGGGAGGAGGCTGAGCCGCCCGCTGCCGGCTCTTCTTTCCCTCCCCTGCTCCCCCCCGGGAAGCGGCTTGCTCTGCGCTCCGCTCTCTCTGTCACTTTTTTTTTTTTTTTTTGCTTTCCACCCCTTTTTCCCCTCCCCTCTTTTTTTTCTCCCCCTTTTTTCTTTTTGCTCCCACTTTGCTCGCGCTCCCAGGCAGCAGCGGCGGCGGCAGCGGCGGCGGGAGCTGCAATTGCAAGCCTAGGACGAGCCGCTGCTTTGCAATTCGGCCGGGGGGGGACCCCCTCCCCCACTTCGTCTTTCCCACCCACCCCCAAAAGAAATCGCGATCCTTAACTCCCTCCACCCGCCCCAAACGACAACTAAGCGGCCCCCCTTCCACACACCCACACACCCCATGGCGAAATGAGCCCCACCGCCGCCGCCGCCTCTCTTTCCCCCGTCTCTTAAGATGGAGCAAGCAAGAAACTAACAAAGAAACAAGCCAGCTTCGGCCTTGGTGGGAGCCACGATCATGCTTTTTTAATGGACCGAATGCCGGCCGGTTGCAGCGGAGATTTTTACAGCTTTGCAGGGGAGAAGGTGAGCATTGCTGGACATACAAAAAGGCTGTTGTGTTGGGACTTTTTTTTTTTTTTTTTTGGTTCCAAGTTGGAGCTTTCCGAAATAAAGCGGGTCGCTGTTGGCTTTTCTGCCGCGTAACTTCCTTTGTATTGCTTCGCTGCCAATAGGGACATTTATTTTAAAAAGAAAATCAATCCCGGTTTGGCTTGATTTTGCTCAGTTTTTGCAGATGACTGTATATAGGATGTTTTGAAATGCAATCCGGAGACGCGTCTTTTGCAATTGCTCCCGTCTTGACATTCTCAGCCTTAAATGCACTTTCTGGTTCGGGCCTGTATTTGCCCCCTTGGCATCCGGACGCGCCTAGAGGCCGTTTGCAAAGCGTTTATGCATCTAGGCCGCCGTTCAGTTTCGGAAGCCTTGGGGGTTGGAAAGCCTTCCTGCAGGGCTGTGGCTTCATTTTGCACGAAATAAACCTTCCTTTTTCTGGAATAAGGAAATAGCAAAATGCACACTGCTTTCCCCCATGCCCGGTTGCTTCGGGGTTTTTTTTTGGGGTGGGGGGATGCACTTTTAAGCAAGGCTGGGGCTAAAGCTCTCCTTGTGGTGTTGTTGTTTACATAATGGCATGCGGGGACCCGGGGAACGTCCTATTGTGTGCAAGCACCGAGCTTTGCCATAGAAACGGTCGGCGGGAGGGTTGCAACGCGTCGCAAAAGGTGGCTATTATCTGGATATTGCTGTTTGCACCAGGTGGGAACCGGGAAGGCGACGACGGGCCCTGGGAATTTCGGCGATCTTGTTTTAAGGGGGGGAGGCGAGGAAAGCAGAGCCCCGACTTGTACACGAGACTTGTAACGGTGCAAAGGTGACGGCAAAGAGGACAGTTTGGCTGCCTGCGATGAGCTCGAGTCATTTTTGCATCAAGACCATTCGAAAGCTTTCTGTAGAGTTGTGCAGGAGAACAAAAATTCAAATAGGCCTATTTGAATTTTATTTTAAACCCTGTCCTGCTGCTGCTGCTGAGATTCAGTTTCCTTGTTTACGTCCAGCGCGTCTTTCTTTATCTGTCTCTTGTTTGTTTCTGTGACGTCACGAGCTATCACAACCTTGCAAATGTTCAGAGCTGCATTTCCCGGGTCGGATGCGCCCCCGTTGCAGCAAATTACCCGGGAGGTCCGAACCATGGCTAAATGGTGGTTTTGGTTTGGCATCTCTGGTTTGCCTCCCTCCCTCCTCCGCAAAACGAGACCAACTTTGCAAGGCCGCGGTGGTTTCCAAAACCTTAAACCTTTTGATCAACAGTGGAGCAAAGGACGGTTTGCAAATTGGAGCCACTCCTACTGAAAATGCCCTGTGATAGAAGTTTGACACAGTTTGTGGCACAAGTGGGCAGGCCCAGAGAGGTGTGTCAGGGGCTGGACATGCCAGTGACCACAATCTGCATGGATCTGGGCCAACCGGGCAAGAGATCTTGTTGCACTGGTGTTGAGTGACATGCATAAACCTCGGCCAAATATTAACTAAAAAAAGAAAATCCTGACTGGGCTTGAGGCCTTGCTGCCAAAACTGATCATCGGATGCCAAATGATTATTTAATGTGACGTGCTGTTTATGTGTTGTTTATTTGTGTGGAGTTCAAGGAGAGGAAAGAGCAAATGAAAGTTTGCCCTGAAGGTTTTATCCTGAGGACCAATTGCGCCAATTCTTGCAAACTTCACAGTGGAGAAAAGAGCTGGCACAGACACATTACTTTTCAGAGTGGTGTGTTCCTCACAAGAGTAGAAAACGCCCCAAATGTAACATGGTACATTGAATAAAAATTCTCTGTCCCTCTGGATTCACTAGCAACCTCTCCCCTCCCAAAGTTTTTATGGCACTTATTGAATTGAATTCTTTATTGGTCTAGTGCAGGGGGTCTTCAAACTTGGCCCTTTTATGACTCGTGGACTTCAACTCCCAGAATTCCTCAGCCAGCGTGACTGGCTGAGGAATTCTGGGAGTTGAGGTCCACGAGTCATAAAAGGGCCAAGTTTGAAGACCCCCGGCCTAGTGTGATTGTACACATAAGGAATTTGTCTCCAGCGCATCTCATACCTACCTACAACAACAAAGTGATAGGCCATAGATTATTAACCATAGTTACAATCATTAATCATAAGATACAAACAACAAGTGATAAATTATAAGATACCAATAGGAGACGATAGTAGGAAAGATGAGAAAAGAGGAAGATGGGTAATAGCAATACAGCCTACTACATGGGTAAATTTCTTAGGCCTAAGACAGTGCTGTGGGAATTAGGTGTTCAGCAGAGTGATGCCAAGGGGGAAAAAACTATTTTTGTGTCTAGTTGTTTTGGCGTTCAATACCCTATACAGGGGTAGGCAACCTTGGCTCTTTTATGACTCGTGGACTTCAACTCCCAGAATTCCTGAGCTAGCATGGCTTAGCTTGGAAACTCTCCCTTTCCCCTCAGTATGGCTGGCTCAGGAATTCTGGGAGTTGAAGTCCACGAGTCATAAAAGAGCCAAGGTTGCCTACCCCTGTGGGCCTATAATGATGTCCTGAGGGGAGCAGTTGAAACAGATTATATTCCAAGATGTGAGGGGTCTATAGCTATTTTCTCAGTCCTCTTTCTGGTTCGTGCAGTATACAGGTCCTCAGTGGAAGGCAGGGCTGGTTGCAATTACCTTTTCTGCAATCCTGACTATCCGTTGAAGTCTGTATCTGTCCTGTTTGGTTGCTGTGCCAAACCAGACAGTTATTGAGGTACAAATGACAGACTCATTAATTCCTCTGCAGAACTGTATCAGCAGCTCTTTGGGCAATCTGAGCTTTCTGAGTTAACATAGGAGAAGTTGCTTGAAAATGACTGTTGAAATCTCATACACGTGGACGGTGACAACATACTAGTTAGTATTTGGTGAGGAAACTTAGAAGTCAGCAAAATTTCACGTTCCTCCCGGCGACTGGGAGCATCGAAACAAACTGCAATATGGTCAAAACTGCTGAATAATTTGTGTGGAGCAAGAGAAGAAAAGCAGGTTGTAAGAGAGTGTGTGATTTGTACAGGTAGTCCTCGACTTACAGCCATTCATTTAGTGACTGTTTGATGTTACAATGGCACCAAAAAAGTGACTTATGACCTTTTCTCACACTTACGATACTTACTTGCGGCATCCTATGGTCACAGGATAAAAATGAACTTTGAACGGTCCCTGAACAAACTGTTGTAAGTCAAGGACTACCCTGTGTAACACTCCCAATTCTTTAGTATCAGTTTAGAAGTTCTGGCTGTGAAGGTGTCTGTGAAATCAGGCAGAAATATTGTTCAGCCTGTTTTCTCTCTCTCTGTTCAACCTGAAATACCTCCTGCTGTGTCTCACTACAGCAATCTGCAACCTGTAGGCTAGGGAGCAAAGTTCTTCCTTTTGTTAGTTTGCTCCAAGATTGTTATTCTCAAATTCTTCTTTCTCCATATTCTTTCTGATTTTCAGCAGTTCTGAAAGAATTATATTTTTGGCGTTTGCTATTTTCAAGATAAAGTATATGGTGTTTCAGTGTTTAATCTTGGAGAGAAAACATCCCTCTAGCTCTGCAGTACCCCTTCCTTCCTTCCTTCCTTCCTTCCTTCCTTCCTTCCTTCCTTCCTTCCTTCCTTCCTTCCTTCCTTCCTTCTTTCCTTCCTTCCTTCCTTCCTTCCTTCCTTCCTTCCTTCCTTCCTCCTACCCCCACTTTCCTTCCTTCCCTCCCTCCCTCCCTCCCTCTAGTAAATACATATATAGGTAAAGAGAGAGAAGAAAAGATTCCCTGTCTCTTGTGTATATTGCCAAGTATGAAAATATATCCTGAAGGATTACCCTTTGACCATTTGCTAGGAAACTGTAAACCTAGATGAGAACAAAATACTTAATCTTTCCAAACATTTACTTATTTATTCATTCTGGCAATTTTTCACTTGCCGCAGCCAAGAGATTCTCAAAGGGTTATAATCAGAATGATAAAATATCAGTGGTGCAAGCAAAATTACATAAGAATAAATAATTGTCCCAAATAAAATGACAGGAAAGAAATTGTAAAACAATGTCAATTAGACCACACAAGCAAGTGGTGACATCTGAAATTCAAAAGCCCCCTTAAAGCATTAGGTTTTGAGGATTTGTTTTGATGCCTAACAAAATAAGAGCAGATAAGGATATAAACGGGCAGACAATTCCATAGCATTGATGCTACTGCAAAAAAATCAGGATTTGTGGCTAACCCTAGTCCCAGCAAAATGGAGGACAGCTAATAATTATGTACTAGTGGTGGAGAGGTCAACATTGCTTGGAAAAATATGGTCCTGTAGACCCTGGTGTTTGCTATTATGGCCAAGTATGTTGTAACCAGGGTAACCTGAACGATGTCTGGGAATTTTCCAATCCCATGTTAAATATTTGCTGAACTGTTAAGGGATAAATGAAGGCCAGACCAATCTGCATTTGTATCTCCACCTAACTCTCCTCTGCCTTCCGCGAGTTTGCTAAGTAGCAACTCAATACAATTCAGTCTTTAAGAAAATGGCCTGTGGTGCTGAGTTATGGATGATAGATCTCTACGATAGTTATTCTAGTCTAAATGTAAACCCAGTTCCCTGCTGGTTGCTGGGCAGATGTGAATCAGTATACAGCGCGACCTGCAGATCAATGCATGTATTTGGGTTTTATTTTGAAACCATTTTGAAGTTTGGGTTTTAGTTGAAGACGCTTCCATGTGGCTTTTCATAGAAATCTGCTTAAAATATTATGCCTCTAAGAAAGTTAATGACAACCTAGTTTGTGTTCCTTTCACTATCAAATCTTAAGGATGCAAGGAAGAGTTTTATTTATCTTGCCAATCAAGCATCCTCATGGCCGTGTTGGAACTCCAGAACTCCAGATGATGCCAGTTGTATTTTCTGATCAAGATTATGTTCTTTCACAGAATCACAGAATTGTCCAGTTGGAAGAAACCTCAAGGACCATTTAGTCCAATCCTCTGCAGTCTGCAAAAAGGCAGTTAGTTTGTTCTTGAGAGGTGATGTCTAGTTTTACCTTAAGGATCTCCAGCGGTGGAGAACCCACAGCTTCCCTGTGTTGGATATCTCTTACATTCAGAAAGCTTTAAATAAAAACTAGATAGCTGGAAGCTATACCCATTATTTCTAGTCTTGGTATCTATGGCAGTGGAAGAGGCTTCCTGACCATCTTCCCTATGGCGTCTATAGTGGGTAGATAACAGATAATAGAATAACAGCGTTGGAAGGGACCTTGGAGGTCTTCTAATCCAATCCTGTGCTCAGGCAGGAGACCCTATACCAGGGGTCTTCAAACTTGGCCCTTTTATGACTTGTGGACTTCCAGAATTCCTGAGCCAGCGTGCCTGGCTGAGGAATTCTGGGAGTTGAAGTCCACAAGTCATAAAAGGGCCAGGTTTGAAGACCCCTGCCCTATACCATTTCTGACAAGTCCCTGTCCAATCTCTTCTTAAAAGCCTCCTGTGATAGAGCACCCACAACTTCTGAAGGCAAAGCCGTTCCCCTGATTAATTGTTCTCACTGTCAGGAAATTTTTCCTTAGTTTTAGGTTGACTCTCTCCTTGATTAGTTTATTAATTTATTTATTAGAGATAGAGCTCGAAGGAAGAACAGTGTTCCCAGGTATGTACAGGTAGTCCTTGACTTATGACTGTTTGCTTAATGGCCTTTAGAGGCTTTTAAGAAGAGACTGGACCACCATTTGTCCGGAATAATCTAGGGCAGGGGTCTTCAAACTTGGCCTTTTTATCACTTGTGGACTTCAACCCCCCAGAATTCCTCAGCCAGGCCCGCTGGCTGTGGAATTCTGGGAGTTGAAGTTCACAAGTCATAAAAGGGCCAAGTTTGAAGACCCCCGATCTAGGGTCTCCTGCTTGAGCAGGGGGTCGGACTAGAAGACCTCCAAGATCCCTTCCTGCTCTATTCTGATTGATTGACTGATTGAACCCTGTTTTGGAGCCAACCATTCTGGTCGTGGCCACATCTCATGGTAGCAAATGGCAATGTTTAATTTACCCCTTGTGTAAAAAACATGTTTTCTTTTGTCTATCCTGATTCTTCCAAGGTTCAGTTTCATTGGGTGGCATCCTCTAAACTAAGACAAAGGAAGAAGGGATTGAAGAAGAAACTAATGGAAGAAAGAGGTGCTATGCAAGAAGAGCAGAATTTAGCTATAATCCGAGCTTGTTCTTCAGAATCGCAGCCCTTGTGGAGAGTATTTTATGCAGCCTCCTCACATAACACTTAGACACACTGTGAACATTTTTCCTCTTCCTCCTCCTCCACGGCCCATTATTGGCTCAAGGAAATGACGGCATAAATCTCTGAGTGAACGTTAATATTTTGTGTGGGTGAGGATTATTTTTTTTTCATTTCCCCAGTGGCAGCTCTGCGTTTAGCATCACATTCACATCCATCCATCCCAGAAATGTGATTAAAACGCCGCATCTCTCAAATTTTCCCCAGCCTTTTCTGGTCCAGGTAGTCCTCACTTTATGACTGATCACCTAGCCACTGTTCAAAGTTACAACAGACCCTTCTCGAACCTACTTGGGACCCATGTTCCAGGAAGTGAGTGGAGCATGGGTTGTCTCATGGGATGGGGGAGGCCTTGGAGGCTTACCCCACCCCTGAGGCACCCTTTGCTTTGCTTTGCTTAATGACCCCTGTGTTCATTTGTGTTCATTCATTGGCAAGAGCAGATATGGGGAGATCATTAAGGGAGAAGATGCTTCATTTAACAGGCGTTGTGACATGAGATCGTAATGGGCAGGCTCCATTATGGTTGTATCTCGAGGACTACCTGCCTATGTCATTGATTGCATTCTGTTCAAAGTCATGTAGCAGTTTTATTTTGCCTGTGTGTGTGTGTTCCAGTTAATCATAGAACCAGTTCTAGAGTTCCAACATGGCTGTGAGGATGCTTCAGCAGTTGTAAGTATGAAAAAAGGTCATAAGTCACTTTTTTCAGTGCTGTCGTAACTTCGAATGGTCACTAAATGAACTGTTGTAAGTCAAGGACTTCCTGTATTGATCTGCAAGGAAGATTTTCCTTTCCCCTCTCCCTAAAAAGCCTGGGCTGGCTGGGGAATTCTGGGAATTGAAATCCACACATCTTAAAAGTTGTCAAGATTATAATAATAATAAAGTTGGAAGGGACCTGGGAGGTCATCTAGTCCAACCCCCTGCTCAGGCAGGGACACTGAGAAACACTTGTCGCAAGGAAAGGCTTTTTACATCTTTTAAGCAAATGCCAGAAGGCATTTTCCAGCTCTCCTTAACATTTGTCCCTGTTGACATTCTATCACAGCGGCAAATCTTAACACAAAGAGGCAGCCGTATTTGGGCCTGTCCTTACAGCAACCAGGAAACTCAATCAAAGGGTCAATACTTTTGATGTAAAATACTTTTTTTTTTTTTGCACAGCTTTTATTTTCTTGCCCATAAATGCTGGTTTCACATGGACAACATCTATTCATACTCAAGAGTACAATCAAAGCTGCTAGCAACTGTATAAACCAACCTAGAGCTAGAAGCATTGTTAGAGTCCCCACACACCCACATCACGGTCTGTTTCTGTCGCTCCCCTCTGGGAGAAGGTTTCAAAGTATTTCTAGCAGGACTACTAGATTCTGCCACAGCTTTGTTCCTTGTGCCATCGACCTGGTAAATTCGCAGGATTCTTTTTTCTCGCCATGTATACAGTATGTATACATCTGAACTAGACTGTTGTTTCTCTGTGTCATATATGGATGTGTATGTGGGTATATGCATAATTTTTTGTCCTGTTTGTGTAGTGTATATTGGAGGGGGCTGCCCTTTGAGAGCTGAATGCAACGAAATTTCATTTTAATATATGCTGATTAGCGTACATTTAAAGTGACAATAAAGTTATTCTATTCTTCTATTCTATTCTCTTTGGTTACATGACAGTAACCAAATCCGTGGCACACCAGGATGCAATATTAAAAATGGGCACATGTTTAGATAGCAAAACAACGCACCAAACGAAACCATTTGCAAAAAGTGCTTTCAGCCAGGATCACAAGCCTAGCTGGCTTTTAAAAATAATTGCAAGCATTAATGATGGCAAATAGCCCCAGTGTAATAGCCAGCACACATATTTGGCATATGAATTGCCCTGGGTCAATTGCCTGGCACTGCCTCTTTTAAAAAACAAAGAACAAGACTTGGTTTTTACTAGCCAAAATAGTGGCCAATAAAAAGCTAAATGGTCCAAGGATCGGAGTTAGTGCTAGGAGCTGAAGGGGTCCATTCAGATCATCAAGTTCAACCAATGATCAGCGTTAAGCATCCAGATTTAAGCAATATAAACACGGTTGTCCAGCCTGTGTTACAACATTACCAGTGCAGGGTAATCCATAAGCTTTTGGGTCATTGGTTCCACTGTCCCAACTGCTTTTATTCTTGGGAAGTCTTTCCTAATATCCCAGATAAGAAGAATTATGTCAACTATTCTCTTTCAAATGCCGGGAGTAATTCATGATTTCATTGCCACGTATTAGTTGTCACGTATGAAAATAAGATACTAGACTGGTATATAGGCAGTCCCCAACTTAACAGCAATTAATTTAGTGACCGTTCAAAGTTACAACAGCGCTGAAAAAAGTGACTTGTAACCATTTTTCACACTTGCGACCGTTGCAGCATCCCCATGGTCACGTGTTCAAAATTCAGACGCTTGGCACATGACTCATATTTATGACGGTTGCAGCGTCCCGTGGTCATGTGATGACCTTTTGCTACTTTCTGACAAGCCAAGTCAATGGGGAAGCCAGATTCACTTATTAGCAATTGCAGTCATTCACTTAACAGCTCTGGCAAAGAAGGTTGTACAATGGAGCGAAACTCACTTAACAACCGTCTTGCTGAGGAACAGAAATATTGAGCTCAATTGTCCTAAGTTGAGGACAACCTCTGTGTCCACAGGCAAGTTGTGATTTACAGCATCCGGTTTCAGGCTCTAACTTGTGGACTTCCAACTCCCAGAATTCCTCAGCCAGGCGTGCCTGGCTGAGGAATTCTGGGAATCGAAGTCCACAAGTCATAAAAGGGCCAAGTTTGAAGACCCCTGCTCTAACCCAATATTGGCTGGGGGAATTCTGGGAGTTGAAGTCCATCTATCTTAAATTTGCCAGGGTTGAGAAAACGTGCTGTAACCACATATTGGCTGTCAGATCAAGCCTTAAATGTCAATCCTGGGGAATGCAAAAGTTTTGGAATTGCTTACTAATTGAGAAGCAACTCTACAGCATCTTAAAAGAGATGCCCTTTATAGCAAGGCTGTAAGGGGTGAGTCATCTCAGCAAATGGCAGAAATCTACATTTTATGAGCCAATCTAAACAATTGCTTCCTTATTCACAAGGCTGCCGTGACATTGCATTGCAGCAAAGCGGGTGAAGTTAGTTTTGTTTTGCTTCAAATTTAATAAGCATGTTTTTTTTTTAAAAAAAAATTATCTCAACATTTATATTTATATTTGGGTGGGAGCTGTGACCCTATCTGAAGCCTCTTTGGGCCCAGGCTGAATAGTGGCATCAGGTTTCTCCAGAGATCAATGAAGCTCCTCTTCATGACTTTTATTTCTTTTTATTATTATTAAGACTTTCATTAAAATGATCACCATATAAAATACAAATGAAAATAAAGATGATAGGAAAATGGGAATGGGGAAGAAAGGAGGAAGAGAGATGTAGGTGCAGGGGGAAAGGAAAAAAAAATAGCATTGACTTCCAACTTTCTTCAGTAAAATGGAGAATAAAATTAAAGCCTCAACTTTTTATTTTACCAATTTTAACAAATACTAGCCATTTTTATAATAATAGGTTTTTTAGAAGATTTCAGAGAGAGGTCTTTCATTGGGCCTTTAGGCTTCTAGCTTTATGGGGGGGGGGTCCATCTTGCGGGAGGAATGATTTCTTTTTAACATTCTTTAAAAGAACCTAAATCTAACTTATTTCCATTCTTGATTTTAATCTTTTAAATGCCTGGCAATCCACCCCAGAGTCTTTTGAGTTTGAGCGAGCTACAGAAAATATGAAATTCAAATAAATCATTAATGAGGCAGGAAATACAAACATTCTGAAGCATAATAGCCTTAAAAGACTTGAAATATTTAAATAAAGAAAATGGTGAAGTTAATGCTGTAAGCCGCCCAAAATCACTTTGAAATGAGAGGGGCGGCAAAGAAAATAAAAAGTCAATAGAATGGCTGTGACTGCACAGATGAAAACCCTACTTCCTTTTAAAATGCAGTGTGTATCCAATACATTTAAAATAGTGAGAGGAGTTTGATCACAACCATTATTTTCACTTTTTGATGCCCCTGAAGAACACCTAAAGAAAAATGAAGCGTTCACTTTTCACCTAGAACAGGTAGGCAACCTTGGCTCTTTTATGCCTCGTGGACTTCAACTCCCAGAATTCCTGAGCCAGCATGGCTCAGCTTGGAAACCTCTCCCTTTCTCCTCAGCATGGCTGGCTCAGGAATTCTGGGAGTTGAAGTCCACGAGTCATAAAAGAGCCAAGGTTGCCTACCCCTGACCTAGAAGATGATCCTGATGATTTACTTAACAGAACAGAATAACAGAGTTAGAAGGGATCTTGGAGGTCTTCTAGTCCAACCCCCTGCTCAGGCAGGAAACCCTATACCATTTCAGACACATAGTTGTCCAATCTCTTCTTTAAAATCTCCGTGTTGGAGCACCCACAACTTCTGGAGGCAAACTGTTCCACTGATCAATTGTTCAGACTGTCAGAAAATTTATCCTAGATTGGATTTCTCCTTTATTAGTTGCTTCTTTTTTATCCATTGCTTCTTTTTCTTTCTTCAGGTGCTTTGGAGAATAGCTTGACTCCCTCTTCTTTGTGGCAGCCCCTGAGATATTGGAACACTGCTGTCATGTCACCCCCAGACCTCCTTTTCATTAAACTAGACATACTAAATTCCTGCAATCTTTCATCATATGTTTTAGCCTCCGGTCCCCTAATCATCTTTGTTGCTCTCTTCTGCATTCTGTGATTTCTGACCTGGGTGTTGGGTTGGACTAGAACAGGGGTCCCCAAGCACTGGTCCATGGACCGGCACCAGTCCGCAGCATGCCAGAAACCGGTCCGCACAAACAAGCAAAGCCCCATCCGTGGGATGCAAGCAGCACACGAAACCACGCCCCTTCCGGTCCGTGAAAAACCTCTCTCCACAGAACCGGTCCCTGGTGCTCAAAAGGTTGGGGGTTGCTGGACTAGAAGACCTCTAAGGTCTCCTCCAGTTCTATGGTACTGTGATCACACTGCCTATGGTGCCTTTGTCAATATTACATCCATTCCTGATATACTTCAAAATCAGGTTGATCACATGGTTGCGGCCGCCATCTTGACTTTGTGGACTACATGTTGCAAATTCCCCTGCTTGGATGCAAAAACGGCCGAGGAGTCTGTCCTTTACAAGGAACGGCCTATTTGCATCCATAACATTTAGAATTTAATCATGATTAAATACAGTCAGTGCGAGGAGACTCCAGTTGTGTGCTTAACAATTTCCTTTGTTATTTCACTGGTTGTTGCTGCAATTACAGCGTGATAGCATACAGTATATTTTTTTTTACGGGGGTGCTATAAAACCTTTTAAAATAACGAACAGATTTGAGGCGATCTCCAGGGCCCCGGCTGCGTTTAGCGACCGTTCAAAGTTACAGCGGCATTGAAAAAAGTAACTTAAAATAGATCCTCACACTTAACGACCGTCGCAGCATCCCCTGCCTGGTCAATCAAAATTCAGGCACTTGACAGCTGGCATCTATCTAGCTAACTAGCTATCTATAATTTTACGCTGCTCATTTCAGTGATGCAGTGACTGGACAGCTTACAATAAAAAAATAAGGCAACACAAAAGCTTAAGACACCATTGGCAGTGTGATCACCGAATTGGAAGGGACCTTATTAGTTCTCTAGTCCAACCCTTGACACCAAAGGCATTAAGAGAAATAGAAACTTTAAAAAAAAACAAGAGGATGGATGACATAGCGGTGGGGGTCTTCTCTCTATCCTGCCAGCCCCCCCCAGGTAGCACGCCCTTATTTTCAACGGTTGCAGCGTCTCTGGATTATGTGTTCACAATTAGCAACCTTCCCAAGTTGAGGACTATCGTCATTTTCCAAACTTTTAAGTTCCCCATCAGATATGAAGGGTCCCATGTCTTCAGTGTTGTGCAGAGTTTGTCCTCATAACAAGCAGGTGTGGATGTGTTGTTAAACCTTCTGTCACTGGAACAGATCTTTTCCGTTCCAGCCAAAGATGCACCATCTACTCAGAAGAAATGCTGGTCTTTGTAAAAATTAGGAAACGCAATGCATCAGAGAGAGGCCTTCTTCATATCCACCCTTGAGAAGGAAACCTTGATAAGAGTTCAGAAGAGTGAAAAATGATCAGACTGTAATCTCAAGGAAACATATACCAAAGTCTCAGTTCTTGGTGATCTCTGAACAGTGGAAAAATACTGGAACACCAAGAACGGAGGAGAGAACGGAACGGAATGGAAACGGAATATGACCAACTGACCAAAACAGTTGTCCAATTCTCACCGTGGTACGTTTTATTAGGACACTCAAGATACTTCCTGATGTGGCCTTTCCAGATAGTTCTCCTTTGTCCTCTGTTCTAAACTGAGGATCCATTGTGTAAGGTTCTTCAGAAGTCACACCTTGTTCTTCTCCAAGTTAAGTTATGACATCTGAAATCTTCAACCAAAGCTCCTCCTCCTCACCTTGCTTTGGGAGAGGACCTCTTTTCTTGCATAGTCCTACTCGGTTGGACCTTTGCATCCAAGAAACTCAGGAAGATCTTTTACAGGCTTCCATCTTCCTCCGTGAACTGTTTTTCCAGGGGTCTGGAGTAGCTGAACAAAGGTTTGGTCCAGATCTTCACGCCTAGTCACGATTTCTCACAAGTTTTAGGGCTGAAAAAGAAAGATATTTCCCGCCTCCCTACTTTTTATTTTGAAGCCATGGAAACGACTGTCCTCAATCTGATGAAAGTTGGTATCTGCTTACAGTGGTACCTTGGTATTCAGCTGCTTTGAAACTCACCAAATTTGGTACTTAGCGCATTTTGACGCAAACTTTTTGTCCCGTTACTCATCGTTTGTTTGGTACAAGCTAGAACTTGTTGATGTCAGCTGCCTTGTGACTCACTGTGTTATGCCTTGTGGGAAATACTTACTTGGTATTCATAGTTTTTGGTACTTATCGCGCCTCCCAGAATCAAGTAACGATGAGTACTGAGGTACCACTGTATATATTGAGTAGTGTCTCCAGGGATAGGCAACCTTGGCTCTTTTATGACTCGTGGACTTCAACTCCCAGAATTCCTGAGCCAGCATGGCTCAGCATGGCTGGCTCAGGAATTCTGGGAGTTGAAGTCCACGAGTCATAAAAGAGCCAAGGTTGCCTACTCTATGTTTTTAATGGAGCAAGACCTTTGCTAATGAACATTGCCGTACCATTTATGTTTGGAATTTTTTAGCTTGGGTTTATATCGAAGAAGGAATTCTCTCCGGTAATCTGGGCCCAAGTCATTTTAGGCATTAAAGATAACCCCCAGCTCTTTATATTTTTTTTAAAAAGATATTATTCAATTTACATGCTGCCTTTCTGTTTTTGAAAAGTCCCCAAACAGGCTTGCCGGGGTCAAACAATTCTAATATAAATGAACACATAAACAGGTAGTTGTTTCATGACCATTGAAAGTTACAGCATCATTGAAAAAAGTGACTTTCATCCGTTTTTCATCCTTATGAAACATTGCAGCATCCCCATGGTCACATGATCAAAATTCAGACGCTTGGCAACTGGTTCATATTTATGACCAGGGTCATGTGACCACCTTTTGAATCTTCTGACAAAGTCAGTGGGGGAAGCCGGATTTACTTAATAACTGTGTTCCTAACTTAGCAACTGCAATGATTCATTTAACAACTGTCGCAAGAAAAAGGTTGTAAAATGGGACAAAACTCACTTAACACGTGTCTCACTTAGCAACAGAAATTTTGGGCTCAGTTGTCATAAAGCCGTACACGTTTCGGGTTTAAAAATCAAAGCTTGAAAAAAAAAAAAGCATCCTGGTTAAGGATTATGGGTGTTAAAGTCTCCATCTGGAGGGGCCTGTGTTGAGATGGACTATCAGTGGATAAACTTTGTGACACTCGTGGGATTTTTTTTCCCCCTGTGAGTCACTTAGTTTCTCACTCCTGTCTCTCTTGCATCACCCAAAGTTACTTCCTCTTTCCTCACTGACGTCTGATTACTTCTGACTGGAACAGTAGCAAGAGAATACATACCAGGATGGCAGTAGGGAAAGAATGGGCACCTCAACAAATGTACGCTTAGTGGTTTGTCTGTAACATGGACCATGACAGTTTACAGAACGTCAAGGTAAGTGGATCAAATGAAATTCAGAATCAGAATAGAGCTGGAAGGGACCTTGGTGGTCTTCTAGTCCAACCCCCTGCTCAAGCAGTAGACCGTATACCAGGAGTAGGCAACCTTGGCTCTTTTATGACTCGTGGACTTCAACTCCCAGAATTCCTGAGCCAGGCTGGCTCAGGAATTCTGGGAGTTGAAGTCCACGAGTCATAAAAGAGCTAAGGTTGCCTACCCCTGCCCTATACCATTTCAGACAAGTGGTTGTCCAGTCTCTTTTTAAAAACCTCCAGTGATGAAGTACCAACAACTTCCGAAGTCAAGCTGCTGGTTAATTGTCCTCACTGTTAGGAACTTTCTCCTTAATTCCAGGTTGCTTCTCTCCTTGATTAGTTTCCATCCATTGTGTCTTGCCTTCTGGTGCTTTGGAAAATAAGTTGACCCCCTCGTCTTGGTGGCAGCCCCTCAAATACTAGAATACTGCTATCATGTCACCCCTAGTCCTTCATTTCTCTAGACTAGCCATACCCAGTTCCTGTAATTATTCTTCATACGTCTTAGACTCTAGGCCTTTAATCATCTTAGTTGTGCTTCTCTGCACTTTTTCCAAAGTCTCAACATCATCTTTGTAATGTGGTGACCAAAACTGGTGGCAGTATTCCAGGTGTGGTCTTCCTATTATATTACTTATTAACCTTTTATTGGAAGTCAGCTGCTCTTCCTTCAAGATCAGATGTGGATATAGTGTTCCCAATCCTTCAACTCTTTGAAAAGGGTGTGGAACAGCCTTCCCCAACCAAGCGGTCAAGTCATGGAGACACGACATGACATTCAGCTTGTAAAACGAAGTTGACTTTGGAAGTAGGATTTTTTTATTAAACAGGATGGCCAGGCTTGCAAGTGAGTAAGTTTGTGTTTGCTTGCCCCTGAAGAGATAACTTTGCAATACTCTTTTCATCAAAGTCTTTCGGCCTGTAATCTCTCCAGTTTTTTTAAGTTGCTCTGAAAATATGGAATTGGCTGTGTTTTCAGAAAATTTCATTACAAATAGTTGATGTTGATTTTTTTTTTGATTTTTTTAAAAAGGTTTTGGAACAGTTTTTGCTTTAGTTGCCAACTTTCATGGTAGAATGGTTGCTTGTAAACAAGCAGGAAAGTGAAGCCATCTAGATTAAATCTGTCAGGGTCGGACTTTGTCAGCAGCTTGACCAACGAGAAGATGGCCGGCTTCCAGGCTGATGGGTTTCAGTTTTCAGCATTTGGCAGCAGAAATTCCAAGCTTCAGATTCTTTCCCATGGCCTCGTAGCAGCCTCGAACGTTTTTTTAGCAAGGTTTGCAGTTAGAGAGGGACACAGACAGTCCTCGACAATTGGGCCCAGAAGTTCCGTTGCTAAGCAAGGCAGCTCTTCAGTGAATTTTGCCCCCTTTTACAACCTTTCTTGCCACGGTCGTTAAGTGAATCACTGCAACGGTTAAGTTACTAACACAATTGTTAAAAGTGAACCTGACTTCCCAAATTGATCACATGACCCCGGGACACCGCAAATTCGGACCCTGTCCAAATTTTGATCACATGACCATGGGGATGGTGCAAAGCTTGTAAGTGTGAAAAATGGTCGTAAGTCGCCCTTTTCAGTGCCGTTGTATCTTTGAATTGTGACTGAGTCATTGGAAGTCGGGGAGTACTTGTGGAGGCAAATGCATCTGATCTGAATAATAAGTTGGGGGATCTGTAGGGATTGTGATTGGAAGAGAGACCTATCTTGGCTCTCCAGATAGCCTTAAATAGCTTGATTTGCTAGTCCTTTATATTTATATAGGGGCTGGTTTTGCTCATGCGTTGGCTGCTTCTGCAAATTGAGCTTTGCCTGACGCTTCCAGGGCCCCATTCCCAACAATATTGGGCCACGGACTGGGAGTTGAGGACCCTGGCTTTATACCCAGTAGTCTTCTGTGCTTGGATTTTACAAGGACTTTGGTTACTTGGCCCTTTGAAGTAGCTTATTTGCCATTTCCAATCTCATTGAGGAACCTTGGATAAGCCATTGAAGGAGCAAATCGGGAAAAAATGACTACGGGAGCAGGGAATTAGAATAGAATAGAGCTGGAAGGGACCTTGGAGGTCTTCTAGTCCAGCCCCCGGCTCAAGCAGGAGAACCTATACCAGGGATGGCGAACCTTTTAGAGACTTGAGTGCCCAAATTGCAACCCAAAACCCACTTATGCGTCGTCGAGTGCCGGGTGGGTGTGGCCCATTGGCTGGGTGTGGCCAATTGGGTGGGCGTGGCTGCGGTGGTAACGGCAGATTGGGTGGGACTAAAAAGTTCAATCAATCAATTTCAACTTTGCAAGATCTTTTTTTTTCCCGCGAGAAGTTGAAATTGACTGAATTTTTTTTTTTTGCACATGGCGGAGGCCTAAAGCGAAAAGGTTTTATAAAACCCAGCTGAAGGCCTAGGACTTCTCTCTCTGATCAGCTTCCAACCATTGTTTCTCGTCCTTCCCTCTGGTGGAATCCCAGAGTAGTTTGCTGGGGGCAAAACAAGATGTTGCAGATTGGAAGCGAAGCTCAAAAAAATTGGGGGGAAAAAAAACCTGGTGTGCAATATGTGCTACTTTTCACATCACTCATTGTTTGTTTTCTGCTCTCCTTCATTTGCAGGTAGCTGTATCCAGTTGGGTGGCAGGCCGACCCAAGGGGTACCATGAAGTTTTCAGGACCCCTGGAGAATCAGAGGTTGTCCATCCTCCTAGAGATGGCAATCTCTAGGGAAGCTCAGATGTGGAAAGTGTACATGCCCAGAACTCAGCCCAATCAGGTAACATTCGTTGCCTCGTTCGATCACTGGTTTGTCAAAATTGCAGAAAAGACTTCCTTCTTCCAAGATGCTGGTTTGATGGGATCCATCCCATCCCTCTGGTGGAACATTGGGCCTATTTGTTTAAGCAGTTTATGTCCAGGAGCACCCAATCGTTTAATTTTGCTAGTTGAGCAATGTTTTGTTTGGTGAACATCCCGTGGCCTTGGAAGAACATACCGTGCTGTACTACAACAGCAGTTAAATCATCGTTATTAGAAGCCTGCTTCCCTGTGACAGCTTAGTGGGAATAAACCAGCTTGTTCCTTGAAACAGTTAAGAAATTTCCTGCTGCCTTATGTAGGCCTTTAACACTGAAGGACATAATCTCTTTGGAATAGCTTTCTTTAAACCCAGTGCTGCTGTACATGGGTGGAGTAAACAATATTGAGTTGCGTTTTTGTTGTTGTTATATTGCAATTTATTGAGATTTGGGTGAATGCTGCTCAAGAATTATTCCCAGTTGGAATGACCTATAAGCCCGGCAATAAATCAGTAATCTGTGGACTGTGCCTCTCTGCACCATTGTTAGTTGTGCTAGCTTGGAGTGATGGGTCTTGTAGTCTAATGCATTTGGGAAACACTATCCTCAAAGTCCCAGAGGTGCTGTTTTGAAAGGCAACTGGGCTCTCTTTTTTTTTTTCTTGGAAGACATTTTACTTCTCATCCAAGAAGCTTCTTCAGTTCTGACAGAAGGGTGGAGAATGGAAGGATTTATATTCCTTGCAGTCATCTGGTTGCTAGCACTCTTTCTTAAGATAGGATAGGATAGGATAAGATAAGATAAGATAAGATGATAAGATAAGATAAGATAAGATAAGATAACCTTTATTGTCATTTTTTGCTGTGGGCGCAACGGCACACATCAAAAATGAAATTTAGTTGCCCGCTCTCAAAGTGAACACGTACAAGACACACACCTAAACATACTATATACAACATATGTATGGATCCACACCCCTACATATACCTAACAAATAAATATTAAAACAGTGTCCATCTTGAATACATAACGGAAGGAGGAAGCTTGACAGTTCACAAGGTTAATGCTGTATGGAATGAAACTATGGCTGAATCTGGATGTTCTGCTGTGGATAACACGAAGCCTCCTCCCAGAAGGTAACAAGGAAAACAGGTCGTGAAGAGGATGTGTAGTGTCCCAGATAATCTTATGGATCCTGCTCAAGCTGGATGGGAGGGAGGGAACTGCCAATGATCTTTTCGGCCATCCTCACCACTCTCTGCACCGCCTTCCTGTCTGAAGCAGTGATGCCTCCAAACCAGACTGTGATGCTGTATGACAGGATGCTCTCGATCGTCCCCCTGTAGAAAGTGGTCAGGACAGGAGAAGGAAGATGTGCTTTTCTCATGCGACGCAGAAAAATGCAGGCGCTGCTGTGCCCGCTTCACCAGTGTCTCGCTGTTGAGCGACCAAGCCAGCCTACTTGTTAACTGCAAGGAATATAAATCCTTCCATTCTCCACCCTTCTGTCAGAATTGGAGAAGCATCTTGGATGAGAAGCGAAATGTCTCCAAGGAAAAAGTCCAGTTCCTTTTGAAAAAGCACCTTTGGGGGACAACCATGACCTGGATGGCTGAGAATCTCTGTAGACATTGTCCTCAAAGCTTCTGTAGTACAAAGCAAATGGGGATGGGGTCAACACAGAATGGATCGTCCCTTGATTAGACAGGTTCTGCTCTGTGTCTCTTGTATATCAGCGCTTCCTGATTAAAATAGAATTCTACTATGTATTTAGTTTTTGGTAGTTGAGCTGGTGGAAGGCATATTACTCATCACAACCTCATTCAGACTGTCCCTCTCCATATGGAGAAAAAAAAAACAGGCTGTAAATTTTAGTAGTGCTGACTTTAGTGACATCATCATACTATCAGTCACACGGAAGCCAGGAGAAAAAAAGATTAAAAAGCAGGATATGGAGATTCTCAATCATCCAGATCACGGTTGTCCCATAGGTGCTTTTTCCAAAAGGCAACTGGACTTTCTTGGGTTTTTTTCTTTTCTTTTCTTAACGTTTCACTTCTCATCCAAGAAGCTTCTTCAAAAAAATTTTAGGGGGCAGGGGAAAGTCCAGTTGCCTTTTGGAAAAAGCACCTCTGGGACTAAAAAGCAGGATATGGCATTTTGGCCATCTCAGTCTAGGCTGAAAGAATACAGATTTGCAAGCATTTGTTCAGGGACCATGTGAAGTAACAATGGCCCTGAAAAAAGTGACTTATAACTGGTCCTCGCACTTACAACCGTCTCAGCATCCCCACGGTCACATGATCACGCTTTGGATGTTAGTAACCAACACGTATTTACGATATTGCAGTGTCCCAGGGTTATTTGATTGCTATCTTCTGTAGGAGATGACCTGGCAGAGACTGAAGGCGGGGTCAAATGCGTCATCAGTTTGGAATCTTTATGTAGCCGCAAGACATCTTAAGTTCAGCCCTCTTATCTAGCGCCAATTTGATTTGACTGCTAGTAGATCAGAATTTTGTGTGTTGTAGGTAGCATATAATAAACGTTTAATGCTTCGAACTCAACTCCTGTTCCTGGCTACTTGCGCCTGACAACCTGCGACCTTTCCAGCCAGCAAAGTCAATGGGAGACGCTGGATTCGCTTAACAACCACATCGTTCACTTAACAACTGCAGCAGAAAAACAAAAAAAAAGCAGGCTAACAACCACGTTGCGGTTGTAAAAGTCGATGATTACTATATGTTTGCCGAGTTTCTACAGTTGTAGACCAGGCATGTCAAACTGCCGGCCTGCGGGCCGGATGCGTCATGCCGAAACCGCGCCCACCCCATTGCCGGCAAATGGGGAAAAAGTCGCGATACGTCGCACGACGTCACGTGACGTGGCGGGTTTGTCATGTCTGCTGTAGACTTTGCAGGTGGCTGATCCTTCTTTAGAAAGATTACAGAGTTGGGACACACTTTGCCAAGGAACAGACCAATCACTTAGGGGGTGCCAAGGTCCTGCTTGCTCTCCTTGGCAGGAACAATTTCATAGTTCTATGATTGCAGTTGGTCAGATGCCAGGTTTGGCATGCGGGCACAACTTGTGGGTGTGAGTATTTTGTCTTTCAAGCCAAGATTGTTTGAAAACCATGGCAACGGCTTTGCCCACGGCAGCTATTCCATATGATTCATCCAAGGCTTTTCTGAATGTTTTCGCTTGGTAGAAAAGAAGCAGGACTGAGTTTGCCTATCAAGGGTTTGGTCCTTAGTTTGCAAAAGGCAGATTCTCCCATCTCCACCCAGAGTCACCTTATAAAGGAGATTAAGCAGCATAAAAATTCAATAAATAAAATCAACACATTGCATCGACATGGTGAGAACATGAGTTTTCACTTTGCTCAGTGTTTTGACTAACTGAAGTACAGGTAGTCCTCGACTTAACGACCATAATTGACCCAACATTTCCCTTGCTAAATGAGACAGTGGTTAAAATGGCCGTTCAAAGTTAACAACGGCACTGGAAAAAGTGACATGACCATTTTTCACACTTATGACCATTGTAGCGTCCCCATGGTCACGTGATCGAAATTCAGACACTCGGCAACTGACTCATATATATGACCTGTGCAGTGTCCTGGGATCATGTGATCCCCTTTTATGACCTGACAAGCAAAGTCAGTGGGGAAGCCAGGTTCACTTAACAACTGTGCTACTAACTTAACAACGGCAGTGATTCACTTAACATCTGTAGCAAGAAAGTTCGTAAAACTCACTTAACAAATTGTCTCACTTAGCCACAGAAATTTTGGGCTCAATTGTGGTCATAAGTTGAGGACTGCCTGTATTGATATTGAAGTAGGGGTGACATGACAGCAGTCTTCCAATACTTGAGGAGAAGAGGGGGGTCAGCCTGTTCTCCAAAGCACCCGAGGACAGGACTAGCAATAATAGGTGGGAAGATCATTAAAGACAGAACCAACCTAGAATTAAGGAGAAATTTCCTGACAGGGAGAACAATTAATTAATGGGAAGACTTGCCTTCAGAAGTTGTGAGTGCTCCATCACTGGAGGTTTTCAAGAAGAGATTGGACAGCCATTTGTCTGGAAAGACACAGGGTCTCCTGCTTGAACAGGGGGTTGGACTAGAAGACCCTTCCAACTCTGTTATTCTATGTTCTACCATAGGGAAATTTAATTAAATTCCTGGCTGTCCAGGTGCCTGAAACGTTGGGGAGAATTTGGCAGATGGAAATTCTTCCCAGTTGTCTTCCATGTGTTGAAGGCAGCATGAATGGGAAGAAAAATAAGCAGAGTTACTGTGCTTAAAATCCATTACAAGTAGTTCTCGAGTTATGACCGTAATGGAGTCTGGAGATTCCATTGTAAGTCATGATGGTTGTAAGTTGAGGCACCCACTTGCCTGACCCAATTTTAGAACATTTTTTTTTTTTTGCAGCGGTCATTCAGCGAAACGCGGTGGTCGATAAGCAAATCCATTGTCTGCAATGGGCATTTTTAACCAGAAACAGGAAGTAAAAACCCAGTTTCCAGCAAAACACCTTCATAAATCATGGTCACATGACTGCGGGATGCTGCAGACAGCTGTAAATGTGGGCCGGTCACCAAACACCCAAAATGTGATCATGTGACCTTTGGGGGGGGGGGGCATCAAAATTTCAAATCCAGGTCATAAGTACCTTTTGGGAGGGGGGAGGGATCTGTCATAACTGAACATTCACTAAGCGACTGGTCGTAAATCGAGACTACTTATATCCTGCATGAAAAAAGTACAGTTGCAGAGAGGATGAGTCCTGTCTTTGAGATGATTTGGACTCCCATCTTGCATCATCCCCAGCCTGCACGGTTGGGGGAATTGTGGTGCCAACAGGCACTTAAGTTGCCTTCTCCAATCTGGCGCTTCGTTCTGTTCCAATCTTCCATCTATGCTGCTCATTTTTTCAGCTGTCCACCCTGATTATGGCATAACGTGCGTTCTTCGCAACCCATTGTGAGGCTGGTAGACATTTGTTCTGTTTTGCATTCGCTTTGCTAGAAAATCCTTACTGTTTGGCTCTGAGCCTTATTGCGTAATCTGAATGACAGATTGGACTCAGGAGGGGTCCACCCATATGGCAAGTACTGTCCAAAATAGGTTCCTTCTGCTAGTTGGAATATTTCTCTTCTAGATGAGTAGGAGTGTCCAATCTTGGCAACTTTTAATACTTGTGAGCTTCATTTCCTAGGCTGGGGGATTCTGGGAGTTGAACTCTACAAGTCTTATAAGTTGCCAAGATTGGACTCATCTGTCCTGGCTGGCTGGGGAATTCTGGGAGCCGAAGCCCACAAATCTTGAAATTGCCCAGGTTGGATCCATCTGCTCTGCTAGCTGGGGAATTCTGGGAGTTGAAGTCTACAAGTCTTAAAAGTTGCCAAGGTTGGACACATCTGCCCTGGTTGGCTGGGGAATTTTGGGAGTTGAATTCCACAGGCCTTAAAAGTTGCCAAGGTTGGACCCATCTGCTCTAGCTGACTAGGGAATTCTGGGAGTTGAAGTCCACAAGTCTTAAAGTTGCCAAGATTGGACACACACACACACAGACCCCGCTCTAGAGCTTCATCCTTTATCCCTTGTCCCTATATTAATAAGGGAAGCTTTTATCCTTTGGATAATACTTTGTCTTGCTTTTCTAAAGCTTTTCACAGAGTCTCTGACCAGACAAGACATAAGCTGCAGCATGTGGCCAAATAAACACCCGCATTGCAAATGTTGACATAGAAGAGTCTGTTTACATCCACACTACCTGCTTCTTGAAGACCCAGTCCAAAATAAATGCCTGGCACAGGGTGCCCCCATCGCAGCTTCCCTCTGCAAATTCCAGGCAATTCAGCATTTGCAGCGGTGTGCCGAGGTCGGTACACCCTGTACTAAGCGCTTAATTTGGGTCAAGTCATAAGCTGGGTATTGTCAGGCACTGCTTTGGAAGGGTTGAACTTACTCCAGTACTAACTCTTCTGCTATTATTAGACACTTATTTGCTTCAGTTTTATGCTAGGTTTCTGGGCAGGGTGCCCTGTGTAGAATCATACCTGTGGTGCTAGATATCTGATCTCGGAATCCACTAGTCTCGATAGCTACCATGTGTCCTCGAAAATAAGACCCAACCGAAAAATAAGCCCTAGCATGATTTTTCAGGATGCTCGTAATATAAGCCCCCCCCCCCCCAAAAAATAAGCCCCAGTTAAGATCGTCAGCCAGACGGATGCATTTAGTACCGTATTTTCCTGAATATAAGCCCTAACCGGAAAATAAGCCCTGATGCATCTTTTGGAGCAAAAATTAATATAAGATCTGGCCTTAATTTTCAGGGAAATATGGTAGTACAGGTAGTCCTCGACTTACAACAGTTCAATTAGTGATCGTTCGAAGTTACAACAGAACTGGGAAAAAGTGACTTACGACAGCTTTTTACCCGTAATGACCGTTGCAGCATCCCTGTGGTTATGTGATCAAAATTTGGATGCTTAGCAACTGAATTGTATTTATGATAATTACAGTGTCCCAGGGTCATGTGATTTTTTTTTTTTTTTTGAAACCTTCTGACAAGCAAAGTCAAAAGGGGAAGTCAGATTCACTTAACAACTGTGCTGCTAACTTAACAATTGCCGTCATTCACTTAACAACTGTTGCAAGAAAGATTGTAAAATGAGGCAAAACTCACTTAACAGTGAGTTTGTTGCTTAGCAGTGGAAATTTTGGATTCAATTGTGGTTGTAAGTCTACTACCTGTATAGATACATACATATACATACACACACACACACACGCACACACCCACACACACATATATGTTGAGAAAAATAGTCGAACACTATTTTAGTATAATTAAGAGACAATAATTAGAGAGAGAGAGAGAGAGAGAGAGCAATGATGGTCCCCATCTTACAGTGGGGGTTGGGTGTGTAACTGATCCATGGGGATCCAGTGGTGAACATCGAGTTTTACAGACACCCACACATATATACATAGATACAGGGACACATAACATACACAGTGTTCTTCTCTGCCCACATATGAAGGTGAATGACTTATGTACCAATAATGAACAATAAGAGAAGACTCTTTAAGAGTCCCTTGGACTGCAAGGAGATCCAGTCAGTCAATCCTAAAGGGAAGCAACCCTGGTTGTTCTTTGGAAGGACAGATTCTGAAGCTGAAGCTCAAATATTTTAGCCATCTAATGAGGAGAGAGGACTCCTTGGAAAAGACCCTGATGTTGGGAAAGATGGAAGGCCAAAGGAGAAAGGGACGGCAGAGGAGGAGATGGTTAGATAGGGTCATTGACTCAGTGAACATGAATTTGGGCAAACAGTGGAGGACAGGAGGGGCCTGGTGTGCTGTAGTCCTTGGGTTCGTGAAGAGTCAGACATGACTTAGCGACTGAACAATAGTCATGGAATGGGGAAATGGGGATGGCAGAGATGGTTAGATAGGGTCATTGACTCAGTGAACATGAATTTGGGCAAACTCTAGAAGACAATGGAGGACAGGAGGGGCCTGGTGTGCTATAGTCCTTGGGTTCGTGAAGAGTTAAACATGACTTAGCGACTGAACAATAGTCATGGAATGGGGAAATGGGGACGGCAGAGGAGGAGATGGTTAGATAGGGTCATTGACTCAGTGAACATGAATTTGGGCAAACTCTAGAAGACAATGGAGGACAGGAGGGGCCTGGTGTGCTATAGTCCTTGGGTTTGTGAAGAGCTAAACGTGACTTAGCGACTGAACAATAGCCATGGAAGGGGGAAATGGGGACTGCCATGTCAGAACCCCCAATTGGGGGGGAGCACATGGTTGTCTGGCCAGCTGAAGACCCCATCTGTGGCTTCCTACTCTCTTTCCAAACGGTGCGTGGCGCATGTGGGGTCTTCACCCACCCCCTGCTGCAGTGATGCTGAACACTCAAGTCACAGATGGTTAAGGAAAGCTTTGGCATCTCTGAAGCCAACAGCCAACCACCGCAGAGGGAAACTTTTCTCTGCCCTACTGGGCAGCTGAATGTAAATATTTGAGATTGACAGGCCTCCCACATGGAACAGCAGCAGCCAGACTGTTCAGCCTTGAAATTCTGTTCCACCATCATCATCTTTTTCAATAGGAAAAAACTGAAGGTGTACATCCGCCATTTTAAGAGAGGAATTTTCCGTTATGGCCGAAAGCCCTGGAAATTTTGATACGGGGAGCCAGTTTGCTCTAGTGCAGAATAAGAGAATAACAGAGTTGGGAGGGACCTTGGAGGTCTTCCAGTCCAACCTCCTGCTCAAGCAGGAAAAGCTTTACCATTTCAGACAGGTGGCTGTCCAATCTTCTCTTAAAAACCTCCAGTGTTGGAGCATCCACAACTTCTGGCGGCAAGCCGTTCCACTGGTTGATTGTTCTCACTGTCAGGAAATTTCTCCTTGGTTCTAGGTTGCTTCTCTCCTTCATTAGTTCCCATCCATTGTTTCTTGTTCTACCTTCAGGTGCTTTGGAAAATAGGTTGACTCCTTCTTCTTTGTGGCAGCCCCTTAGATATTGGAACACTGCTATTGTGGGCAAGTATGGCCCCTTTATGACCTGCGGACTTCAACTCCCAGAATTCCTGAGCCAGCATGGCCCTGTCCTTAAGAGCATTTTGGAACCTAAAAAAGCTTCAGAAACATTTTGCGTGAAGGGTTATATTGAATGATGATGAGATTGGTCCCTTGTATAAAGAAGCTAGACATTTTACTAACAAATGCCCAGATTCTTGGAAGCCCTGAAAAGACCCGAGGTCCCCATTTGTCATTGTGTTTAGCTTAGGCCAGGGGTCTTCAAACCTGACCACTTTAAGACTTGTGGACTTCAACTCCTCATTTATGACAATATTTGAGCCCAAAATTTCTGTTAAGTGAGTTATTTGTTAAGTGAGTTTTGCCCGGTTTAATGACCTCTCTTGCCACACTGGTTATGTGAATCACTTCAGTTCAGTCGGTAACACGGTTATTAAGTGAATCCGGCTTCCCCATTGATTTTACTTGTCAGAAGGTCGCAAAAAGGGATCACATGATCCCGGGACACTGCCACCGTCATAAATATGAACCAGTTGCCAAGCGTCTGAATTTTGATCACATGACTGTGGGGATGCCGCAACATTTATAAATGTGAAAAACGATCATAAGTCACTTTTTTCAATGCTGTTGTAACTTTGAATGGTCACTAAATGAATTGTTGTAAGTCGAGGACTACTTGTAGCTGTTTGGATCCCAGCCAGAACGTGGCTTATTTTTTCTGAATTCGCAGACCTGATTATAAGATGGCTACCCCACCTTCTCTGAGGAGTTCAGAGTATTTTTTCTAGATTCTTAACAAGACACCCCCCTCCCCCAAAATCACTTGTGGGACATCTGCAGATCTGTATGGTCCAGCAAGGGGGAGGAGAACCCAGAAATGTGGATGGGGTTTTGGGACCCCAGGTCCCCATTTGTCATTGTGTTTAGCTTAGGCCATGGGTCTTCAAACGTGACCATTTTAAGACTTGTGGACTTCAACTCCCAGAATTCCTCAGCCAGCCTTGGCTGGCTGAGGAATTCTGGGAGTTGAAGTCCACAAGTCTTAAAGTGGCCAAGTTTGAAGACCCCTGGCTTAGGCCTTTCTTTGCCAAATTTACTCTTTATGATTTTTTTTAGAAGTGCCATTTATTGGTGATGTAATTTTGTGTGTTTGGACAGCACAATCTGTGGAGTTTCTGTAAGCAGCTGCACCACCCCATCTGAAACATCCTTCCACAGGTTGTGCAAAGTCTTGACAGTTTTACCTCAGGGTCTCTGGGAAGCTTCGCGGCTTTCGGAGTTGCAGCCTCACTGGCACTCCTCAAAAATGCCTTAAGTCACATCTTGAGTTGCTGGTATAGTTGGACTGGCTTTGCAGTTAGCTAAAGTAACATGGTTGGAAGATGGCTACAGATAGATAAATAGGGATGAAAAATAGATGAATGACTAAATAAGTGGTTGTGGGGGAAAAAATTGTGTGTGTGTGTGTGAGAGAGAGAGAGTGATTGTTTTTAATCTTATTTTTCTTTTTACTCTACAGGATGCAGGCATTTCTCCAACCCAGCGGGACGAAGTGATTCGGTGGCTGGCCAAACTCCGATGCCAGTTCCACCTTTATCCGGAAACGCTTTCTCTGGCCGTCAGCCTGTTAGACAGGTTTTTAGCTGCTGTGAAGGTAACAATTTGACCTCTTAAGATCTTTGCAAAGGGTTGATAGTTGGGTCTTTTCCTGGCTCCATCCCAGCCTGAGCAAAACCTTTTGCGATGAAATCTTCCATTTCCTGTTCACCTGGACTCTTGATGCTTGACTTACTCTGCCCGGAGACCATGGGGTTTTCTCCTGTGCATCTGTGTAGTTCATTCATGGCTGGAGCTGAACGGTGCCCATTGCTCTGCCTTCTCTGTTTTCCCAGCTCTTTCAACGGCTTATTTCAGGGGTCTGCAAAAAGGGCAACTTTATGACTTGTGGACTTCAACTCCCAGAATTCCTCAGTAGCATGGCTGGCTGAGGAATTCCTCAGCATGGCTGGCTGAGGAATTCTGGGAGTTGAAGTCCGCCAGTCGTAAAGTTGCCACGTTTGGAGGCCCCGTGACTTATTTGAAGAGGCACAGAGCGTTACAAGTGTTCTTTGCAATGGCACTGAAAAAATTGACGACCTTCAGAGTACTATAACGACCAGATGACTGCAAAGAATATAAATGGAAGGATTTATATTCTTTGCAGTCATCTGGTTATTAGTACTCTTGAGTGTCGTCCTTAGCTCTAGAGAGCTCTAATACGAATCCTTCCTTTCCCTACCAGTCAGTTAGAACTGAAGAAGCTTCTTAGACAAGAAGTGAAATGTTTGCAAGGAAAAAAGCCAAGAAAGTCCAGTTGCCTTTTGAAAAAAACACTTTTGGGACAACGGTGACCTGTATGATTGAGAATCTCCATAAACCCGGGGAACAGTACTTTTCTACTTTCAATCCAAAGAGCCCATTGCTTAGACTAACCAAGATCATTTTGGACCACTTCCGTTTCCATTTTAGGGAATGGATCTATTTTCTTGCCTGGAATTAATGTCCACTAACAAAAAGCACATTTCCCTCGCTCTCTTATTTGAACACGGGAGGAAAGAAGGCAAAGTGTTCCCTGTTTACCAGGCTAAATTAAGCCTCCAACAGAAATTAAAGATAGAATCTTACGTTGACTTTGCTGGGAGCAAAAACATACGAAATGCAGCAGGATGTATTTTTGGAGGAACGTGTAGAGCAGCCTTCCCCAATCTGGTGCCTTTCATATCTATTTAAATTTTCTTCCTATAATTCCCACCGCATCTAACCAATCATTGGGAATTATGGGACAGAAATCCAGCCCATTGAAAGGCACCAGACTGGTAGAAACTGGAATGCAGGTAGCCCTTGACTTGTAACTGTAATTGAGCCGGACATCATCATCATCATCATCATCATCATCATAAAGCTTGACTTCCTCTTCTTTGTGGCAGCCCCTGAGATATTGGAAGACTGCTATCATGTCCCCCCTCGTCCTTCTCTTCATTAAACTAGACATTCCCAATTCCAGCAACCGTTCCTCATATATTTTAGTCTCCAGCCCCCTGATCATCTTTGTTGCTCTTCTCTGCAGTCTTTGTAGAGTCTCAACATCTTTTTTACATCATGGTGACCAAAACTGACTTATTGTCATAAATAGTTGCAGTTGTTAAGTAGGTCACCATGTGACACCGAATTTTATGAGCTTTTTTGTGATGGTCGTTAAACAAAAAATTATAATTAAACAAGGACTATCTGTATATAAGTAGTATACAGGTAGTCCTTGACTTGCAACCACAATTGAGCCCAAAATTCCTGTTGTTAAGTGAGACATTGTTGAGTGAGTTTTGTGCTCCATTTTATGACCTTTCTTGCCACAGTTGTCAAGTGAATCACTGCAGATGTTAAGTTAACAACATGGCTGTGAAGTGAATCTGACTTCCCCATTGACTGCTTGTCAGAAGGTCACATGATCCCAGGACACTGCAACCGTCATAAATATGAACCAGTTGCCAAGTGTCTGAATTTTGATCACGTAACCATGAGGATGCTGCAACGTGTGAAAAAAGGTTATGTCACTTTTTTCAGTGCCATTGTAATTTTGAATGGTCACTAAATGAACTGTTGTAAGTCGAGGATTATCTATATCTTCTAGTAGGCATAATGCCATATATTCCCATTGCCATATTCCTCTCAGCAGAGGGTGAAAATCCTTATACTGTGATTTGTTTGCCTCTTATCATTTTTGTCCTAAATTATGTTACTGAAAGGAATAATATCCCTTCCTGCCTCTATTTCTATTAATAACCACAGATAAATTTTTAAACCTCTTTGGACCGTTATACCCCAGAGAACTGGAGACCAGTATTACTCAGCACAGGAAACGTAATTTAGAAAGCTCTACAAAAAGAAGAGCTTAATAGAAAATGTAAACTTTTTTCCCCAGTTGTTTAACCCCGAAATCTTTCTCTTTTTTTAGCAGTCCTAATGTTCTCCTAAAGCTCTTTCCTTAAGCCTTGGGCAGCTTGGAGCTTTACCATCTGACACAAATGAAGTCTCGGAACAGTTTCCAGCTAGGAATGGAGCTTTGCTTAACTTAAAATCTCGCTTGTTTTTTCTTCTTCCTCCTCCAAATAATTCTTCAATCCCTTTCTTCCATCATTTCTGGGCACAGAGAAGGAAACAGCATAGCTGTTTATGCTTCAGAGGGCACAGCTCTTGATTTCTGTGGGTAGAACTCAGTGTGTGAGTTTTTGACTCCTGGCAACAAACCGGAGAAGTCCCTGCAGTTTTCGTGGCATGATTTTTCAGAAGTGGTTTCCCATTGCCTGCTTCCTAGAGAGAGTGTGATCGGCCCAAGGTCCCTTGGCTGGCTTGGCACCTGAGGCAGAATTAGAACTCAGCGTCTCCTGATTTCTAGCCTGATCCTTAACCAACCCACCAAACTTTTTAAGTTTTTTCTACCTGCAGAGTTTTCTGTTTCTGCTAATAAAATTAGTTGCAATTCACACTTGTTGAAAGATCTGAGAAGAATGGGAGGAAGGAAATGATCTCAGCCTGAAGACAGTGGAAGCAAACCGTTTGGGGCAAGTGTTAAATTAGATTCAACAGGTGTCCTTCAGCAGGTAGGAATCGTGTCTCACTTGGAATTGTCTTCTTAGAAACATTTCTACACCATCAAGTGAGGGTGGGCGAGATGTCCCATGGTTGAGAGCCAGTTTCATACAGGGGATGATCTAAAAACCAGGAGACAGTGAGTTCTAGTTCTACCTTAGGCATGAAAGCCAGGTGACTTTGGGCCAATCACTAGGAAGCGGTGAGTTCATGTTTCACCTTAGGCATGAAAGCCAACTGGGTGACTTGGGCCAATCACTAGGAGACAGTGAGTTCTAGTCCTGCCTTAGGCATGAAAGCCAGGTGACTTTGGGCCAATCACCAGGAAGTGGTGAGTTCTAGTCCCATCTTAGGCATGAAAGCTAGGTTACTTTGGGCCAATCACCAGGAGACAGTGAGTTCTAGTCCCGTCTTAGGCATGAAAGCCAAATGGGTGACTTGGGCCAATCACCAGGAGACTGAGTTCTAGTCCTGCCTTAGGCACTTAGGGTGACATTGGGACAATCACTTTCTCTCAGCACAACCCACCTCACAAGGTTGTGGGGAAAATCAGAAGAGAAAAGAATATTAGTTATGTCTGCTACTTTATTGATAGGTAGCATACAAATAAATACATAAATAAAATAAAATATCTAGAATTGGAAGGCTAGTGGGTTTACTTAATAATGAAGAAATGAGGCGTCCTTGATGCACTCTGAACTTCTCTATTGGAGCAAGTTCTCATTTATTTATTTTATTTTTCACATTCTTGAACCTTCCATCTCCCTCACGTTTGGATACAACCATTCATTTAGTGACCATTTGAAGTTACAGTGGTACTGAAAAAGTGACTTACGACCATTTTTCACACTTAGGGGTGTTGCACCATCCCCATGGTCACGTGATCAAAATTCGGACGCTTGGCAACTGGCATGTAGTTGTGACAGTTGCGGTGTCCCGGGGGTCACGTGATCCCCTTTTGCGGCCTTCTGACGAGCAAAGTCAGTGGGGAAGCCAGATTCACTTTACAACCGTGTTGCTGACTTAACCACTGCAGCATTCACTTCACATCTGTGGCAAGAAAGTTATGTAAAATGGGGCAAAACTCACTTCACAACCGCCTTGCTTAGCCACAGAAGTTTTGGGCTCCGTTGTGGTCGTTAAGCCGAGGACTACCTGTACCACAGAGGCCGGTAGATGCAGATCCATCCACTCTTCCCTGCCTGCTTGAATAGCAGTTTGGAGCCGGGATTCACTCGTGAATTTTTGGCAGAGATCAGAAGCAATTTGAGCTCTTTCTCTCTTCCTTTTTTGGCGGCTTCCTTCCAGAGCTCTGGGTTTAGATTGCAGCAGCCGAAAGCCCCAGTTTCACCTCCCCAAATGGGTTTGAAAGGTTTAATCTCACTTGCAGAAACAACACTAGGGCGTCTCCATAGCGACCATATAAATTACCCGTTCTGCTCGATGAGGGATTGTGTCGGCGTTCCACAGCAAGGCCTTTTCCTCGACTTGCGAGTCGTGTGCCAGGAGCTGCCTCCCAGAAAGCATTGGGTGGGGCCAGGGAAAAATAATAATTAAAACATTTCATTTACGTTTAAATTTAATTTGATTTGAATAGAGTGAAGATGATGACACTCTTAATTATGCGTTTCGCAACCTTCCCATCTTATTAAAAATTACAGTTCCATAATTGCTCTTGCAGGTGTGCAGAGGTGGTGGCATCACGGCGTGTCACCTTTATTTAATTATTTAGGTGCTGATCTGGTACAGTTTAGATGCCTCGCAATCCAGCAAGGCTCAGTGGCTCACGGCAAGAACGACACCCAATTAGAATAGAAGCCATCGTACCCATCAAGAAAACAACAAGATAGGCATCATGTAACTTTAATAAATAAATAAAAATGAACAAACAGTGCCTTGAGGAGCAGCTGAAACATCAAGTTCCATAATAGTGGTATCCCTGTTATCATCAGTTTATTTCTGGGCTCTCCAGAAAAACCATGTTTTTATATATATATATATGTGTGTGTGTGTGTGTGTGTTTTTATATATATATACACATACATATATATATATATATACACACATACATATATATATATATACACATACATACATATATATATATATATATATATACACACATATATATATATACATACATACATATATATATATACATATATATATATACATATATACACATATATACATATACATACATATACATACATATAATATATATATATACACACACATACACATATATATACATATATATATATACACACACACACACACACACATATATATACACATATATACATATATATATATATATATATATTATTTTTTTATAATCACAAGTGCTTAATATTTTATCAGCAACATATTGTCTGGGTTCTAACATTCAACTTACTAATACACTTTAAATTCCTTTCTCTCTACCTTGTTTTTCTAGCCATTAATAAAAAGGATCCCATGTTCTAAAATAAACTTAAATCTTCTTTCTCTTTCATTTTCAAGGTCAATCTGTCCATTTCTGCACAATCATTTTTTTTTTAATTAACTCTTCCTCTTGATAAATCTTCATTTTTCCAATGTTGAGTGATTACAATTCTCGCTGCAGTTAATAATAATAACCATATTTTAAGGGCTCCCTCCCCACACAAATAGGGTAGGAGCTGATATAGGTAGTCCTCGAATTTGTTAACGACCGTTCCAAGTTACAACGGCACTGACTGCTTATGACTGCTTTTCATACATTATAGCATTTCCCTGGTCACAATCAAAACTTGCGGGTATTTATGACGGTTTGCAATGTCCCGGGGTCACGCAATTCCCTTTTGCGACCTTCTGACAAGCAGAGTCAATGGGAAGCTAGAGTCACTCAACAAGTGTGTTACTAACTTAATAGCTGCAGTGATTTATTCAACAACTATGGCAAGAAAGTTTGTAAACTGGAGCAGAATTCATTTAACAACCGTTTTGCTTAGCAGTGGAAATTTTGGGCTCCGTTGTGGTCGTACGTCGAGGACTTTACCTGTGTTTATTTTTATGTATTTGATTAAACAAATGTATATAACCGCCCAATTCACATATAGCTGACTTTGGGCAGCTTACAGCATTAAAAAAAAAAAAAAAAAAGAGCCACTGTAAATAAAACAATTAAAAAAAAACAAACCCTACCACAGCCCTCCATGGCAGCAACAACACAATCAGATCAGTCACTTCATCAGTTCCATTTATGGTTCCCTGACCTGTTGACAAGGCCATGTTTTTAGGCCTTTTGGGAAAGCAGCAGGGTGGGGGCCAATCATACCTCACAGAAAACGATGTTCCATAAAGAAGGGGCCACCATCGAGATGACCCCCTTTCCAGGTCCTACTGGATGATAATCCCCAATTGATGGAACCTATAGTACAGTCAAGGGCAGGGGTCTTCAAAGTTGGCCCTTTTATGACTTGTGGACTTCAACTCCCAGAATTCCTCAGCCAGGCACGCTGGCTGAGGAATTCTGGGAGTTGAAGTCCACAAGTCATAAAAGGGCCAACTTTGAAGACCCCTGGTCAAGGTAGATGATGGCTAAGAACCTTTTGAGGTACTAACAACCCCAGAACCTCTCATGGACCACTTCTAGGACAAAGGACTGGAATTTGGCCCCAAATTGGGAAAATTGCAGGCAGTCCTCGACTTAACAACAGTTTGCTTAGCAACCGTTCAACGTTACAACGGCACTGGAAAAAGTGACGTAGGACTGTTTTTCACACTTAACGACTGTTGCAGCATCCCCACGGTCACGTGATTTACATTCGGATGCTTGGACAACTGACTCACATTTATGATGGGTTGCAGCGTCCCGGGGTCATCTGATCCCCTTTTGCGACCTTCGGACAAGCAAAGGCAATGGGGGGAACCCGATTCCACTTCACAACCGCGTTACCAATTCAACAACTGCAGCGATTCCCTTAACAGACGTGGCAAGAAAAGTCATAAAATGGGGGGCAAAACTCGCTTAACAAATGTCTCGCTGAGCAACTTAAATTTTGGGCTAAAATTTGGGTAAGTTGAGGACTCGCCTGTCCTCAGTGGCCCATTTGGGTTACGTCATTTCCCCCTACAGCCCCATCCCTTCCTCGTTGTTAGTTGCGAAGTCGTGTCCGACCCCTCGCGACCCCATGGACAACGTTCCTCCAGGCCTTCCTGTCCTCTACCATCTCCTGGAGTCCATTTAAGCTCACGCCTACTGCTTCAGTGACTCCATCCAGCCACCTCCTTCTCTGTTGTCCCCTTCTTCTATTGCCCTCCATCTTTCCCAGCATTAGGCTCTTCTCCAATGAGTCCCTTCCTCTTAGAATTTGCAATATCCTGTGATCTGCCCCAAGACTTGACTCTCTGGCAAGGCAGAGACGATAATGGAAAATGCCAGCCAAGTCTCCGATTGCATTTATGCCGTTCGGCACCCGCTGCACTTCACTTAACCTCCTTCATTGATTTTTGCTCTCTCTGGATCTCCTCTGCTAGCAGTGAGCCCCTCCCTCCCTCCCTCCTTTCTAAAGACGTGGAGACTCGCCAGGTGCCAATTATGCTAAAAAAAGGCTTGGTGGGTTCCAGGTTTGCTTCTCATAATGGAATATTGATTGTCATCCCTCCTTTTTACTATGGCTTTCTGAAAGCGGCTGCAAAGAAGGCAAAGAGCAGTGAACTCGCGGACTGAGATAACCTGTGCTTGGCATCCAGGTTTCTTGGGGAAATGGTTGGAGGTGCCTTGTTTGAGATTGTCCTGCTTTCTCCTTTCTCCCTTGTAGGCTCGCCCAAAGTACCTGAACTGTATTGCCATCAGCTGCTTCTTCCTCGCCACCAAGACCATTGAGGAAGATGAGGTAAGTCTTCTCCTCAACACTTGCCGAGGTGGGGTGAGCGGGAAGTTGCTTGGCTTTGGACATCTGCTTTGATGCTGGCTCATGGAGCAAATCAAGGAAGCATCTCCACTTCTTCTGCCTCTGGGGTCCTTGGTGCTCTCCGACCTTGGTTATTTTCTTGAAGACTTTTCATTACCCAACTAGGTAACATCATCAGTGCTAGAAGGCTGTGCGGTTTGCTCTCTGTGTATATGCAGTGGCTTTCCCTGTTCGTGTTGGTACCAACAGTGTTACAGACTTGTACATAAACAGAGAGCAAACCCCACTGCTTCTAGCACTGATGATGTTACCTAGTTAGGTAATGAAACGTCTAAATAACATCATGGGTGCTAGAGGGGAATGGAGATAGCTCTTATTTTTATTTGAACCCACTCCCTTATAGCACTGATGATGTTACCTAGTTTGGTAATGAAATGTCTAGATAACATCATGGGTGCTACAAGGGAATGGAGATAGCTCTTATTTTTATTTGAAACCACTCCCTTATAGCACTGATGATGTTACTTAGTTAGGTAATGAAACGTCTAAATAACATCATGGGTGCTACAAGGGAATGGAGATAGCTCTTATTTTTATTTGAACCCACTCCCTTATAGCACTGATGATGTTACCTAGTTTGGTAATGAAATGTCTGCAAGAAAACAGCCAAGCCCAAAGAGCACCAGGGACCCCACAGTTCAACCCTAAGCTACAAACATTCGTTCTCTTCTACCTCTCTTGAGATGGTTGAGGGACCACCTAGGTCCATGGCCTCATGAGGCCACCCAGAGTTGAACTGATTTAGGGCAAAATCTGGAGAAGGTTTTGTTGAGGTTTCCAATTACTCTCTCCAAAATGTGCAATCAAGCGAAGGCTGCTTTTCCTAGGCCACCCACAGTGCTGCAGGGATCAGAAGGGGGGGGGGGGGTGAGGCTCCGTAGGCTTCAGAAGGAGAACTGAACACACACCCCCAACTTAAAGTTCTCCCCATCAGAGTGGAGATGTTGCAGAGAAGGCTTCCTTACCCTTTTCGACTGCTTGAAGCAACTTCAGATTGCTGGGGCAGCTAACCAAATACAGGGATACGTCTCCTATTCCTGCTAATAGTAATACTTGCTTACTAAAACATTTTGACTTTGCTCTTTATTACATGCTCCTTACTGCATTTATTAAAGATCGGGGCACGACGCACAGTTTGCTACTGCAGGAGTCATCATATTTCTTTTTTTTTTAATTAGATCATTTCAGCTTTGCCTGTCAGCTGAAAAAGGCTTTGGAGCTGCTTCTAAAGACTGAGGGAATTTACAGTGGCAGGCAAATACCTTGTCATCTGTAAGGTATATTTGCTGCCAGATATTATTGCTGTCATTCTTTAATTAAAACAGGTTTGCCCAGCTGTTTACCCGCTATAATGTCCTCAGAGCAGCTTATAGAGATATTTGGATTAAGGGGGATTACTAATAATTTGAGAAAACAGTTTCCTGCAAATTATAACTGGTAGATGATTTAGCCTAATTAGTAATCAAGTCTGCAGCAGGTGGCAGCTCCTAGCTGATTTTAGTTGATTTCTGAAAGCCAAAGCTGAATTTTAAGTATTCTGACAGGAGAGCGTTAAGAAATCCCAGAACTGTACATAAGATTGGAAAGTCAGAAAAACATAGTGGAATAAGGCAGATCACTTCATTACTTTTAAAAAGTAAAACAGATCCGTACTAAAATTGAATAAACACTTGTCTAAACAGAGGTGTCTTGGTAGGTCATCTAAATGTAATAATTTTATTAAGAGATTACAAAAGACAAAAGATTAATAAATCCAGGATAAGTAGAAGGCTGTTCCAAGTTACTCTTCTGATTAATTATTTCTCTGCTCTCTTTTTAATCATTAAGACCTCATTTGTAAATGCATCCTGGCATCTTTTTTCCACATCACTCTTACACTCTTGGCATTTTAAAATCCATATTTAGATCCACAACATCTGCTTCCACATCACTTTTGTAATCTGGCATTTTTAATACATTCAAATCCATATTCAAATCAGCCTCGGTCTGTTTTATCCTGTAAAATCTGTTGTTCTTCTATATCCTCTTGTTATAGTATCACGACAATCTACTAAGTAATTTTTGAGTACATTGTTCTCAATCAGCCTTTTATTTTTTTCTGAACTCAAATAATATTGTTCCATTGTTTCAATGGATCTCTTCTCCTTTAATTATAATCCTGAGTTTTCTCTGGTTCCCTCTAGTCAAAAGTCCCCTCTTACCATCTGTTTGTTTTCCAATTAGCAATTTTTTTTCCCATCGGAGGATTTTTTTTTTACAGTTAATTTCCAAAGTCCATCTAACCCCCTTAACTTTCCAAAATCAACATTCTAGTACCTCTTTTTGCTGTCCCCCCCCCCAAAAAAAATAATGTTTTTCTTTTTAATCTTTAAGCTCACATAAAACTTCTTTCATCTAAGGTGGAAGGAGATTTCTCCTGGCATAATGAAAAGGGAGAGATGTACTTACCTCTTCTAAAAGTTGTCCTGGTTGGGTATTGTAGCTGACTAGTGTTGGAAGGGTTTCAAGATTGGGAACTCTCTTTTTTCTTCTTCTTAATGATCTCTGGGATGTTTCTCATCGCTGTTTTTGGCTTCAATCCTGCAGAAAATTCCAGTGCTGAAGATCTTAGCCAGGGATAGTTTTTGTGGCTGTTCTCCGGCAGAGATTCGCAGAATGGAGAAGATTATACTGGATAAATTGAACTGGGATCTTCACACAGCCACTCCGTTGGATTTCCTTCACATTGTAAATATTTGGGACAAAAACCTTTCTGCTGTTAATGCTTTTTCTCAGCTGGAGGATGTAGGAAAGATGGCTGGTCTTAGTAATGCCGAGGGTTAAGACGAGGCGGGTGGAGAACACCCAGCTTCATACCAAATTTTAGTGTATGGATTCAGATCCATTTTCATTTAACTCACACTTTTGAAGCACAGCCCATCACACCAAGTTTGCATTGGTAGAGCAGGAACATATCTCAAAAACTTTCTTTCTTTCTTTCTTTCTTTTTCTTTCTCTCTCTTTCTCTCCCTCCCTCCCTCTTTCTCTTCTTTCTTTCCTTTCCTTTTCTTTTCCTTTCTTTCTTTTTCTTTCTCTCTCTTTCTCTCCCTCCCTCCCTCTTTCTCTTTCTCTTTCTCTTTCTCTTTCTCTTTCTTTCCTTTCTTTTTCTTTCTTTCTTTCTTTCTTTCTTTCTTTCTTTCTTTCTTTCTTTCTTTCTTTCTTTCTCTTTCTCTCTCTCTCTCTCTCTCTCTCTCTCTCTCTCTCTCTCTCTCTCTCTCTCTCTCTTTCTTTCTTTCTTTCTTTCTTTCTTTCTTTCTTTCCCTACCAATCACCTATCTTGTAAGAAAACGACTCTGGGCAGCTGAATAGAAATTCAGATGATTTTTCTCAATGTAGATATAAACTTCAGAAGAACAGAAATTGCAGGTGATCCTTGAGTTAACGACCAAAATGAAGCCAGTCCTTTGCAGTCATAACTTGTGACGGTCACAGAGCAGGTCGGTGAATCACCACAGTTGTTAAGCAAGCACCACAGCTGTTAAGCAAACCAGTGGTTTGCTGTGGGTGTTTTTTTTTTCAAAAACTGGAAATAAATGCCCCCGCCCCTTTTTTTTTTTTGCAAAACCATTGTAAAATGCAGTCACATGACTGCAGGGGTCTGCAAATGGCATAAACGCAGCCAAGTTTCCCAGCACCCAGAACGCAGTTATATGACTCGGGCAGGGAGGAACAACCATGAGAACTTAGAATCTGAATCATAAGTAACCCTCCCCCAAACTTCCTGACAGTTAGAACAATTAACCAGTGGAACAACCTGCCTCCAGAAGCGGTGAATGCTCCAACACTGGAAGTTTTTAAGAAGAGACTGGACAGCCATTTGTCTGAAATGGTATAGGGTTTCCTGCCTGAGCAGGGGGTTGGACTAGATGACCTCCAAGGTCCCTTCCAACATTATGATGATGATGATGATGATGATGTGACTAAGTGACCGGTTATAAATTGAGGACTACCCATGGGGCACATTTTGCCAACAAATCTAAAACAATTTCCAATTTCTTTTAATCCGAGTCGAGTCCAAATGCAAAAGTTGCAAATTGACAACACTGAGAATGGTGTGTTTCTGTCCCCCAAATGACACTTGCCAGATTTCTTCCCCTAAACTAGTTTCAGGGTACCAGCAGACTAGGTAATCCTAGCCCTCCTTGTGAGTCACATTCTTAAGGCTGCTCTCTCTCAATTGTATTTGTGTTTAATTGTGGGCCGTGACTGGCAAAATACATTTTAAAACCCTCAGAAACAACAGCCAAATTCAGTAAAGACAACATAACATGTATAGAAAGCTAGTTTGGTCTGGTGGATAAGGCTAGAAACCAGGAGATGGTGAGTTCTAGTCCCACTTTAGGCATTAAAGTCATATTGGTGACTGGGCCAATCACCAGGAGACGGTGAGTTCTAGTCCTGCCTTAGCCATGAAAGCCAGCTGGGTGACTCTGGGCCGGTCAACCAAGAGACAATTAGGCCACTCCCTTTCTCTCAGCCCCAGCCCACCTCACAGGACTGTTGTGGGGGGAAAAATGGGAAGAAGCAGTAATTAAAATACTTTGCTGCCTTGAGTTGTATATATAAAAAAATAATAAAGGCAGGATATAAACCTGGATATAAACCTGGCCAATGAAGAGGAAAACAAAATAGGACAATGGGGAGAATGGAATAAAATGCAGTCAAAAATGAGAACGTAAAACAGAAGTGGAAGAATTGGCTAGAGAGAAAATAAACTTCCGAGCGCCCTCGCTCTGCATCGCAATAAAAAGTGTCAAGTGTCCAAGAAGGGAGAGAAGGTTTTGGGACTTAGCTGCAGATCAGAGCATGCCATTCCCAGGAGAGATAAGCGTTGCTTGAGCAGGGTCCACAAGATTGTCTGGGACACGACATCCTCTTCACGACCTGTTTTCCTTGTTACCTTCTGGGAGGAGGGGGCTCCGTGGTATCCAAAGCAGAACATCCAGATTCAGTCACAGCTTTGTTCCATACAGTATTAACCTTGTGAACTCTAAAGCTTCCTCCTCACGTTATGTATTCAAGATGGACGGTGATTAATATTTATATGTTACTTATATGTAAGGGTGTAGGTCTATACCAGGGGTCGGCAACCTTAAACACTCAAAGAGCCACTTGGACCCGTTTCCCAGAGAAACTCTCTCTCTCTCCCTCCCTCCCTCTTTGTCTCCCTCTCTCTCCCTCCCCCCTCTCTCTCTCCCTCTTTCCGATCTTCTGCTCACCTGGCAAGCTGGCTTCATGCTGTCCTCCGACAAGCTGACACACATTCTTATTGGGCTGGCTCTCTCCTGCCCTTGGTCTGCCAGTCTTCTTCCCCCACTCAGTGTGTGTGTGTGTGTGTGTGTGAGAGAGAGAGACAGAGAGACAGAGAGAGCTGCTGCTTTCTGCTGCGACGCAGCAAAGGGAGGAGCCCCGCCCAATAAGCTTGTCAGCTTGTCCGAGAACAGCGTGAGACCACTCTTTTTTACACACAGAGAGAGAGAGAGAACGAAGGGAAGCACAAGTGCCTCTCTCTGTCTCTCTGTCTCTCTCTCTGCAAACGGCAGAGGAGGCTGGGAGCCGCAGGAGAAGGCTCAAAGAGCCACATGTGGCTCCAGAGCCGCGGGTTGCCGACCCGTGGTCTATACGTATGTTGTATATAGTATGTTGTTATGTATTTGTACACTTCGAGAGGAAGCAACTACATTTCATTTTTAATGTGTGCCATTGGGCCCACAGGAAAAAATGACAATAAAGGTTATCTAATCTAGATGCTAAGCTTCCCTCTTCGCTTTCTCATCCCACTCCAGTTCCATGCAGTCGCCTTGTCCACCAGGCCTCAACTGCTGACCAGCTTGCCCAAGGTGAATCCGTCCCAGCACATTGCTTTGCTGACCAAGCACTTACTGCATTGCCTAGCCTGCTACCAACTCCTTCAGTTCAAGGGCTCCATGTTGGCTCTGGCCATCGTGAGCCTGGAAGTGGAGAAGTTGATTCCTGATTGGCTGGCTCTCATCATCGAACTGCTCCACAAGGCACAGGTAGGACGAGACCACTGACCCTTGGGTGAAAGGGAGGGCTTTTATCTTGATGCTGTCTTGGAACTGCAGGAACCAAAGACTGGTTTGGCTACCGGGCCCTTGTGATGGAGATCCTGGCAATGAGCAAATGGACCTCTGTGCGTGGAGTTATTTTGGGGTCCTTGGTGCTCTCTGGGCTTGGTTATTTCCTTGCAGACGTTTCATTAC
Organism: Azemiops feae; assembly: GCA_023970755.1. Taxonomy (NCBI): domain Eukaryota; kingdom Metazoa; phylum Chordata; class Lepidosauria; order Squamata; family Viperidae; genus Azemiops; species Azemiops feae. The sequence continues at coordinate 238,159 of JALGBA010001506.1, read as the reverse complement.
CAAACTAGGTAACATCATCAGTGCTAGAAGGGAGTGGTGCTTGTGGAGAGGAGAAGGAGGAGGAGGACTGTAGGGTCCTTGGTGCTTCTCTGACCTTGGGTGTTTTATTCCAGACGTTTCGTTACCAAACTAGGTAACATCATCAGTGCTAGAAGGGGTGTTTGTGGAGAGGAGGAGGACTGTAGGGTCCTTGGTGCTCTCTGACCTTGGGTGTTTTATTGCAGGTAACATCAGTGCTGGAAGGGTGTGGGGATTGCTCTTGTTTTTAGTTAAACCCCACTTCCAAAGTAGCTTCCAGTTCTCGCGGGTCTTCTGGAGCCTCAGGAAATTGTGGGCGAATGTTTGCGTGATTTTTGGACGCTTCAGTGGCTGCGCGAGAGCAAGACCCTCTCGCACAATATCCAGAGGTCCGGAGTCTTGGCATGTCACCCAAAATGGCATGGTGTTTCACCTGTCATGAGTTCACCATCGCTAGAATTCCTACAGGGTAACAGAATAACAGAGTTGGAAAGGACCTTGGAGGTCTTCTAGTCCAACCCCCTGCTCAGGCAGGAAACCCTATACCATTTCAGACAGGTGGCTGTCCAGTCTCTTCTTAGCAACTTCCAGTGTTGGAGCATTTACAGCTTCTGGTGGCAGGTTGTTCCACTGATTAATTGTTCCAACTGTCAGGAAGTTTCTCCTCAGTTCTAGGTTGCTTCTCTCTTTGGTTAGTTTCCATCATTGCTTCTTGTGCTGCCTTCAGCTGCTGCTTTGGAGAAGAGGTTGACTCCCTCTTCTTGTGCAGGGAGTTGGATTAGATGACCTCCAAGGCCCCTTCCGATGCTTCCAACCACAACGTAACAACTTAAAGAAGCCTTTTGTCTCTCTCTTTTCTTCCCCCCCCCCAATCCAGATGGATAGCTCTCAGCTGATCCACTGTCGGGAGCTGGTGTCCAAGCACCTTTCCACTCTGCAACCTCCACTCCTGCCCAACTCGGTTTACCTCTACAGTCCCCTCAAGCACAACCTGGTGACTTGCCCCACGGGGGCCTTCCGATTCCACGCCCCCGTGGTCCCAGTCCCCGATTGGCAGGACAACAGCAAGCCCGAAATGCCAGCCAAAGGATCCGCCTCGCTCTGCCGCCGCCGCCGCCGCCACCACCGGCTCCCTCCCGGCAGGTGCAAGCCCGCGACGGCCAAGCGCAAGGTGGAAGAGATGGAGGTGGACGAGTTCTACGACGGGATCAAGCGGTTGTACAATGAAGAGAGTCCTCCAGACGGCGGGGAAGGCAAGGCCGCCCCCGTGTGTGGCATCGACGTCTCGTGGCAAGGAGGCAGCGTTTCTCCCTGCCCTCCATTGCAGCCCGTTTCTGTCATGTAGCCCAATGTTCCTCAGGCTCAGCAACTTGGAAGATGTGTGGACTTCAACTCCCAGAGTTCCCCAGCCAGCATGGCTGGCTGGGGAACTCTGGGAGTTGAAGTCCACACATCTTCAAGTTGGCTAGGTTGAGAAACACTGGTGTAGTCCTATGTCCCCATGCGCCTTTGGTGGAAAGCCCGTTCGTGCAGATGCAACATCAGACAACCATTGGCCTTTTGGGCTAATGGAGGGAAGGCCGTACCTTAACTGGGTTAAGCAGAAGGGAGCTAGCTATCCTTTAAAAAAAAAAGAAGAATATCCCCCTTTTTCCTGGTTTTCCTAACGATAGTTTAAACTCTGTTCAAAGTTCAACTCTTGATTTTAAGTCCTTTAAAAAAAAAAAAAAAAAGACCCCAAAAACCAACCCACCCACCCCCCAAAAAAATAATAATAGCAAAAATCGTTTCTGTAGTGTTTGTTTGTTTCCACCGTTTCGATCTACTGTTGTGTGTTGTAATCTCATGTATTATTTTGAAGAATTGACACGGAGTGTGCCAAATGCTTTTCAGATTTTCTAGCTGTGTTCTTCCAAATTTCCTTCCTTTCTAAAGAACTTCCTTGGCCCAAATTCTTTAAAAATTATTTTCCGAACTTTTATTTTGGGTAAGATTCCCTTTCACGAGCAAAAGAGAAACACCTTCTCTTTGTAGAGTTCTTTTGTTTTCTGTCATTCTGTCAGTTTTGGTCTTTTGACTTGTGGTAGCTAAAAACTAAAAACTTTTGCCTTTCAAAATTAAGGTTTTCTTTTAACGAAAAGGAATCTTTGTACCCTGTCCTATGGTGGAAAGCAAAAATGGACATTCAAGAAGAGCGCCGTGTTCGGTTTGGAAAGTTTTAAGCTGCACGATAATTAGGATTTTAATTTTATAGAAAACCTCTGTGGCTGCTGTTAGACTGACCAAACCGAAACATCACACGTTTCTTGTGTTTTTATATACAGAAAAGCTTTGTGCATCAAATGCAAAATATAATGAAGCAAAACAAATGGTGGGCATTGAAAGCACCTGTGTCCTTTGGGCCATTTTTGTAGCTTTTGTGTATAAATGATCTTAGATTTCCCCCCTTCCTTATGTTTGTGTAAATTTACAACTTTTAAGACAGGGACAAAAAACAAACAAAAAGACTTTTAAAGATCTTCTGTTTTAATTCTAAATGCACTGCTTCTTGGAATAGCCTTCTTGAAAGGACCTCCTTGATTTTAAAGCTCTCTTCACGGTCTCTGTGGAAGGTGCTGTGTTTGCCAGTCGGGTAGCAATAAAAACAAACACGTTGTCCTTCAGTTTCTTGAGTCTTGGATTTCTTTCAAAGTGGTAACGGGAAAAAAAAAAAAGTCTGAATGGGATGAATGAGCAGCTCAGCCTTGTAGCAGTTTCTCTTCTGCTGCCTTTGGCCAACTGTTAAGGCAGCTTCCATTGCTACTTCAGGGGTCTCCACAAACTTTTTAAGACTTCTGGACTTCAGCTCCCAGATTCCTCAGCCAGCCAGCTGACGTCCACAAGTCTTAACAATCGCTAAGCTTGGAGACTCCTGGCCTCAGAAGACAAACTCAGGATCCAAAAAGATCTTGACCAACTCGAACAATGGGCCCTATCCAACGAAATGAGTTTCAACATGGAGAAAAGCAAAGTCTTACATTTAGGCAGGAAAAACCAAAGGCACAAATACAGATTGGGCAAGAGCTGGCTTAAAAACAGTAACCGTGAGAGGGACCTTGGAGTCCTAGTGGACGATCACTTGACTATGAGCCAGCCGTGTGCAGCAGCAGCCAAAAAAGCTAATACAATCTTGGGTTGTATAAACAGAGGCACAGAATCAAGATCACGCGAAGTACTAGTACTGCTTTACAAAGCCCTAGTAAGACCACAGCTGGAATACTGCAGCCAATTTTGGTCACCATATCACAAAAAAGTTTGGAAAAAATTCAGAGAAGAGCAACTAAGATAAGGCCTGGAGGCTAAAACATACGAAGAACAGCTGTGGGACTTGGGTTTGAATAGTCTAAAGAAAAGAAAAAACACGGGTGACCTGATAGCAGTATTCCAGTATCTGAGGGGCTGCCACAAGGCAGAGGGGGTCAGGTTGTTCACCAGAGGGAAGGACGAGAGACAATGGTTGGAAACTGATCAAGGAGAGAAGCAACCTGGAATTAAGGAGAAACTTCCTGACAATGAAGACAACGAGTGGAACAGCTTGCCTTCAGAAATCATGGGCGCTCCATCACTGGAGATTTTTAAGAAAAGACTAGACAATCGCCTGTCAGAGATACGGTGTAGGTTCTCCTGCTTGAGCAGGGGGCTGGACTAGAAGACCTCCAGGGTCCCTTCCAGCTCTATTTTATTCTCTTACCAAGATATTGCTTAAAATACAATGTCTCCTCTTTGAAGACTTTGGAGAGCTGAGTTCAAAGGCACTTTAACGGCAGTTCTTGGCTCCCTCCTGTAGCCTCCCTTCAGCCTTAGCCTTGACTTCCTGGATATATTTGATTGATTGATTGATTGATTTGCTTTCTAGTCTGCCTTCATTTTGGACAACTCAAGATGCCCTGGATAATGCTCCCTCCTACATTCCCAAGTAGTCGTCTTTAGCATGATCCAGAAAATTTGTCACAGATGTGTTGACAGACTAGTGTCCAGAACTGGTGTCTTCTGATCATCTCCCAACTGAGCAGGACTTCAGTTAAGACTTGACTCCTTGATCTTTCTGGGTGTAGCTTGTGAGCCCTGAAAGGTGACACAGCCAGCCTGATAACAATTAGTCCTTGACTTAACAACCATTTGTTTAGCGACCTTTCAGTTACGACAGCACTGAAAAAAGTGACTTAATGACTGCTTTTCACACTTAATGACTGCTTTTCACACTTAAATGACCATTGCAGCATCCTCGCAGTCACATAATCAAAATTCAGACACTTGGCAACTTGGCGTGTCCTGGGGCCACGTGACCACCTTTTGCGACCTGATTAGCAGAATCAATGGGGGAAGCCAGATTCACTTAACAGCCATTTTACCAACTGAACAACTGCAGTGATCCCGTTAACCACTGTGGCAAGCAAAGTTGTAAAACGGTGCAAAACTCATTTAGCAACAGAAATTTGTGGTCATAAGTTGAGGCCTCCCTGTACTATTTCAGTAAGAAGATGGGGACAAAGCCTGAAATATAAACTCTTCCTGGGAGCCTCTGTGGATCATGGTGGGATTTGAATTCAATATACCAACAAATCCTCACCGTAGGTCTACCATCTTCGTTGGGCCAAGTCAAATGAATAGCCCAAAGTCCTTTTTCCACTTGGGGTTCCCTACTCAAATACATTGCGGCTGTTTGCATAGAATTTAGACAAAGGCATCTCGGTGAATAAATTACAAGCATGGCTTATTAACGTTTTAATTTTCACAACCCTTGGCCAAGCAGAATGGTTGCAGTAGCTCTCCTTGCAAACTGCACAACAGACCACAGCAGCTGCTGTCATCCTGCTCTTCATCCCCCCTCTGTACTTCATCCAGAATGTGACTGCAGACCAAGCACTTGGATGAACTTTGATTCATCTGGGCTTGTAGCAGAATGTCAGCCAATATCCTGCTGTGAGCTTCTCAAGAATAAATACAAAAGGGGGAGCTTAGCACTCTCTCCCTCCGTCCCTCTCTCCTCTTTCTCTCTCTCCCTCCGTCCCTCTCCCCCCTCTCTCTCCATCTCCCTCACACACACACACACACACACACACACACACACACACATTTAAGCAAGGCAACTATAGGGAAGCAGCTGTGCCTAGAATGGGATCTCTCTAGCCAGGAGAGAACTTGGACAGAGTTTAAACAAACCTATCTTGAAATTGAATAATTGGCTTCACTGCTCTACATACTTTTGCCTGCATATTACGTTACAACGAGAATCCTTAAGCTGCACCACATTTTTAAGGTGCTAAGTAGGGACTTAAAAAGCCCAAGTCAGCATCAGGAGAAGCTCATGGGATTCATCTCTGGCCCAATACAGTATTGTTTTGTTTTGTTTTGACTTGTGTCCATAGTACACGTTACAAACATTTCTTTAATGACCTACGTCTACCACCACGCTTCAGGCACTAATGAAGATGAACTGAAAGAGTCATAAGTAGTGTAGCAACTTTGAGCCGAAAAACCAACCATCACACTCAGTTTCAGGGTCTATGGTTATGCAGCATGATTCCCAGCATTAGTTGTGCTAGGTAAATGGATTTATTATATATATATAATAGTCATATATATATAAAAGACCTGTATATAAATATAAAAAGTAGAGTATCCCTACTTTTCAGCACTGGGAATCAAGATGGATATGTTCACATGTATAAAGTGAGGTGTTTAGAGTGAAGAGCTTTTCTTTGTGCGTGTGTGTGTGTGTGAAGGCATATAACTCACAAGATACAAAATACGTTTCTGCTTGTTACTGATGCAAAGTCAGTTTCTGCTTTTTACCAACGCAAAGTCAGTGCACATATAAATTTGTGAGTGTTGTTCATTCCCAGAGAAGCGAGCAGATGGCAGGATATGGGCTACCAGCAAAGATCTGTTCTTCCAGGGTGTGTGTGTGTGTATCACACCTCTGTAGCGCAGAGAGACCCAAAAGAATGCAAATAAATGACCCATCTTGTTCATGGAACAAGAGACAGATGTCTTCACTCAAAAACTTAAAATGCTTGAAGTCAAGGCTGGGATGCTTGCTTTATGACATTATAAATCCCACCTTGATCCACCCGTTTGATGCTCCAGCTGAAACTTGGCCTTGTGGGGGGAATGTAATTGGAATCACAGGAAGGAGGGGCTGCTTTCCAGAGGTCGAGGAGACAGCAAAGCTTGGAAGGTCTGGTAGGCCGGAGGAGAGCAAGGTCGGACCCTCCCTAGCAATTCACACTATATCCATAGCTATTACAGATAACTGCTTTAGTTTGGCAAGATTCTGTCTGTAGGCGAACAATAAAGGAACAATCCTTAACTTCACACATTGTCCTAGGTGGCGAACCTATGGCACGCGTGCCAGAGGCGGCACTCGGAGCCCTCTCTGTGGGCACACGCGCCGTCACCCCAGCCCCGCCTCCCCCCACGGCCCCTCCTCACCAGCAGCCCCCCTGGAGGAGAGTCGCCTCCGGGCATGGCCTGCACGGAGCAGTGCAGCAAGGTCATAGCCAGGCAGCAGGGACAAGACTCCGCCCTCACGCCCCATAGCGTGCAGATGATGATGCGGGGTGTGGGCAGAGGGCGTGGCTGCCATGGCGCTGCAGGGCTGCCTGGGCGATCTGCTGTGGTGAGCCATGGAGGCAGTGCGTGGCCCTGCGGGCGGGCGGGGCAGGGGGCGGAGCAGGTAGGACGGGAGGCGGAGCGGGGGCTGGTTTTTGGGCACTCGGTCTCTAAAAGGTTCGCCATCACTGTCCTAGCTTCTTTGGGCCTGACAAGCCTATGTTTATGCCCGTGCCTCTTCTTCAGTAGTTCAATAGCGTTAAGTATTGTTGATGTCAATACATTTTGAGTTGAAGGGATTTCATGAAGTTGGGAGAACATGGTTTAGGGGTGGTGGGAACTCTTATCTTCAATTGTATGCCTGCTTCTTCATGTGGCTTGGCTGGTTGGTCCACATGATGTGGCCCTGGGCATGTAATTTTTCTTGCCTTTTATGCACTTTGTCAGTTGCTTCTCACATGCCTGTCATTATTTAGTGCAGGGAGCTCCAAACTTGACAACTTTACAACTTGTGGACTTCAACTCCCCGAGAGTTGAAGGCCACAAGTCTTAAAAGTGGCCAGGTGTGGAGACCCCTGACATAGTGGAACAGTCAATAAAATCAAGGACAGTTGCTAGGTCAATGAACAGAACTGGAAGGGAAACAGAACCAGCAGCCTCTGCTGATGATCCAATATACTTTTGACCACCATGTTGTTATTTTTTTTAAACCAAGAATGATGAAGCATTCACAGCTCAACTGAATGCTAAATGAGAAGATAGTATCCAGGCATATAAAAGTGTCTCCACATGAGTTCTGTCTTTTTATATTGTCCGGCATTTCTCAGTACCATTTAAAAGATTTTTACAGCAGCAGGTGAACAATGGGAAAAATGCACCATTCATGTGGTTCTGTGGCCACATTTGGATGGCCAGTTTGTGTTTTATTTGCACAAAATCTGTGCAAATAGACTTTGTAGTTCAGCTAGGAATCTCCAAAAAGATGACACGGGCACTTCAGAATTAGCTACCCTTTTCTTATTATGCTATTAATCATTTTAATGCAGAGTTCTGTAAAGGAGCCCCATTGACTTGTGCTCCAAAACAAGAAGAATTTAGATTGTTTTTTTTTAAATCCTGCCTTTATGATTTTTATTAATAAATGGCAAAAATACCTAATTCTCCTTCCTCTTCCTACTTTCCCCACAACAATCCTGTGTGGTGGGTTGGGCTGAGAATGAGTGACTGTGCCAGTCACCCAGCTGACTTTCATGTCTAAGGCAGGACTAGAACTCACTGTCTCCTGTGATTGGACCAAAGTCACCCATATAACTTTCATGGTTAAAGTGGGACTAGAACTCCCTGTCTCCTGGTGATTGGACCAAAGTCACCCAGCTGGGTTTTGGGCCTAACGTGAGATTAGAACTCATTGTCTCTTGGTGATTGGCCCAAAGTCACCCATATAACTTTCATGGTTAAGGTGGGACTAGAACTCCTCGTCTCCTGGTGATTGGCCCAAAGACACCCAGTTTTCATGCCTTCAAAACAAACAACCAAATTTGGAGAGTACCAAGAATTCCAAAAAGAGAGGTTAGAAGCATTTCACACGTGTTTGTATATATTTGCCTTCTTGATTCCAAATGGCTGAGGGGACAAGTCCCTGCAGTTTGTATGGCGACATTTTTAGAAGTGATTCGCCCTCGTTTCTTCTTCCTAAAGCTGAGAGAGAAGGACTGGTCCATGGTCACCCAACTTCTTCTCCACCTAAGGCACAACTAGAATTGAGTCTTCTGTTTCTACTACTAGTAACCACTACACCATTATGCAGAGGCAAATCTGGGCTGGTCAATCCGAAAACACTCAAGAGAGTTGACACACACAAACAATAATTCCTTGGAAAATGCACACGCGTGCATAAAAATGCACTCTAGGAATAAGCTCTGGACTTCCACTGTTGCAGAAACATCTTTAAACGTCATTGGAATCCTGTGTATTTCATATAAAGGCAGTAAGACATTAGGACCCTGTTTCGCTTCTTATTTTACACCCTATTTTCCTCTGTTGATCTCAATGCCTGAAGGATGCTGGACGGCCCTCCCCAGTTTGTGTGCAACATCAGTGAACCAAGTGAGTCATCTGCAGGAATTGTGTGAGTGTGCAGCCGAGTGCCTTTGTGTACATACTGTATGGTTTATTCCTGGACTGCATCTTATATTTGTGGGTTTTTTTTATTGGATAGTGTATCTTCCATGGTTTGTATTTTGATTTCTATCCATGATTTACAAGACTACATTTTTCTGCTGCTGAGAATCAGCCCAGGTTTTGTGCAGGATTCTGCACACCCCATAAAATAAATAAATGGAATAAACAATGCCCGAACAATTCTGAAAATGAATCATACTTTGCCCACAGAGATTCACTCTTCGGGGATCCCACTAGTACAGCTGAGCCAGGAATGACATACCTCATGCAATTTACATACCAGGATATAAAGTGAACAGATTTACAATCCAGGTTTTAAGACTGAAAAAGTGGGAGATAATCAATTACAGTTCTGGTCAAGAATTCCTACCCTGTATTTTCAGGTTTGATCATTCTCACAGAAAGTCAGCCTGTTGTCTGACTCCACAACCCATACGTTGCTTCTGACTCAGAATGTTTGTGTAGTTGAACACAGAACTGGGGAATTCACCCAACCTTGGACAGGTGTGCTTAACTTTGACACAGCATCTTTGGGTTTTATTTCATTGCTTTGATTTTTCACCGCATTTTGTTGCAACTAGGTTTTAATCTTTGATTTCATTGGAGTTTGTCTTGCAAAATATCAGTCACAATGAAAAGAATGGACTGTCGGCTTCTAGGGCACTTCAGGCCTTAAGGACGAAGATCGTGGAGTGTTTCAGCTACCACATTCCTTGCTTGTTGATCCAGAAAACAGAGGCAGGGTGAACGGTGTCCCGTCTGTACACATTAAATGCCAGCAACTCGAGGAAAACAATCATTAATCAGGTCGAACTCATTAGAGAATATTCTCTGTTCCACACACAATTCTGAACTCGTTTTCAGGACATGTTTACTGCGTTTTAAGCCGACAGGGAAGAACTTTTAAAGTGGAACAGAACAAATCCCTGGGTGATGTGAAAGCCAGAATCATCATCAATTCCTCCAGTACCAAAGATAAACAATGATTTCCTAATATGCAATACAGGTAGTCCTTGACTTACAACAGTTCACTTAGTGACCGTTCAAAGTTACAACGGCACTGAAAAAGTGACGTATGACCGTTTTTTCACACTCGTAACCATTGCGGCATCCCCAGTCAATTGATCAAAATTCAGACGCTTGGCAACTGACTCATATTTACGACGGTTGCCATGTCCCGGGGTCATGTGATCCCCTTTTGCCACCTTCTGACGAGCAAAGTCAATGGGGACGCCGGAATCACTTCACAACCATGTTGCCTACTGAACAACTGCAGTGATTTGCTTAACAATCGTGGCAAGAAAAGTCAAAAAATGGGGCACAATTCGCTGGAACTGTCTCGCTTAGCAAAAGAAATTTTGCGCTCAATTGTGGTCGTAAGTCAAGGACCACCTGCATATGAAAAGTGAAAAGGGCCAACCTTTACAACCGCTTCTTTAAGTACACAATATTTGATTCCTGGGTAACTTAACACAGTTGATACACAAGCAAAACTCACTTAACAAATGTGTCACTTAGCAACAGAAATTTTAGGCACAGTTGTGGTCATAAGTCAGGGACTATCTGTACAGGTAGTCCTCAAGTTATAACCATTCCCTTAGTGACTTTTCGAAGTTACAACAGCACTGGAAAAAGTTATTTATGACCAATTTTCATATGAACCTTGTAGCATCCCCAGGGTCATGTGATCAAAATGTGGAGACTTGGTAAATTGGCATGTTATTTCTGGGGTCACCATTTCTAACCTCCTCAGCTGGTTTCTGACAAGCAAAGTCAATGGGATTTGCTTAATGACCGACTGAAGAACTTAAGAACTGCAGGGATTTGCTTAGCGACTGTGATAAAAAGTCGTAAAATGAGGTGAAACTCACTTTTAACAACTGCCTCGCTTCTTAGCAATGGAAATTTGGGACTCAATTGTGGTCGTAACTTTGAGGACTGCCTGTACGTGATGTGCCCACCAGACAGCAAAGGAACTAGCAATATTCGTAGAACTTCCCAAAGCCACAGGGGTCAAGTTGAAAATAAAAGAAGTCAAATTATTTAAACTGGATTAAAAATAGAGAGTAATCCAAAATGGCGGCTCCACCCTTAAGTTTGATCTCTGAGTCTCCACAGGCTTGTGTTAAGGAGTGTTGTGAAGACAACTTGTGGAACTTGTGTGAATTCATATGGCTTTCAAAGTGACTAGGATTTTATACCTCTCAAAACGAATTAGATTTGGTTTAACACTTCAGCAGTATCTGGAGTTCGCATATAAACACACCCAACCCTCTGACATGCATAAACACACACACAGGCACACACGGACACGTCCGCAGGTCCACTCCAGGAGTCCTTTCTCCTTGCATCACCCCAAAGGAGACCCTAAAAAGTTCCTCAGTGCAACAATTACGATGGCGCCCCAAGTTCTCTCTGCCCGCATATGCCTATCAATCCGGACAGTGCAAAAAGACCACAATGCCGAGTGTGGACTTGTCAAAGACGTGAACGCAAAGAGCCCAGCAAGTTAATTCTCAAAGACAGACAAGGCGGAGGTGGTGGAAGTAATGAGGTAACTCGTCTCCCAACTGGGGGTGTGTGGGAGACCCTGCTGGTTCTTCTAATGCGCTATAGTCCATTAGGAGAAGGGAAGTGGAACTTGGCAAGGTGACTGACAGCTACATAAAGAAGAAGCTACAGAAAAGAGAAGAAAAGGAAAAAGGTTCAGAATCCAAAGAGAGGGATAGCAACACAACAGAAAAATAACGAACAAGCTACTCAAAATTTTGTCCCCCAAAGTAAGAGTGTGAATGTAGAAACGAGTAATGGGGATGATATAGTCAGGGCTACTGGGATCTCCATACTTTATTGATTTGCAACCCACTTTTATTATTTTTAGAAACAACTCAAGGTGACAAGATATCCAACAAACCTTCCTCCTGTTTTTCCAGAATAGCCAGCTTGTGAACTGTGTTGGGTTGAGAGATTGACTGGCCCAAGGTCACCCAGCCACCTTCCACGGCTAAGGTGGGACTAGAACTCACAGTCTCCTAGTGATTGGCCCAAAGTCACCCAGCCAGCTTTCACAGCTAAGGCAGGACTAGAACTCACCATCTCCTGGTGATTGGCCCAAAGTTATCCAGCTTGCTTTCATGCCTAAGGAGGCTCTACAACTCACCGTCTCCTGGTGATTGGCCCAAAGTCACCCAGCTGGCTTTCAAGCCTAAGGCGGATCTAGAACTCACCATCTCCTGGTGATTGGCCCAAAGTCATCCAGCTTTCATGCCTTCAAAAGGACTAGAATTCACTGCCTCCTGCTTTCTAGCTGGGTGCCTTAACCACAAGATCAAATGGTCTACTACTATTGAAACTTTCATCCCCCAAAGAAACTAAAGCCAGAAAACTGTTATTTTCCTCCAGGATATTTTATTTCTGTTCTGTATTTGATATGGTTATCAACACAGGACAAGGGAAATAAATGGTTATTCCTACAATCAGGTGACAGACTGGGCTGCCAGTATTTCAACAGCTCTTTCATGCTGTCCGAAATGTCTTGGCTATTGAGGCGAGGAAATTTGTAGGCTCCAGATTAGATCATGGGCTCCTCTGGGTAGAATATGCCCAATATCTGTCCCCAGAGTTGCATCAGATTGAGAAATGCCAAATACTGCCCTGAATATACAAGCCCAATGCATGAAAAACATGAAGCAGAATGTTTGAACCTTGCCAGAATGTTCTTAATTGAACAAAGGAGCACAAGATGATATGTGAAATCTGTACACTATCAGAAAAGCAGAGAACGAAACAAAAACGGCTGTGTGTTTTCAAAGAAATATGGAAAAAATAAATGTAAAATCCATCAGGTACAAATTATTTTGTTGTCAGGTTCCCACCCCCATTCCCAACCCATACAAATACTGAATAATAAATCAAAAATCAAAACATCCTTTGTTTAGAAAAGAAGGCACACACAAAACAATGCTAATTACTTAGTTGGCTTTCCCCCCCCCCCCTCTTTAAATGTATTTTCTGCTTCCCACTTAGGTATTCAGGCTCTTGGGAAGTGGACATTCAAGAATATATACAAAAAGCCCCATCTTCTTTAAATGCAGAACATTCCCAGCATTAGTGTATTTCAAAAAAAAAAGAAGAAGACATTTTTTTGATATTGGTAACAAAAGTCTAATGGACAGATACATAACATACAGTATATAGTGCTATTAATCACAGTAAATTGGTTACAAATTCATTCTGGTAAAAACAGGATATTTTCAAAATAGGAAGTTAATAAACACACTAGACCTAAAACGTTTTGAGGCTGTTATGTAAACTTAAAAAAACACACCACTCAATATAAGTAGAAGTATACAAACAATATGTTCCTACTGTTGTTCACAGTTTTATTTTTCAATAAGCTGGGGAGGGAGAGGTAAAACGTAAACCTTCATATAAGTTTCAAAAATACACTGCCAGCCTCCAGCTACACAGTTATAGACAGACTGTAAATTTTGATTTTGATTCCATTTTAATGCAAAGTTCTAGTAAAAACAATATGACTCCGAAGAAACATACAATTCACATAGCCACAAAGCTCACAACAAGTACATCAATGTTTGCAAAACATAGTATTTACTAGGAGATCTCTAGCCAATTGAGAAAAAGCTCTTGATGTAAGATTTTTCAGTCCTACTGAAGCCATCTGATCGATGTTGAAGTTACTTCAAATCCCAGAAATCCCTGTTCGTGCCTGTCCACCTCAAAGAATTCTGGGAATTTGAAGATAATGTATCTGGACGGTGCCTAAATTGAGGAATCCTGTTTTTGAATGTGATGTACCAATTTCATTCAAACAATGAGCCCTTGAAGTTGAGGAGTTCCAGGTGGCTGTTCCATCATCTCTTGAAATTGTGCCTACAGGCATTATGTCCGATTTGTCTATTTCCTTTTGAATTCATTAATTAAGATAAAATTTTGATGCCATTTGACAGGATCCCACTAAGGTGACCATGCCTAGTAACCCACAATTATTAGTTCTTGTTCAGTTGTTGACTGCGAAGATCGTATCCTAGGTAAGTCCAGTCTTGTACTATTCAACTTCAATATTTTGAAGACATTGTTATCTCCTACAGACCCAATTACTCATTTTTTCCCCCTTCTTTTGGTAATTGTCCTTTATGGAGACACCCATATCTGGAGATCACTTGTCCCATAGTTTAGAATCCATGGGGCTGAAACGTACATAGCATTTCGAAGGCTTTTAGGAGGACAGGAGAAATTTGACAGAGGACTTGGTAAGCAAAGACTATGTTCTACATGAGGGAAATACAAAGGTAGTTTTAGGTGAGGGCTGGGGAACGATGACCCCCTTATGACTTATGGACTTCAATTCCCAGAATTCCTGAGCCAGCCATGCTGGCTCAGGAATTCTGGGAGTTGAAGTCCACAAGTCATAAAGGGGCCATTGTTCCCCCACCTCTGTTTTAGATGATCCAGTTGTGCAGTCTCACTGTTACACCATGTATTTCAACATGCCATGACAGGCTTCCATCTTCATTAACCTGCATTTCTGGTGTATACAGGTAGTCCTCGACTTACAACAGTTCATTTATGACCGTTCAAAGTTACAACAGCACTGAAAAAAGGGACGTACGATCGTTTTTCACACTTCACAACCATTGCAGCATCCCCATGGTCACGTGATCGAAATTCAGTCGCTTGGCCACCGACTCATATTTATGACAGTTGCAGTGTCCCGGGGTCACGTGATTCCCCTTTTGCGACCAAGTCAATGGGGAAGCCAGATTCACTTAACAACTGTGTCGCTAGCTTAACAACAGCAGTGATTTATTTAATAACTGTAGCAAGAAAAGTTGTAAAATGGGGCAAAACTCGCTTGACATGTCTCACTTGGCAACAGAAGTTTTGGGCTCAATTGTGGTCGTAAGTCGAGGACTGCCTGTAGTCCCTCCCATAGTATGGTCACATACAACAGGCAAGCAACTCTCTTACTAGAGGAGTCATTTTATGGTGCTGGTGATCTAAAGACACCCAAAAGAAAGAAGCCATTGAGATACTGAAGAACAGATTCTAAGGCTTAATTTTTTCCAATTTCACGAGTTATCAATCATGCCTCTCAGAGTTGCAAATCAAGATTAGTCTTGTTATGAAGTATTCACTTTAAGCACCAGATTTTAGAGGCTAGATACCATTGTTTTGTCTTTATGTTTTTTTTTCAGCATTTGGCTGGATTCACCCAGCATAACACAGGAAGCCATCATGAAGATCTGTTTGGTTTGGGTTTAGTGCGTTGTGCAAACACAACTGTAGTTTATGCAATAAACCATCAAGTGGTAATGAAGTATCTCCTACTGCTATGCGTGAAAAAAACAACAGTCTGATATTATTTTGTTAAGATTAGTTTCAAAATAGAACAAGCATGAAATATCTCAGTTGAATTCTTTATCTGGCACTTGAGATACTAATATGAGATTAACCTTCAAAATAGATGGGCGAATGTCTGAATCTTGTCTTCCTTTTATTTACATATACGCACATATTGCACACATACACATCCAAATTCTGTCAGTATTCAATAATTTAAGATTAAAATATGTAGCATTGTGTTTCAAGAGTTGTTTCCTGAAACCTATCTGGAAACTGAATTAACAGGCCAACCCTAAACACCTGTCCTTTAAGGGGACTCCCACTACATGCAAAATACTTTAGGTTAAACCATGAAAGAATGAAGTTGCAAGGGCTCTAGATGGAATTTCTCTTTGAATTAGCTTAAATTCAGGCAATAACCGAAATTCACTGGATTTATTTCAAAGTTAGAACATTTACGATGTGGGGAACCTACCAGGGTAAGCCCAGGTAATGGGGAATGAAGTAGACCAGATCGATTTGCTACTGTATGAATTTGGTTTGTTTTGTTTTACCTCCCACTGAAATCTATGGGACGTTTCTGTGCTTGAGCTGTGCCACTGGTCTCAAAGGGGCTGAAATATTCATCAGCTCCTGGAGTGGAGTCAGCATGTTTATGTTCCACTTAGAAAGTCTTGTTTATCCTGGCCAAAAGAAGCAGAGACTTATTTTGAACCATTCTCATTACAGATATGCCTGTAAGCTCCCTCCAAAAACGGACGCATTTTTCTTCTCCAGCTGTACTTACATGCAGAGTGAAAGCACATCCCAAAAGTGGTGAGGAGAGACATTACTCTGTGCACAGCCAAGGGTTACTGTGAAGAAAGGCATAGATAGATGCAGAAAGGAAAAGCAAGGGCAGCAGTCAACAAACTACACGTAGCCCAGAGAGTGCCATAAAGCAGGTCAAAATCCTAGTTTCATTGTTATTTAGTTCCCTAATCAGCAAAGGGTTAAAAATAAAAAATTACGGGCTCCATTTTCTATTTTTCTATCATTTACTGGGTATGAAATGAGGACTGCCAATCCAGTGTATGTAGAAATTTGCATCCTGTTCACCTCCATCAACCTTCCTTTCTCAACTTTGGAAACTTTAAGGCATGTGGACTTCAACTCCCAGAATTCTGCAGCCAATTCTGCAGAAACACTGCCGTAGGACATTTACCCTTGGGTTGGTGCAATTAATTATTCTAAAAGAATGATTTGCATGGAAAGGGAACAACGGCTAGCAAATTTTTTAATTGGGCTCGGAGAAGGAATAACATAATAGGGAGAAAAGATACTTAACTTTTCTAACCAATTTTATTTGCACTGTGTCTAAAGCAGGGGTCTTCAAACTTGGCCACTTTAAGACTTGTGGACTTCAACTCCCAGAATTCCTCAGCCAGCCAGGGCTGGCTGAGGAATTCTGGGAGTTGAAGTCCAAAAGTCTTAAAGTGGCCAAGTTTGAAGACCCCTGGTCTAAACTGATGGGCCAAGGAAAAAAAAAAATACTGAGGAAATTAACTAAAATGTATGGGGTGAAATTGGCAAAGAGAACTGAATGGGAATTGTAGCAATTACACCAAGGTCAGGTAACCTGATGTCTGCCAGATATTTTGGACTTCAAAGTTCTTTCCCATAATTCAAGTTATCTGGAAAAAAATCCTAAATATCTAGGCCAACCTTTCCGGCTTGGGGTCCCGGCGTGTGTGGGGGGAGAGGGAATGGTTCCGTGTGAGTGGCAGGGGAGCACGTGTGAGTGTGAACAGCTCTATTTGCGCAAGCGTTGGCTTGCGCTCGCACGAGTGAAGCTTTGCGCATGAGCACAAGCGGCCGCCACTCGCACGGCTGTTATGAATGGGTAGTGGGCCACGACGCAGGGGTTGG
This sequence comes from Azemiops feae, assembly GCA_023970755.1. NCBI lineage: Eukaryota > Metazoa > Chordata > Lepidosauria > Squamata > Viperidae > Azemiops > Azemiops feae. The sequence goes on along the minus strand of JALGBA010001506.1, from coordinate 221,092 downwards.
GGACCCCTGACCTAGGGCACCAACTTGCCTACTTCTTCTCTAGGAGCAGAACATGGTAGACTTCTAATCAAGTAATGATAATATTATGATAACAATGAGGTAAAGTTTCTTTCTAATATGGCGACAGAGGGTGTCTTTTGTCAGTAAACTCACCCAGTCCACTGCTTCTTATACTGATGGAATATTCTTCTTCACCTTTCTTTCCCACCAGCCTATGTTTCAGTTACAAACACACTCACTGGGAAAGATTTACAAATAGATGGATCCCTTATATCAGGGTTTCCCAACCTTGGCGCCTTTAAGAAAGAATACAATAGAATAGAATAGAAAATATGGAATGGAATGGAATGGAATGGAATGGAATAGAATAGAATAGAATAGAATAGAATAGAATAGAATAGAATAGAATAGAATAAAGAATGATTAGGAATAGAATAGAATAGAATAGAATAGAATAGAATAGAATAGAATAGAATAGAATAGAATAGAATAGAATAGAATATAGAATATAGAATATAGAATATACAGTAGTGGCCAAAATTGTGGAAACCTTTTGGGAAAAGTGTACAGTAGAAATGCCACCTTTGGTTAAGTTTCCACCAATTTTTCTTCTAATTTCTTTATAACTGTAGCCTTTTTTCACTTAATACTATTTTACATCGCTTTCTGGGCAACCAGTCAACTCTTTGCACCATGACTTTAATTTTATTACGTTTTACAAGCTCACTAAATGAAAGAACACAAAAAAACCCAACCAACTTGATAGCGATCACATAACACACTGACAAATGTCCTCCTCTCAGCTTCAATACATGACATCAATCACTGAACCCTACTGTGATCTGATTGGCTCATTGCCAAAACAAGATGACACCTGATTGGCTCTCTAAACACTCATGCTCATTGGCTACAATCGGATGAAGGAAAGCTACCTGATATCAACCTAAGCAAGTTGTGCTTCCTTTTTCTGGTTATTTGGCTATAGCTTTTCATAGAATACAGTACAGATAATTGAACAAACTTTGTTGCATTACATTCTTGATTAAATTATCTTCCCGTTGATATATAATTTTATGGTACTACTCCAAAAAAAAAGTGGTGTTATTAGCCATCAAACCTCAAAAATACATTTTTCCCAAAAGGTTTCCACAAATTTGGCCACTACTGTAGAATATAGAATAGAATAGAATATAGAATAGAATAGAATAGAATAGAATAGAATAGAATAGAATAGAATAGCAGACTTGGAAGGGACCTTGGAGGTCTTCTAGTCCAACCCCCTGCTCAGGCAGGAAACCCTATACCATTTTAGACGTGTGGACTTCAACTCCCAGAATTCCCCAGCCAGCCACACGTCTTAAAGGCGCCAAGGTTGGGAAACCTTGTCTCAGGTGATTTGATAATGCTGAAGTAAGTGACTTTTAAGGACAAATGAGATTTCCAACAAGTTTGACATTGGCTGCATTGTGATTAACCTTACAGGAGCCACACAAAGCTGGATTTGTGTCTGTGAACACTCTACGAAAGCAGAGGAAGCCTCAGTGCACAGTTGTCCATGAGAAATTTTTCTTCTAGATAAAGCAGGGGTGTTAAAAGTATCACAGCAGCTCTCCTAACAATGTCAGACCACATGACTTGCAATGTCAGTTTGCAAGTCAGCTGTGTAAAAACTGATGAATCCTGGAAATTGAAACATTTTTTTTTACCAGATTGTTCACTGGACAAACTGTGTTACTATCATGAGGAGTCTCTGAATACGGCCTCCCGTAAGCAGTTCCTCTGACTGCTTAGAACAGGGGGTCTTCAAACTTGGCCCTTTTATGACTTGTGGACTTCAACTCCCAGAATTCCTCAGCCAGGCACGCTGGCTGAGGAATTCTGGGAGTTGAAGTCCACAAGTCATAAAAGGGCCATGTTTGAAGACCCCTGGCTTAGAAGGAATTCACAGAAGATTGGCTAGCCCGTTAAAGTTTCCCGCGCAAGTAAAAGAACATCTTTAGCCAATCGGTTATCTACACCTTCCCCCAGCCAGTCTTCACGTGCACTGGGGTGTAATAAAAGTTCCACAAAGCTAAGAATAATAAATTCAGCAAGCACGGAAGCGCATTAAAAATAGGACACAGACGGACACAGCTCGGAGACGCACACCATACAAAGCATTCAAGCTCCAGAGAATTGCACAATAGGCGTTAACAGGGCATGGTTAGGAAACTGGCTTCAGTTCAAGACTGGGAAAGTTTAAGGTCTACCAGCAGAGAGCAAAGCTTTTTTTTAGTTGGTTTTTTTAGTGTTCCTCAGTCATGGCCACTTTAAGCTGTATGGACTTCAACTCCCAGAATTCCCCAGCCAGCTCGGCTGGCTGGGGAATTCTGGGAGTTGAAGTTCATACAGCTTAAAGTGACCACAGTTGAGGAACTCACTCTAGCTAGCCCCTTTTCCCTCTCTCTCTTTTCTGATAGTTCAATTCCATGCTTGATCTGTCACCTCATTTAGACGAAGATCAAACTCCCTCACGGGTTAGTTTTTGCATTAGTTGAGAGCAAGAAAACCCTAAAATCTATCTCAACTGTTTGGAAGGGGAAGCGATGGAATGCGAAAAGTGGGCAAAGTCTCAGCAGACTGATGTATATTTAAAAAAACGATTTAAAAATACAAGAAACAGGAGCTAGTTTTAGAGGCCGTGAGAAAGTTCGTAGGACATCAGCCAGGGACAAAGTGATCCAGTTAAGCTAAGGAGCTATAACAGAGCTTACCACCTCTTGAAATATATCCGAATAGGAAATAATCTGTCCAGCACGGGAAAACAGAAATAATTAAACGCTTCATCTTTGCAGAATTTAAAAACAGAAAACACATTTTATTTGTACATTCATCTTTGCTGGCAAGCGCCATTTAACAGTAAAAAATCATCCTGGCAAAATAGCTTCTTTCTTTTCCCATCCGAAGTCTACGCTGAACGTTTTCACAGGTTTTCAACTGGCTCAGTATCAAAACTTTGTGGGGGGTTTTTTCTCGAGACCCTTGGGAAAATGCAGTTTTAAACAATATGCCAAGATATTCATCTGCCAAACCAAGATTCCCATCATTGTCTAAAGTTAAGGGAAACCAGAAGAGTTAGTCCATCCTTAATCAACCTGGTGCTCTCTACCTAAGTTGGGACAATTCCCAGAATACACGTCCAGCATAAGACTTCACTGATGGTACCTGTGGATTGTGAATGTTGTCATCTCAATTCACCAAAAAGATTCTCAAACTGTGGCAGGCAAGTTCACCCTTTTGCATATTACTAAGCTTACAAATCATCTTTCTATTTATCCACTTTTCTTAAGAGTGGCATAAGGATTCTGCAAACTCCCAGTCAAATTGCATCGTTTAAATGTCACAGGACATTATTTTGAAATGATCTTTCTCATGCTGGCATGTCTACTTATTTTTCAGAAAGTTTAAATGTCTCCTTTAAAAGACTATTATGTCCAAACAACATTGAAGCGTTGCCGTTTGCTTGGATTAAAATGTAATTTATTTTGTGGATGAAAACAATTGAAATGGGATGAGATTCCCACATACAGAAGCAAGCGTCCCAAAGATGAAATCCAGATTTCAGGATTTATGGAAGAATAGGAAAGCTTATCCTTCTTATTAGAAATTGTTTTGAATATGACTGGGACCTTTAAAAAATTCAGCAAATGAGTCCTGTTTTATAATGTACGTTCTACAATTTTACTGGCTGTAGATAAAAAAAATAAGTATTAAAAGTGCATTTTCTGCCCAATATTAACCACAAGGAAGTTATCTATTTTGTTCATGGGGTCATTTATCATTCCAGCAGGTTGCCGTAGGAGAAAATTTGGTATCTCCTTTAATTAGAGGGTAGCGGTTAGAAAAGGCTGCTGCATACTTACTAGAATTGGCAAGTGATATTTTTTTTTTGAAAAAAATGTATCAAACACCTTTGACATTCATTAAAGGTACCTGGTGCTATTGGCTTAAAATCAGGTGACTAAGCATAGCACTAATACCCATTATCACACTAAGCTTGATCCCAACTGTAATGGATTATGTTTCTCTATTTCGGAATAGGCAGTTAATTAATTCCTTCAGACACGCTCTGATTTTGGAAAATTTAGAATTCCAGAGTCTTTTGCAAGGAGTTACTTGAGCCCCTATTGTTCCCTTAGGTCAGTGTTTTTCCAAGCTGAGCCATTTTAAGATGGGTGAACTTCAACTCCCAGAATACCCCAGCCCAGCATTCTGGGAGTTGAAGTCCACCCATCTTAAAATGGCTCAGCTTGGAAAACGCTGCCTTAGATGAAGAAACCAAAATAGAATCAATCATCAATCAAAAAAATTGCAACTCTGTTAGGTCGAGTTAAGAAACAGGAGGCCCATGTAATAGCACCCAGGGAAGTATTATGCCAGTGGAAAGCCATGCAAATCAGAAAATAACATGCAATAAGTTCCTAGCTTTTCTATCATCTTATAGTTCTTCCTGGAAGGAGCACTGGATCTGATAGGACTTTATGAAAGCAGAACACAATGACACGGCGTTCGTGTAAGGTTGAAAGGTCCTTCACTAAAATGTTTTAGAAGCATGCAAGTGTTCTTGGTGAGAAGCAGAAGAAAGAATTATGTTTTGTTGTCTGTAGAGAACTCCAGTACAAAGCCTACACAAAGTCAGAAATGTGTAATGGTCTCTGATGGTTACATGGACGGAGACATGATTCAAAGACCTGAGCACTTAAGGCTGGGTCTCAAGCAGATTGGTGGGAACCAAAATGAATGCACCAATGACGCTCTCAAGAATTGGTCTTCCTAAGTTTCTCTTCCACCTGCTGTAGGACATAAGGAGGATCTTCTTACTAGGTATTTGAACGCTGACTTTGGGATTCCTCAATGTCAGAATGAGACTTGGCAAACCCAGCTGAATTGAGCCTGATCCAATTTTTCGCCAGAGATGCAAGAAAACGTGTATTTGTAACTGAGATTCTCCTGGAGAGTTTTAGAGAAAACCTGCAATCTAGACACGCTAGATCTTGGCAGTATCTTGGGAGGCTTTTGGGAGAACATAATTTATACAGTTATTCAAAGACTGGAATTATTTTCCTTACTGCTAGCTTTAGAAAAACGGAGAGAGTTTTTTTTGTTGGTACGGAAAGCCGGGGTAGAGTGATGGCTTTTTAAAAAGATGATCCTTATCAAGGAAAATGTGTCACAAACTGAAGCCACAGAGGAATATTACATGTCTAAAACCTTAAAGAGAATACCTTTTTGATCTTGAAGAAAATCAAGGCACAATCAAATTTGTAAAACATTAGTGGTTTTAATGGAAACTAAAAATTAAGGCTCATGCCATCCCTCCATATGTGAATTCAGAAGACAATCCCATCAATTTCAGTGGGACTCTAAGATAAATCTGTCGCTTCCCGTTAAAATCATTAGGCTAGTCAAGAACTTGGTTGGGTTCCTCCCCGCTGCTCAATAGGCTGTTGCAAGAAAAGGAGCCGAGTTTGTTATTAAAGATATTCATCAGCCACCATGTTTCATTCAAGAGGAGCTCTTGACCCAGAGATCAACAGGGATGTGGTCTCCCATGGATGTGCAGGTAGTCCTTGACTTACAACAGTTCATTTAGTGACCTTTCAAAGTTACAACGGCACTGAACAAGTGTCGTATGACCGTTTTTCACAGTTACGACCATTGCAGCATCCCCATAATCATGTGATGCTTGGCAATGGGTTCGTAATCATGACCGTTACGGTGTCCCACCTTTTTGTGACCTTCTGTGATCCCCTTTCGACAAGCAAAGTCAATGGGGAAAACCAGATTCGCTTAACAACCGGGCTTACTAACTTAGCAGTAATTCACTTGACATGAAAGGTGGTAAAGTGGGGCAAAACTCGCTTAAGAACCGTCTCGTTTAGCAACAGAAATGTTGGGCTCCATTGTGTTCGTAAGTTGAGGACTACTTGTATGTCCAAACGTAAACACGATGATCACAAACCATTGATTGCAGCCCTGTCATCTCTTTATGAGAATTGTGATGGATGTTTTAAAAAAAGGACAGGGACCCTGATTGTATGGCTGTGGCTGCTCTCTTGATTTTTTGACACTCCTGAACCCAAGGGACAGGATTCACGAACTCTTTGGTTCTGATCCTTTCGCCTATTTTAAAGAACATGGGCCATTGCTGGTCTTCTCAGAAGAAGAAAAAGGAGAAAAAAGAAAACAATAACGCCCCCCCATGACAGGTGCCCCTCGCTTCACCCACCCGCCCCCTTCAAACTAATCCTAATCAGAAGGATTTGTGGTTTAAAAGAAATAAGACATAAGATGGCTGAAACACATTACTGCAAAAGCAGGGGAATGCAGGAACCTCCTTTGACTTGGCAGCCTTTATGTGAAGCTTGAACTGCAAATTAAAAAAAAAACACGAGAACAGAAATGTTAGAAATAATCGCAACTCAAAAAGGAGGGGAAAAATAAAGGGAGGGGAACAACGGGAAGAAGGGACATTTGTTCCTTGCTTCATGGTGGAGACCCATGCAAAGAATCATCAATAAAGCAGAAACACAAATCGCCCCCTCACCTCAACGGCAGGAAAATCTAGTGGAAAGGATACAAAACCGCAACCCAAATTTCCCAGCTGTTTACAGATTAACACTTTCTCTGAGAAAGGAGAAAGTCGAAAAGCAGAGTTGCTTTGATTGACTGATGACCCTTGCATAGTAAAACTCAAAAAAAACCAGACGCTTCCAACCAAACTTGAGCCAAATGGATTTGCAGTCTGACTTAACTGCTGGATTTCCATATTGCACTTAAACCATCAGGAGGTTGGCTTTGTTTTAAACTGACTGCACAAATCAAAACTGGTGCAGTTTGAAAATTATAACGTTTATGGCTGATCGCGTCATCCAGACCCAGCCAAACGAGATTATTTTCAACAATTTGTACTTAAAACAAAGTGCAGGATATGATGTCCAAAATAGGCCATTTTAAGGCAGCTTTCTATGTTCCTCTAAATTCTCAGGCAGAAAGTTTTTCCCCAGCTGTGCTCCAGGACTCCCTACCATACAAAACCTATTTTGCAGTTGCTGTATTCTGGTGTGACCATAAACTGAATGCATTATTCACCCAACACAACTTTAAACATATCAACACACCTACATAGGGATTCCCTACTTTGTAAGAATGCAAAAGCTGTGATAGATAACGTAAGTCTATGCAGACTCTGGACAACTGGAATTTAGAAAGCATGAATAAGTTAATAGGCAAATAAGTACTTGCAATACACTGTATTTTGGATCAAAAGCATCTTATTTCACTTGAGCAAAGTAGATTAAATAACACTGGAGAATTCAGCCACTGGATGTGGTGGAAATAATTTTTACCTATGCTCTGAGATGGACATGCTATATAATTCCCCGAGTTAAACAACCTGCTGTATTTTAAATCACAGCTAAAGAACATATACTGCAAGAACTTGTCAACCTCTTTTACAGGAGCTTGAAAACACAACTTTCCCAGGGTTTTAACAGAATATACCTTGTTTCAATGCTCTATAGAGGAAAAAAAAAACCTCCTTGCATAGGCAGTACTAATCTAGGAAACAAATCCCTCTTCGTGGTATTTTTTATGCCTGGGTGTAGTCTCTAATAAAACCAGTGGTCTGTTCCTATTAAATTAGTGATTCACCAATTGGCAGAACTGTATATTTGAAACAGTGATATCTAATACATGATGCAAGAAAAAAAAAAAGGTAAAGTACTGAGAAAGTGACTTATTTCTGAATGTGTGTGTGTCTCTGCCTTAAATGCTGCTTTTTCATGAAATAAAAATAAGTCATTCCTATTGTCTGGAGTAGCTGGAAGTATTAAACAGAATTTCCTGGTATCGGACCAGTTTGGAATTTTGTTTGTTTGTTTATAGTTCAAAATCTAAGGGAGAAAACTACTTCAAGTGAAATAATTCTCCGGTTTATAAGTTGCTAAACGGAATTTAAATCTGACTTATCAATCTTATGACCCAGATTGGGAATTAACCCAAAATATCTGTTCTTCTGACTTAACCTCCAAAGAACCTCACAAGCAGAATTTTTTTATTCTTCCTAGATTTCATGTCACAGTTGAACTCCAACCCAAACCACTGAAGTTAAAAAAGCCAAATTTGTAAAACGTGTAACCGCTGAAAACCGTTTGCCTGCCAACGGCATTTTATAAGCCGTATTTATTGAAATTTCACACATACAAGATATTGCAAATAAGATCTCTCTCTCCATATTCTAGATCTGACTCTACTCCGTTTCTCACGGTATGTTTCCACCATGGACAAAAGAGTCTTATATAGATGCAAAGAGCTGTTGATCACAGCTCTGTTACTAACGTAAGAACACAATTTAAATCGGAATATTATCCATCATTGTCATTAGCAAAAAGTCTTTCTCTAACATACTTTAACTTGGAACCTGAACTTGGGAAGTCCTAAGCATAGTCTTATACTAAAAGCACGGTCTTCACAAAAACTATAAAGCCTGCTCCAGCTTGGAAAACTCTTACACAAGTCCAATTTGATTCTGCTCCTGTGCCCTACGCTGCTTGGCTTTGAATTAATACTGTATAAAGATCTCAGCTGCCCAATTTGCACTGTAGCCTATTGGATTTAGATGTGAAGTTAGTCCTAGCGGATGGATTTAAATCGCAGTGCAGACACGCCATCCGAATTTTGTCACCCAGAAAGCTTCCAGCTTCAATTCTTATCTAGGGAAACTGGAGCAATTCCTTAAAAGGAAACAGAAAAACTTTCAGGAGCACCACTTCAGACTATGCTGCCCCAAGGAAATCTTCCCTCAGTTTCCTACTTAAAGCATCCTATAGCAAATGATAAGATTGAAAGGTATCCATCAGCCTCTGGATATGGAGTACCAGTTCTATCCAAAAAGGCAAAGAAATTCTTTGTAAGAATCACTGAGCAATTAACCCTGGGACAATCGAAAATACTTCGGTGGCACCTTGCATCTGGCACTTTAGACCCTTGCGTTGAAGCAGAACGTGTGTCTTGACACCAAAAACATTGATCCCTGCATCAGGGATACACCATAAAGATCCTGTGTTGCACAAAAGGTGAAGGTTTCCCTGTTCAGCTGTGTCTGACTCTATGGCGCAGTGCTCATCCCTGTTTCTTGGCCAAAGGAGCCAGCATTGCCCGAAGACAATTTCCATGGTCATGTGGCCAGCATGGCTAAACACCAAAGGTGCATGGAACACTGTTACCTTCCCACCAAACTGGTACTCTATTCATCGCATTTGCATGTTTTGAACTGCTAGGTTGGCAGGAGCTGAGCAAGGAACGGGAACTCACCCCGTTGCGCGGCACTCAAACTCTCCGACTGACAAGCTCAGCGTCTTTAACCACTGAGCCATCGCACCCCCTCTTGTGTTGCCCAAGCCTGTTATGAATAGGTAGAAACCAGCACTGGTCCCACTCTAGCTATGGAATTATGCAAATCCGAGTTAGGGGCAGCTATCTGCCATTCTGCTCTGTACCTTTAGATGCCCACGTAAGGAAGATGTGTTTAATTGCGGCTTAGCGGGACACTTATATCAGCATAGAAACAAATTTAAGTATGTCGCATGTGGCCAACACAAATCAAGTTGTATGGGTGAACTGCTCTTCCCTTTTGTAAACTGTAGTGTGAGGTTATAACCACATGGGGGAACTCCATGAATACAGAAGAAATGGTAATGTCTGCAATAAGGGGGTTTTATGGACTTGCAATAAGGCTAGAAAAGACTTCCATTTTGTTTTTAAAATCGTACCTCTTATTTTTCCAGGAAAAATCTTACAATGGGGTAATAATAAAATAATCTGCTCTGGCAGCCTCCACTTCCTAATTACAATACAGCACTGTCCTTGGGTAGGACTGTTTCTTTGTATTTTCATATTGTGAGATTTGTTTCAAAAATGCAGCTCATGTGGAAGTGCCAGAATTTATATTCAGAAGTTGTCTTTCCAAACACATGTTTCAAAATACTTTTCTCTATAAAAGAACCGAGTTGTTTGAAAAGGCAGACCCTACAAGAATATGAGCCATGCATGAACACTTAATTAATTTATATAGATATTCTCTTGAGGTACTTTAAGACAGTACCGTATTTGCATTCCCCAGAGAATTCTCTTCATGATCTATGACAGTCAAAAAGTGTTCAGTTAAGAGCTGTAAGCTCAAAACATGATTATCTTTTATTTGCAAACTGGACTAAGCCCTGGAAGAGCCCTTCATAAGTACATCAAACAATGATGTATTTTCAGTCCACAGCCAAACAAGGAAAACAGTAATCTAGATGTAGCCTAGGAACAAGGCAAATTATTTTTCTTTTGAAAAAGAGATGGTGCTGTTTGAAAAGACACTGTTGTGGGGTGTCGCGTGTATAAATGAACTTCAACTTCCAGGATCATCAGCCAGTGTCAGCTAGTGAGATGTTGGAAGAGAAGAAAGTGTTTGCTTTGATATCTGATAACAATCTTGTATAGAAAACAAGTTATGGAATACTGAGCTTGATCTGAGTTATGAAGGAACCACAGATATATTCCACTGGCTATTTTCAGCTCTGGAAGATTAGATGTAATTGTGCGGAGGTGGCGCCGAACTTACAAAATTAGTGAAGACCTCATAAGCTTCAACCTGGTTTGTCCTTAGACCAGAGACCATCATGGAATCTCAGGGATGTTGGTCAGAATGAGAAGTCAAAATAACGTGCCACAAGAAGGTAGTGGAAACCACTTTCACAGCGCTATCAAGAATACAAGTATGAAGCCACAAGGAGTCAAACTTCATGCTTGAGTCTTAGTGAAGAACTACAATGACCCCACAAATATGAATGGGGAGAATAGAGCATCAAAATCCCAGAAAACAATATCCAGGTGGTGTAAGCACTCCAATTTAAAAATCAGAGAGCTGCTGGAATGCTAACGTTCTTTCAAGACCTCGACTTTAATCTAGCAAGTGATTCTCCTTCGTAAGTCTCAGTGAACAGAATGGACGTTAGAGCTTTCTCATGCCCTTCACACACCTTCCATTTGTTCCAGTAGGTTCTGGATGGATTGTATGCCACACTGTTAGCAACAGGGGAAACAAAAAAAAAGAGATGGCATTGAAAACAAGTCTAAAAGGATCTAAGTTGAAATGAGATGCTGCTGTTTCCTTGGCATCTTTCTCCAGATGTGGTGGAAATGAAAGAAACTCCCGGAATTGTCACCCACCAGAGGTGTTGCTCACAATGGCTGGGAAGGCTAGAAGTTGCAAACAGAACACATCTGAATGTAGGCTGAAATCATGCAATATTGTGGCAATGATTTTCAGACTGAAACAATCTCCTGCGTTAAATTCTTTATTTGCAAATAAGGACTGAACCTGGGATTTCCCCATAAATACATCAATCAAAAAAAAAAACATAATCGATGTGAATCAGAGATAATGTTTATATCGATTACTCTGACCTCACTGGAAGTGTTCCAGCCCTTTTCGATCCATGCCAGCAGTGTGGAAATTCAAAAGGTTTTGCACACTGCTGTCTGTATGTGTACATGCACATATGCACAGCTTCTTCCTTTGAGAATCGGTGCCATCAAAGAGTCCTTCATTTTGACAACAATCATAACCTACAAAGGTAGAACTTCAACACATTTTGCACACTGCTCCAGTGTGTACGTTTGCACGCGGCCATTGACATACAGCCGTTATCAAAAATAGAATCCTTCATTTAAAAATTGTAACGTTCACGTCTACACATTCATCGCTGCTCTTCAGGAAAGGATGCTATCAATACAAATTTTGTTTTCTTCCTTATAGAGTTTGCAATTCTGAAGGCTCCTAACAGGAGAGAGCAGTCTGCCCCAGCAAAAACAAAGCATCATGTCTTGTTAAATACCATATACTTCTTCTTTTTTTTGCAGAATAAGCTTCCAGGGAATCTAACTCAACAAATGAAGGGAGTATTATATTACCTTGGAAGTTATTTACATTTTATAGAAATGTCACGAATTAGCTAGCATCCTTTGTACTTCAAAGTATTTGGCAAAACAATTCGGGCTCCCTTTATATATCCGTACAAAGAAGTATTATACATTTTTTTTGGGGGGGGGGGAATGTTATCTAGCCACAAACATTTATCATTGTCCTAGGAAAGTTTCTAGTCCTTAAAGATACCACCTAATTACATTCTACATATGGTAGGAAGAAAACGTAATTCATTTTGGGGACTCTTAAGAGAGAAGAATGGAATGGATACGAAAATGCTTTTCAGTTGACCAACGTAAGTTGGAAACTAGGCAGCTACGGTCTTCTGATCCAAATGTTTTCTTACCCTCAATGCTGCTTCCTAGATGGCTACTAGGTGGAATGTCCACAGGGAGGACATAAAGTCAAGATGGCAGTTACAACTACCAATGATCAAAGCCCTGTCTGCTTTTCAGGTGCAAATGTAAAAAAAAAAAAGTTGCTTTGCTTGCAACGTTATGCTTGCCATTTTGATTTTCTTTACCGCTCTGTGGGCACCCATGGATCCCAACATTGGCCCAGAAGGCAAAGAATGTGAACCCAGGTTGGCAAACTCAGCTATGGGTTTATTAAGTAACCAACCCTTGTCAGCTCAAAAAAGCCACTTGTGGCAAAGGAAATATCTTCTTTGAGATGACATTTCAAGAACATTAGATTGCTCCTTCAAGTCATGCGCATAGTCACACTTTATAAAGGTCCTGAGTATAGATCAGGGGTCTTCAAACTTGGCCCTTTTATGACTTGTGGACTTCAACTCCCAGAATTCCTCAGCCAGGCACATATGCATTTATTGGTGCTATTTGTGCATCACTTAATGCTCTTGCCCTTTAAAACCGTTCACCGTTTCAAAATATGATCAGGAGCAGATGGATCGAGTTATGATTAGCATTCTCTTTAGTTCTTTGTGTCTTTCCGGAGCACGCCAATGGGACAAAAAAAATAAATGTAAAGAAGAAATTGAAAAGCACATTGTTTGGAACAAGTTAAGTTGCCCAATGTCCATCGCACAAAATTGTTGATTTTTCAACCACAGGCACGACGATTATGCCTCCGTAGAATATTTTGCCTCGACATCAATGCTCAGAGTTTCCTAGCCAGCGTGTTCATTGCTAAGAATTCTGAGAATTGATCCAGGTAGCTAGATCGAGGTTTTTCCAACCTTGGCAAATTTAAGGTGACCGGATTTCAATTTCCCCAAATTCCCTACGCCAACATGCTAGCAGAGAATTTCTGGAAGTTGAAGTCCACAGATCTTCAAGTTGCCACGGTTGAGAAACTCTGATCTAAGGAGTGGAGAAGTCTGTCTTAAGAACCTAAGTGAAGCTCCACTGGCTATCAGAATGAGAAAAAGCACTGAAAATGTAGGGGAAGTATCTTGTTATCCTGTGTAACGTAAGAGAAAAATCAGGTCAGTTATGCCTTACTCCATCTTCCTTTGAAACTAACATCGCACCAGGGCTCCAAATAGGCTTATATTCAAGAGAAAGGCATGATTAACCTGGTACATCCAACTTTGCAACGTGCTACGTAGGGCGGTCTGATTCTGCTAACCAGACTTTGCTCCACTTCCACAGTGAATGAGCCAAAGATCTCACAGCAAATATGTGGATCCCTTTCACGTCACTAAGGCCTCAAATTTTGTTCACCAAATCGGTGTCACGGTGCAATGGGAGCCCAGCTAATAGGATTAAAGTTGTGTTGTTTCCTAACATTGTGCTTCATTATTTAATTAATACCGTATGGATCAGGGGTAGGCAACCTTGGCTCTTTTATGACTCATGGACTTCAACGCCCAGAATTCCTGAGCCAGCCACGCTGAGGGGAAAGGGAGAGGTTTCCAAGCTGAGCCATGCTGGCTCAGGAATTCTGGGAGTTGAAGTCCACGAGTCATAAAAGAGCCAAGGTTGCCTACCCCTGGTATAGATAGTTCAGAATGTAGGTAGAGATATTACAAACATCGTTCCTTGTTGTTGTTTTTTCAAATCTTTGGCACAAGAAAATCAATAATTAGATATAGTTAAGATACTGGACAGGATCACACCTTCCCTCCCTCCCTCCCCAGCTATTAATTTTCTCTTCCTCAACTGTTGGCAAGGTAAACTTGGGTAGTTTTAATTTTGTTTGGAGATCCAGTGCATCTTCCCAAGGTCCAGAATCAAACCCTTCGCCCGCGTTACCACACTCTAGATGATGCCACCCCTGCACCAACCTCTCCTGCTTTGGGCCCTACACAGTTAGCAAACACTTTTTAAGAACTTTACCAGAGAAGACAGTAACAGCTCAACAGCTCATTGGGTGTTGCGTCAGTTATCAAAAATCTGTTAGTACAGTATATATTAAGCCAATTTCCTGGCTTGACTTTTGGTCTCTGCTTCCCCCGTCTCGTTGAAAAAAAAAAATATAGTCAAAAAATAGTTCAGGTATATAAAAAAATAAAGTCAAAGCCCTAGTCCCTCCCATGCCCGTCCCTCTTTTCTCTTGGAAAAATAGTGTTTCCAAAAACAAAAACAAAAAATTCAGTCTGGGTTTAGAAGTGGGGGAGCCCAGTTTCCAGTCTGATAATGGGAAGAAGCAAATACAGACATGCAACAGAAGACAGCACACTGGAACAGAAGCCCACAGAGCTGAACCTTGGACAACGGCTTACTTTTTCTTGTCCTTGTCCTTCTTGGTTGGTTGAGAGCCGGCCTGTTGACTCTGTGATTGTAGTAGTTGAGCTGCTGCCTTCTTCTTTTGGAAGTTGTTCAGCTCCTCCTCAAGTTCCTTCTTCTTGTCTTCCACCTTCTTCTTCTCCTCTTGGTGAGTCCTCTTTAGGTGGTCAAACTTCTCGTGAAGCTGCTCAGATGGAAGGGTAAAAGAGAGAAGACAGGCAGTTACTGGACAAAGGAAATAACAATAGAAGCTGAAGTAGGGGAGAGAGGACCATAACGGCTCGCGCTGGGAAATTCAGGACCTCAGGTGGGAAATTAGTCAATAGATACAGGTAGTCCTCAACTTACGACCACAATTAAGCCGAAAACGTTTGTTGCTAAGCGAGGCGGCGGTTAAGAGAGTTTGGCCCATTTTGCAGCCTTTCTTGCCACGGTTGTTAAGTGAATCTCCGCAGCTGCTGAATTAGTTAGTAAGTAGTTAAGTGGAATCTGGCATCCCCATTGATTTTTGTTTTGTCAGAAGGTCGCAAAAGAGGGTCACATGACTCCGGGACACCGCAAAGGTCATAAATGTGAGTCAGTAGCCAAGCGTCTGAATTTTGATCAGGTGACCACAGGGATACTGCAACGGTCGTAAGTGTGAAAAGTGACCATGTCACTTTTTTCAGTGCCCTTGTAACTTCAAATGGTCACTAAATGAAAGGTTGTAAGTGAAGAACTACCTGTATTAGCCATGCTAAGGTTATAATATATATAGAATATAAGGCAGGGGTCTTCAAACTTGGCCCTTTTATGACTCCAGGCTGAGGAATTCTGGGAGTTGAAGTCCACAAGTCATAAAAGGGCCAAGTTTGAAGATCCCTGATATAAGGTATATATTCTTTTGCCCTCTTCAAGGTCAGAGGGCAACAGAATATATAACTTTTTTGAGCACCATGTAATTGAACAACTATAAATAGATTTGGTCCACTTTTGCCTGATCAATAAAGCATTATCTTCAACTTACTTCATTCTGTCTCATGCCAGTCCTTTCCCCTCTTTTGGGTTAAGTACTAACAAGAGATGCTCTTCTGGATATTGGTTTATCCAAAAGGCACAAAGAATGCAGATGTCAAAATGCAGATCACAACCCAGTTTATGCTTTCAAATCACTTGTGTTTTTCTCTTTGGATCTATCTGCTTTAGGAAAAATTTCAACAGTAGTTTCCCCCCCCCTCCACCTGTGTTGGAGAGCAAAAAAAGGGAGTGAAGGCCCGTTGGTTGAGGTTCCTCAACCACCTAACACAGGGGTCTTCAAACTTGGCCCTTTTATGACTTGTGGACTTCAACTCCCAGAATTCCTCAGCCAGGCACGCTGGCTGAGGAATTCTGGGAGTTGAAGTCCACAAGTCATGAAGGGGCCTTAGTTCCTCCATGCTGGCTGAGGAATTCTGGGAGTTGAAGTCCACAAGTCATGAAGGGGCCTTAGTTCCTCCATGCTGGCTGAGGAATTCTGGGAGTTGGTCCACAAGTCATGAAGGGGCCTTAGTTCCTCCATGCTGGCTGAGGAATTCTGGCAGTTGAAGTCCACAAGTCATAAAAGGGCCAAGTTTGAAGACCCCTGACCTGACATCTGGCCTTCATTCCCTTTTTCCTCTACTTACATCTTTTTCTGCTTCCTTCAGCTCAGCTTCTTTCTCTTTCACTCTCATGACGAACATCTGCCTCATTTCCTCTTCTTTCTTCTGTAGCTCACCCAAAAATTCATTCCTCTTGGCTTCGTAGGTTTCTTGCAGGCTTGTTTCCAACACAACAACCCCCAAAGGGAACGGTCGGAAGTGATGAGAGGAAGAGGGAGGGAAGGAAGGAAGACAAAAGACCACCTTTAACACCAGCAGTGATTATTGTGAAAGAACTTTAAAATGATAAAATTATAAATAAATGATTTTTTAAAAACAATTAAGGCTGAATGTCAAGAGAAAAGGAACATGCCAAGGCCTTTCGTTCCCCATTCAAGATGGTCACAGGGGAAAAAAAATATTGAAATATAGATAGCCTTCAAGCTATGACCGTAATGGAGCCTGCCTATCATGGTTGTAACTCATGATGGCTGAAAAGCAGGTCAGATCCACCCCAATTTTACAACATTTTTGCAGCAGTTGTTAAGCAAACAGGATGGTTGCATAGCGGCCGCTGCATTTCTTCGTTCGTTATTAAATGAACACTGCAGTTATTAAGGACGCCAATGGTTTGCTGTGGGCAGTTTTGCCCAAAACAGGAAGTAAATGCTGTTGTTTTGCAAAACTGTTGTAAAATGTAAAATGTTGACCACAGGATACTGTAAATGCGGCCTAGTTGCCAAGGTGGGGGGCACAAGAGGCACTGACCATTGGAACGTCTTCAAATTCAGATCATAAGTACCCCCCCAGGTAGGTCTGTCGGAACTTCAAATAGTTGCTAAGCAACCGGTCATAAGTTGAATACCTACAGTCAATATTTTCAAGATCTGTTTGATCCCTTTATTATTTTTTTATAAATATTAATTTCATAAATAACTCAAAGCAGTGAACAAACCTATTTTCTCCTCAACAACAACCCTATGAGGTGGGTTGGGCTGAGAGAGAGGGACTGGGCCAAAGTCACCCAGCTGGTTTTCATGCCTAAGGCGGGACTAGAACACACAGTCTCCTGGTGATTGGCCCAAAGTCACCCAGCTGGTTTTCATGCCTAAGGCGGGACTAGAACACACAGTCTCCTGGTGATTGGCCCAAAGTCGCCCAGCTGGTTTTCGTGCCTAAGGCGGGACTAGAACTCACAGTCTCCTGGTGATTGGCCCAAAGTAACCCAGCTGTTTTTCATGCCTAAGGCGGGATTAGAACTCACAGTCTCCTGGTGATTGGCCCAAAGTCACCCAGCTGATTTACATGCCTAAGGAGACACTAGAATTCACAGTCTCCTGGTGATTGGCCCAAAGTCACCCAGCTGGTTTACATGCCTAAGGAGACACTAGAACTCACCGTAGTTCAGTTTCTAACTTGGTGTCTTAACTACTACACCAAACTGGCTTGCGTGATACTAAATTATCAGCACAGAGAACTTAAATCTGTAATTGATCACCTTGATTTATTTCAGTAAACCTACAATCTGAGAGTGTGCTTCACAAATTCCCTCAAAGGTCGCAGTGATCGTTAATGTGACAGGAAGGGAAAAATAATAGATTAGTTAATATATGAATTATATATATATATATAAAAAATAAAGATTTGTCCTGGCCTTGTTCTCAACAAGCCATTTAGAAGCCAAGTTTAATTCTTGGCATGAAAAAGCTGCTCTTCCCAAGACAAACCATCACTGAAATCAACTTGTTTTTAATTCAGATGAAAACAGTCGTGGGCGATTCTAACCTCTTCCTTAAAAATATGCTGGAAAGGAAGGGAGGAGGAGGATGAACTCATATATATTAAGTTGAAATTGAATAAAAATAATACATGTGAATTTCTATCTTTTATCGTCACCTTACACAGTTGCCATTTGCGTAACTAGTTTAATTTATGGATACCTCCAGACTTATTCTTCTAAATATGTACAGTAGTTGTTCAAAGAGTTGCTTCCTATTTTAATTGGAATAATTTGAATTCCAATCCTGGAGAATACAGTAAATCTTGCTCTGTTGGCTTAAATACCCTCTTTCATATCCATCATCCTGTTATCATTTTGCACAGTGCATAAACACAGCCAACTCGAGGAAATAAGGAATTTTTATCTGAAGAGACACAATTATTTGAATAACTGAAGAAATATAAAACACTATGTATATACATCTAATTGGAATCAGACAGTTGTATCTGGTGCTATATGTCAGCAATTGAATCCAAGGGAATGGTATAGATATTCCCTTTGCCCCAATTAAAGAACATAATATTGTTTATTGTGTGGGAACTGTTCGGGGGGGGGGGAACCAAGCTCATAAGAATCTGATTAAACATGGGCTGATACAGTGGCAGCGAAACAGGAACCAGGGTTTGGCTCCAGACCAGATCCATTAAATAGGACTGTAATGAGGAACTGCTTCACCACAGGGATGAGGAGAAAGAAAACAAGACAAAGTAGGTGGTGAAAGGGAATTCAAAAATCATCTTGGCAAACCTACCCAGGTTTTGTTTTGGTAGAGCAAACCAATAAAGCATCTTGTTCAAGTAGATAGTAGACTATATTTTATATGAATATTCATTTTTTGACCGACATAATTCCTTCCTTCCTTCCTTCCTTCCTTCCTTCCTTCCTTCCTTCCTTCCTTCCTTCCTTCCCATACAACCTTCCTTTCCATATCTTCTTTCTTTCCTTCTCATACAACCTTCCTTCCGTCCTTCCCATACAATCTTCCTTCCTTCTCGTGCAATCTTCCTTCCTTCCTTCCTTCCTTCCTTCCTTCCTTCTTCTTTCCTTCCTTCCCATACAACCTTCCTTTCCATACAACCTTCCTTTCCATATCTTCCTTCTTTCCTTCTCATACAACCTTCCTTCCTTCCTTCTTTCCCTCCCTGTACTCAGTAAGTACCCTAACAGTACTTACATATCTCTTATATAGGTAATTCTTGACTTACTTAATCACAATTAAGCCCCAGATTTCCATTGCTAGGCAAGGCAGTTGTTAAGTGAATTGCACTTCATTTTATGAGTTTTTTTGCCCCAGTTGTTAAGCAAATCACTGCAGTTGTTAAGTGAATCATGTGGTTTTTAAGCAAATCTGGCTCCCCCCCCCCATTGATTTTGCATGTAGGATGCTGCTGAAAAGGTTACAAATGGCGATCCCAGGACCCTGAATTTTGATCACTCAACCATGGGGATGCTGCAATGGTTGTAAGTGAGAGGACCGGTCATAACTCACTTTCCTCAGTGCTGTTGTAACTTCAAACAGTCTCTGAATGAATGGTTGTAGGTCAAGGACTACCTGTAACCATTCTGTAAAAAAAAAAAATTCTACAGTATTTCTTAGAAAAGTGCTGGGAAAGCCAATCTTAACCTGAACCCTTTCATTCGTTCGCACAATGCATCAAATTGAAAATATGCATTGCAGAATAAAAAAATTGTGTATTCAGTGTGAAGAAACAGAGGAGCAGGGATCTGGCACCACTTACTCTCAGTGTAAAATCTGGTGCAGAATATCCCAAGCCGTTTCACTGTAGCAGAAAGAGAAGTGCAGAATGTAGCGATGAAAACGAAAGAATATCGATGGGGGGGGGGGGAATGATAGATTTTTACAGCCAAAAACCTCACTTTCTAGAATATAAAATCCCACTGCGGTTTCCACTGCTGCATAGAACAAATCAGGGGGGTGCAAAATTCATTCAGACCTAAACCAGGGGTAGGCAATCTTGGCTCTTTTATGACTCGTGGACTTCAACTCCCAGAATTCCTGAGCCAGCCATGCTGAGGGGAAAAGGAGAGGTTTCCAAGCTGAGCCATGCTGGCTCAGGAATTCTGGGAGTTGAAGTCCACGAGTCATAAAGCGGCCTAGGCCTAGGCCTAGGCCAGAGGTAGGTAACCTTGGCTCTTTTATGACTCGTGGACTTCAACTCCCAGAATTCCTGAGCCAGCCATGCTGAGGAGAGGTTTCCAAGCTGAGCCATGCTGGCTCAGGAATTCTGGGAGTTGAAGTCCACGAGTCATAAAAGCGCCAAGGTTGCCTACCCCTGGCCTAAACGAACACTAACTAGTTGCACTTTCTAGCTTCTGTTAAGAGTATCTGAGCATTAAATTATTGAAGGCAATGATTAAAATAGGGCGATTTGGATTCTCTTAGCTGCTAGCCTGGATTGGCTCTGAATTCCTTAGATGAGAAGGTTTTCTGCTCCTGCTCCAGCAACACATCAAACTTCTACAACCTCTTACAATACTAGACAACACAGTTATCAACAGTAGAGACCTTCAGGTTTGTAGGTTCTATAATATCTCAAGATTTAAAATGGACACCTAACATCAAAAAAGCACAACAAAAACGTTCTTCCTGTGCCAACTCAAAAAGCTCAGACTGCCCAAAGAGCTGCTGATACAGTTCTACAAAGGAATTATTGAGTCTGTCATTAGCACATCTATAACTGTCTGGTTTGGATTTGTCAACCAAACAAGACAAGACACAGACTTCAACGAATAGTTAGAACTGCAGAAAAAACAATTGCAACCAGCCTGCCTTCCGCTGAGGACGCGTATACTACACGAGCAAGAAAGAGGGCTGTGAAAATATCTACAGACCCCCTCACATCCTGGACATAAGCTATTTCAACTTCTTCCCTCAAGACGACGCTATATGGCATTGCACACCGAAACAACTAGCCACAAGGACAGTTTTTTCCGCCATGCCGTCACTTTGCTTAACAACTAATTCCTACAACACTGTGAAACTACTTAGCAAAGCTGTATTACTGTTATTCTCCTCATCTTTCCTATTACCTATCTTTATTTTATGACTATAACTTTGTTGCGTGTATCTTACAATTTATATCATTTTTAGTATCCTAGTATGATTGATGTTGTTTGCTTAGCTAGTATTCTATGACTATCACGTAAGTGTTGCATCTTATGATTTATGATGAATGTATTTTATCTTGTTTATGATCATGATTTATCACCTGTTGCCTGTATGTACACTGAGAGCTTATGCACCTGGAGACAAATTCCTTGTGTGTCCAGCCACACTTGGCCAATAAAGAATTCTATTCTATTCTATTCTATTCTATTCTATTCTATTCTATTCTATTCTATTCTATTCTATTCTATTCTATTCTATTCTATTCCATTCCATTCCATTCCATTCCATTCCATTCCATTCCATATTCTATTCCATTCCATATTCTATTCTATTCCATTCCATATTCTATTCTATTCTATTCTATTCTATTCTATTCTATTCTATTCTATTCTATTCTATTCTATTCTATTCCATTCCATTCCATATTCTATTCCATTCTATTCTATTCTATTCTATTCCATTCCATTCCATTCCATATTCTATTCCATTCCATTCCATATTCTATTCTATTCTATTCTATTCCATATTCTATTCCATTCCATTCCATATTCTATTCCATTCCATATTCTATTCCATTCCATATTCTATTCCATTCCATTCCATTCCCATTCTATTCTTTCTATTCTATTCTATTCTATTCTATTCTATTCTATTCTATTCTATTCTATTCTATTCTATTCTATTCTATTCTATTCTATTCCATATTCCATTCCATTCCATTCCATTCCATTCCATATTCCATTCCATTCCATATTCTATTCTATTCTATTCTATTCTATTCTATTCTATTCTATTCCATTCCATTCCATTCCATTCCATTCCATTCCATTCCATTCCATTCCATTCCATTCCATATTTTCTATTCTATTCTGTTCTGTTCTGTTCCATTCTTTCTGAGTTAGTCTGGAAGCTCACCTGCTCTTTCCTTACCTGAAAGGTTTGCTGTCAGGATCCGTGTCTTTGAACCCCATCTCTTCCAGTTTGCAACGGCGGTAGAGCTCATAATGCCGACTGTGAGTTTGCTCCCTCAGGTCTTCCATGTTGACTCTGATCAGCATTTCGCGCAACTTTACAAAATCACAGTGGTTTTCATTTTCAACTATAAAATTCATAAAAATGTGAAAATGTAAATCAAAAATACGGCAGAAACCTGATTTTCTTTTTGTTTCCCTAACACACAAAAAAATATTTTTCATCAAAAATATCAAAACCAGGATTTATTGCCATGATATCTCCTTAATTTCTCCATTACTCCAAAAAAATTTTTCCCCTAAAAGCTTAAATTGTTTGATTTCCATTATTCCAGTAATCAACAGCTCTGGAGGTAGAGGAGTCCTTCTGCTTTACAGATATTGAAATGACTTAGGAATATTTTGAGAATTCATAATGTATTAGATTTATATCTAGAGAGATTCTCAGTCATCCAGGCCATGGTTGTCCCTAAAATGCTTTTTCAAAAGGTAACTGGACTTTTCTTTTTCTTTCTTTTTCTTTCTTTCTTTTCTCTTTCTTTCTTTCTTTCTCTTTCTTTCTTTCTTTCTTTCTTTCTTTTTCTTCCTTTCTTTCCTTCTTTTTTCTTTCTTTTTCTTTTCTTTCTCTCTCTCTCCTTCATTCTCCTTCCTTCCTTCCTCAATTCAGTCATAACTGAAGAAGCTTCTTGGATGAGAAGCGAAATGTCTTCAAGAAAAGCAAAGTCCGCTTAGCTTTGGAAAAAAGCATCTTTGGGACAATGAGCTACATTGTTTGGTCAATCTCTTCTATTATTCAGATATAAATTGACTGTATTTGTGTCCGTCATGATTAATGTACTAAAGATTCGCCTTAATTATTTTACTGAATTTAGATTCATCTCAATTAATAATTCTTTCATTAACAATTAAGGCAAAATAATCTAATTAGAATCTCATTAGAACCCCCCCTGTGCTATTACTGAAATCTGCAGGGACAAACATTCTTGGTATCCATCAGATACAGATCTCCAGATCTCAGCCACAATCTTCAGGTCTGTTGTTTTGGTTTCTTGCTGACTCAAGAAATTGCTTCTGTAGCTGACACCTGCCAATCCCAATTTAAAATTTTTTGCACCATTGATATAAAACATATAAAGGTTATCTGAGGGTTTCATGGTGCTCTCTGAACTTGGTTCAGATGTTTCATTACCCAAACTAGGTAACATCATCTGTGCTGATACCTAGTTTGGGCAATGAAATGTCTGCAAGGAAAAAAACCAAGCTCAGAGAGCACCAAGGACCCCTCATTTCAACCCTTGAGCTACAAATCTTCTCCTTTAAAGATTTTATCTGTTCCCATCAGCATACCTTGGACCACTCCCCATGGATATTGTCTAGCCTTGGCCATTTTATTGCCAATCTTCACTTCTTCGGTGCTGCCAACCACGGCAAATGGGAGATGGACCTGCAATTAGAGTGACATAAGACAGGTCAGGTATTCCAAAAACAGCCTGAATCAGAGCAAACCCCACTCCCTTCTTGCACTGATATGGTTACCTAGGTGGGTAATGAAATGTCTGCAAGAAAACAACCAAGCTCGGAGAGCACCAAAGACCCCACAGGGATTATGAAAGGTGCCCTCATTGCTGGGGATGATTCTGTACCACTCTTGAGCGATGCCACTTATCCATCAGAAGGAGCCCTGCTCAGTTCTGAAAAGCCAAGCTACTCATTTCCTTCCAACCAAACACTACCCCAGGATTTCAGTCTCCTTTCCTGACCTTGGCCCACTCCTGCATCCAGACATTAGTTTTGGACCTTTAGAGACTCTCTGAATCCAGGTGAGATGAACTCATTTAGTTTGGGAAAGTTTAAAGTGGGTATAAAGGTAAAGGTTTACCCTATCCAGTCATGTCCGGCTCTAGGGGACAGTGCCCATGTCCGTTTCTTAGCCAAGGGAGCCAGCGTTGTCTGAAGACATTTCAGTGGCCATGTGGCCAGTATTATATGCTGAGGCACATGGAACACTGTTATCTTCTCACTGAAGTGGTACCTATTTATCTACTCACATTTGCATGCTTTTGAACTGCTAGGAGCTGGGGCAAGGAACGGGAGCTCGTCCCATCGCGCAGTGCTCAGGTCTTGGATCTGGGCTGTCGGCTTTCCAGCTGAGAAGCTCAGTGCCATTAACCACTGAGCCCAGTTAAAGTGAGTGTAGAACAACCCAAAGTTATTTGTTTGGGGCGGACATTCTTAATGGCTGGGTCATCACTGGATGTTTTAAAGAAGAGATTAGACAGCCATTTGTCTGAAATGGCATAGACTGGACTAGAACAGGGCTTTTCAACCTGTGGTACGCGTACCACTTGTGGTACATTAATGAGTGGCAGGTGGTACGCAGCCCTGCCTAGCCAAGTGTAGTGGGGAAGGGAAAGAGCCAGCGCAGGCAAAGACTTACAGTGAGAGAGTCCTCTGGAGCTGCAGATTTTACTTATGAATGGAGCCATTTGGGGAGGCTTCCTTAGCTGGCAGCCAGTACTTACATTTTTTTTCTTCCTTAAGTTCCGGCTGGGCTCCTTACTTTCCTTTCTAGCCAGTAACTAATTCTTAAAGGGGAAGTGTCTTTTTAAGCTAGTTCACTCAGCAACCTGTCTTTTCTGTCTCTGGAGGCCTTTCCTTGTTTGATCAATCTATGGAAGAGGGAAAATATGGGGGGGGGGGGTTTCAAATTCTTCCTTCAGAAGGAGATGGGAATGAGAAAAAGGGAGGCAGGGAAGGAAGGGGGGGAAGGAAGTCCCGCCTTAACACTTGGCCACCAGCAGCTCTGCCATTGACTTTGCTTGTCAAAAGGTTGCAGAAGGGGATCACATGACCCTGGGACACTGTGACCATCATAAATATGAATCAGTTGCCAAGCATCCAAATATAAATCACCTGACCCTGTTGCTGCAATGGTCATAAGTGTGAAAAATGGTCATAAGTCATTTCAGTGCAATTGCAACTTTGAACAGGTTTTTTTTTGTCACCAAGTTTTTGACACCTTACTAGGTGGTACTCGAATATTACCATATCCTAAAAGTGGTACAACCAGTGAAAAGGTTGAAAAGCCCTGGACTAGAAGACCTCCACGGCCTTTCCAACTCTGTTATTCGGTAGGGGGGGAAAAATCTCACTTTTACTTTAAAACATTTGTTTTAAAGGTTCAGAACAGCAGTCCCATGTTTGAGGCAGCTGTTTATTATTATTTTGGGAATGAAAGAGGGCATTCTGCAACCCAATGAATGGTCTCAGACTTGAAAATGTGGCGTGTTGAAATTTGAAGTCACTCAACGTTTTGCACACCACCCAGGGCAAACACGATGGTTGTGTGTTCTCCTGCCAAAAAGAGTTTCCTTTAAGAAAGAGCTGGGTGGAGAAAAAGGCAACATTCAGGACACTGTGCTGGCTTTTTGAGGGTTAAAGCATGTCTGGGATACAGCTGTAGTCTTTGAAGGGGGTGAGTATCAGTGGCAGTAGGCTCCAGATCAAAACAGCTTCTTCTCCCGGAATTCATTACAACCCTAATTGCATTATGCAACAATATCTGGAGAGAGTTAATTACAGCACACACCACCCATGATCAGTCTCACGGGGAGGGGCAAAGAAGAGCAAAGCACAAGAATGAAAAATGGCGTTCTGATGTTCTGAAAACGCTTCAAGGAGCAACGATCAAGCACTTTCAAGCTATCTTTGCTTGTTTAAAATGACCGTTGACCATTTTTTAAGAAGTGGGTTCTCAAGGCAGGGAGAAACTACGCTTTTTATTATTCTGTGCTTCAGAGAATGACACCTAAGAATATTCAAATTAAGATCTATAACATAAATCATTGTGAGCCCTCCCACGCCCTACCCAAAGGAATTCTGTCACTTCTTTCTTGTAAAAAAAAATATCTTTCTTTGTTATGCATCCTTCGTGCCACGAAACTTTCACATAGCCGTAAATTATCATGGAAATGACAGTTGGGAAATATGGTTACTGAATACTTCGACTCAACTTTATAAGCAGTGGGCAAGCACAAGCTTTTTCCATCTGCTCTCCTTCAAAATAACCCGAGTAACATCTGGCCCCGGAAAAGGAATGGTGATGAAAATTACATTTTTAAATCGTTCAGACCTCATTGCTTGCTTTTCTAATGCTTCGGAACACGCTTGTTCAATTTAAACTCTGACAGTCTATAATACAAGTGAGTGTTGACGTTTCCTGGGAAGTCGGTTATGGTGAATTGAAGGAAGTCAAGGCTTGGCCCACACCACACCCCATTTTATAGCCTTCTACTAAAAGAGGAAGGAAAAGAGGATGTAATAAAAAGCGGCAGAGCCTGTCTGCCTTCCAAGGTCCTCAAACCAGTTAGCCAATGCAATATTTGAGGGAGAATCCACAGATCAGCAGTAAGTTGAAGCTGCACATATATGTATGAGAAAGAGACAGGAGGAAGGAAGGAAGGAAGGAAGGAAGGAAGGAAGGAAGGAAGGAAGGAAGAAAGAAAGAAAGGAAGGAAGGAAGGAAGGAAGGAAGGAAGGAAGGAAGGAAGGAAGGAAGGAAGGAAGGAAGGAAGGAAGGAAGGAAGGAAGGAAGGAAGGATGGAAGGGAGCAACAGAGAAAAGGAGAAAAGCACCTGCAATATATCAGGCACAGTATTTGTCAAAAGTCACAGTTCAGCCACAAAAACGGGAGCGCTAGAAATTGTAAGCATACATAAGTTGCAGTCTGTATGTCATATGATTGGAAGTGCCAAAGATGGTTTGATTTAAAACCTTTGGGAGGGTTCTTGCAAATGTCAGTAGCAAAGATTAAAGTTTGCATGGCTCAGACCGCGCTTTTGTTTGTTGTTTGTCATTTTATTAATGTTGCAGAAAAGAGGGACCCAACCAGTCTTCAGGACTTTTATATTCCATTACCACATAGATTACTAATGCACATAATTTGGGAGGGGTCTGGGTGGGACTCCACTTGCATCAGTTGTTTGTAAAAATAATAAAGGCGGGATACATTAAGTAAAATAAAATGTGCAAGGACCTTCCCAATGATGCATCATGCACCACACCTGGCCTCCACATTGTCTATTTTTTAACTCACAATTTCAACATGTTGTTCACTTGCATATTTAAAGAGAACTGCTGCTGCAGAAGCACACTGCCTTTTAAAGAGGTTTCATTTTCGATTGTCACTTTATATAAAATTTTGACTGCTTTCTGAAAACTGTTTCATTGAATCTACTATTCTTTATGTGAACACTCTCTGACCTTCTTTGGCAAGAATACACACACACACACACACACACACAACACTCATATATATATTCATATATATTTAATTAGAAAGGTTTGTGACAACACCCAGAAGGTTAGATTTGGTCCAAAGCCACTGATATATTTTTTTTATGCACGCAATTAATTCCTTGCTGCAGTTTCAAATTACATACACTCTCTCTCTCTCTCATACACACTCCTCAAAGCCTGATCTGGTCTACAATTAATTTCCTCCATTTCTTAAGCTTCAAACCAAAACCTCTAAACCACACTGGAGGTTTGGGAATTTGCAGTAAACAACCTCTGCCTAAAGAAGATGTGACATCTTCGCCAGGAAAGCCATAAAGTATATATTTGGGATTTTTTTTCTCTCCTTCTAGGATATTGTATAGTTTGAACAGAAACCCCAAATGCAGATGAAGTGGCATTTGTGTCTTCCCGTCTCTGGAGAGTCTTCCAGGTGCCTTTTTGATTCTGCAGTTTTCAGTTCTGAACCGGTTTCCATTTTGAGCACATTGGCAGCCGTATCCATTTTCATAAGCTGGGTTAAGAACTGAGTATATGGGTGGGTCAAGACTTTGGCCCACAATCCGTGGGATGGTTGCAACTGGTATTTTTGTGGTATTTTCTTGCCTGCTCTCAGTCTCCCTCTGAAAGTACCAACTTTCCTGCTGTACAACATGAAAGTACACGATCCGAACCAATTTCAAAGTATCTCTTTCAGGTAACCCAAACTACACCTTATTCATTCAGGTTTCACCTTTATACATTTCAGCTGCTTTGCTACTATGTCCTTCGGAGCAACTGAAGAAAAGGCTGTAACAGGTGGCCCTCGACTTACGACCAAAACTGAGCCCAAAATTTCCAGTGCTAAGCAAGACAGCTGTTAAGTGAGTTTTGCCTCATTTTATGAACTTTTTTGCCAGAGTTAAGTGAATCACTTCTTAAGTTAGTAACACGACTGTTAAGCGAATCTGGTTTCTGCATGGATTTTGCTCGTCGGAAGGTCACAAAAGGGAACCACATGACCCTCCTGGGACACTGCAACCGTCGTAAATATGAGTCAGTTGGCAAGCATCCAAATTTTGATCACGTGACCATGGGGATGCTGCAATTGTCGTAAGTGTGAAAAACAGTCATAAATCACTGTTTTCAGTGCCGTCGTAACTTTGAACGGTGACTAAATGAATGGTTGTAAATCAAGGACTTGTGCTCCCTCCCTCCACAGACTGGCCAAATGATAGGTCCACATGGTCAAATAGTAAATCTTCACAACAGACTCAGTGAATTAATAATGATTCTGCCTGTGGTGTATTTTGTGGCTGCTTCTTTCATTTCTGTTGATGGTGGATCCTAAAAGGCAGAAGCTGTGTTTGACATCTTCACTGTCAAGTCTAAATCTGGTTCTTGCACCTGCTGTATTTAGTTTGGTCTTCTTTACATGTAAGTTTAGTCCCAGTTTTTCACCGTGTTCCTTCAGTTTATACGCACGAACATGGATAGAATGTGTAACATTCAAGATGTATTGGCTTCAGAAGTGTGTGGTGGACTTCAAGTCCCAGAATTCCTCAGCCAGGCACGCTGGCTGAGGAATTCTGGGAGTTGAAGTCCACAAGTCATATAAGGGCCAAGTTTGAAGACCCCTGATCTATCCAAAGGTACGTTTGGAAGATAAAAAGGAAGTTAAGACTTACACTCATGGTGGCGTTAATCTCAGCCACTGTTTCTTCATCCGTGGGAAACTGATAGATCTGGACCCCGTTGCTGACCAACTCACTCATGATTTTGCTTTTGAATTTATGTAACTCGTTTTTCGCAATGGTGTCAGCCTTGGCTATGATTGGGATAATGTTCACCTGCAAAACAAAGGATAATTATGCTGCATCAGTTCCTGGGGATGGCAGAAGAAGAAAGGAAAGCTACCCTAATGAGCACATTAAAAAAATAAAAATAAAATACAGGTACGTAGATCATGGTAGTCTTCAATTTACGACTGTAATTGAGCCCAGAATGATGGCTGTAAGTCATGCCGAT
Organism: Azemiops feae; assembly: GCA_023970755.1. Taxonomy (NCBI): domain Eukaryota; kingdom Metazoa; phylum Chordata; class Lepidosauria; order Squamata; family Viperidae; genus Azemiops; species Azemiops feae. Next base: position 191,608 of record JALGBA010001506.1, on the reverse strand, counting down.
CATTAAATGGGTCATCACGTGACCAACCTGATTTTACAATTTTTTTTAATACTGGTCATTAAGCGAATCACCGTGGTTATTAAGCGAATTCATTGTCCTCATTAAGCGAATTCATTGTATTTTGGCTGGTCACCAGAAGTAAACACGAGTTTCCGGCAAAACACATTGCAAATCGTGGTCACGTGACCAAAGGCCACTGCCAACAGTTGTTAATGTGGGTTGACAGCCGAGCAGCCAAAATGCAATCAGCTGGCTGCAACTGGGAGGGGAGAGTTGGAACTTCAAATCCAGGCATTAGTACCCATCGTAACTTTGTACGGTTGCTAAGCGATTGGTCGTAAGTCAAGGACTCCCTGTATATAGATCACACTTTTTAAGAAAAAGATAAAAGCGCAACAGTGTCTCTACCCAGAGTCCTTGGAGGTTTCAAAAAAATGCAAGAAAGTTGCAAGGGAGTGCAGCAGCTCAAAAGAAAGTACACAACTGAGCCCAAAATATCTGTTTCTAAATGAGACATTTGTGAAGTGACCTTTCTTGCCCCAGTTATTAAGTGAATCAATTAAGTTAGTAACACAGTGGTTAAGTGAATCTGGCTTCCCCATTGACTTTGCTTGTCAGGAGGTCACAAAAGGTGATCACGTGAGCCCGGGACACTGCGACCGTCATAAATATGAGTCAGTTGCCAAGCGAATTTTGATCACGTCACCATGAGGATGCTGCAACGGTCGTAAGTGTGAAAAATGGTCGTAAGTCACTTTTTCCAGTGCCGTTGTACCTTTGAATGGTCACTAAATGAACTGTTGTATGTGGAAGACTACCTGCAGAGTAAGATTCATGGAGACTCTGAAAATAATGATGTTTATTAAGCAGGCTGGATCATGTTGTTGGCCACTTGAAGTAGACAGTCATGATAGCTCCTTTTATGCTAAGTTATACTGGACAACTGACATCTTCTCTTGCTTTTTAATTTCCGGGCATGAATCTGAACAGAGGTATAATAGCGTATGAAGGACTACTGCAGCTGAGGAAGAGCTGCTGGATTCCATCTATATGGAGATGTGATACAATATGCAATTTGGCTAAGTGCATTGAAGTCTCTCCTCCCCAACTTTCAATCAAATCTGGAAGCAACTCATGCTTTAATTAAACTAGGACGGAAATAACGCTCAGCACCATTATGGGTTACTTAAGAACATAGCAGCAGTCCTGCTGGATCAGGTCAAGACCCATCGTGGCCCAACATTTTATTTCTCACATTGTCCAACCAGATGCCTCTTTGGTCCTTACCAGCAGAAGATGAGACTTATCCTTCTCCCACTATTGTTCTGGGAACATATTTCCTCGACTTTGAAGTAACAACAAGTTTTCAAGACTGATGGTCATCCATGAATTCATCCATATTCCTTTTAAAGCCATCATCAAGCTGATGCATTGTTTTAGTATGTAATCCAGATCTTCCTGCTTTAATCTTGTGCCCCAATATTGGTCATGCTGGCTTTGACTGAACTGCACAATAGATCCTTTTATGAATCAAATCTCTCTTCCACTCCAAGTTACCATCCAAGATACACGCTTTATGTTATTCTGAATTGTGGTCTCCACTTGAGTGGAAGTAATTAGTGTACAGCTACATTTTAAAAGGGCAAACTTCACGCTGGGAAAATAAACCACCAATGTAGGATTTATGCCCCTGTATAAATCTATGGAAGAATTGCACTTGGAGATTGATTCTCATTTTCAGATCTCAAGAAAAAAAATGCCATACAGCTGAAAAAGTACAAAAAGTGGCTACCAAATTAAGAGTTTGCGGATTTCTTGCTTAAAAAGAATGTTAGCAAGGGAAAAACACGGTAGCGATGTTTACTCTAAAATCATCCATGGCATGAAAAGTTGGTCAGGAGAGATTTCTGTCCCTTTCTTGCTATATTAAAACTTGGGATCATCACCAAAAGCAATTATGCGATGACTCAGGACTTCTTTCTTTATATATCAAATATCCAAGTTGGAATTTGCTGCCACTGGGTGTGGCAACGACCACTAGTGTTTAGATGTTTTTAGTGGCTAAGTGGACAAATTCATAGAGGATGGAGCTATCAAATGTCGGTTGGTTAAACTGATTGATTAAATTTGTACACCGCTCAACTCCCAATGGCTCTGGATAGTTCACAAGTAAAAATACAGAAAAAAACCCAATAAAACTATACAATACTAAAAAGAAGGAATAGAAAATATCAGCAAAATCAGACAGACCAAAATTCACATCTTCCTTGTAGGGCAGGGTAGACCCATCCAAGCCAAAGACTTGAGTAAAGTTACTAATTTTAGAGGTTGCGTGGTATATTAATTCAAGAATTTGCTTGTGAAAAGGGCTTTAGAGGTTGCATGGTATATTAATTCAAGAATTTGCTTGTGACACCTTCCCATCCTGTTTGTGAGCTTCCTTATTACAGCTATCTGATTATTGTATAATAAAAAAAATGCTGGACTAATTGATTGACTGATTGATATTTAGACTTAACCCTATAAGGCTCCTGGTAGATTTTTATGTTCTTAATTTACTCAATTACCTACTTAGTTCACAGTCAACCTGTCGAATTTGGTTGATTCAATTTACATGACAAAATGAACCAGGATCCTATCGGACACACTTTAAAGTTTTAACACTTTTCGGAACAAACTATTCATTTTCAGCCTAGTCATTTTTCCTAAAAATTCCAACACTGGCAGCAAATAAAATAAGATCCACTAATTTGCATTTCAGAGTATAGATAGTCCTCGACTTAAAACATATCATTTAGTGACTGATCAAAGTTACAACGGCACTGAAAAAAGTGACTTATGACCGTTTTTCACACTTACGACCATTGCGGCATCTCCGTGGTCACGTGATCAAAATTTGGATGCTTGTATCTGACTTATATTTATGATAGTTGCAGGGTCCCAGGATCAGGTGATCCCCTTTTACGACCTTCTGACAAGCAAAGTTAACGGGGAAGCCAGATTCACTTAACAACCGAGTGACCAACTTACAAATTGATTCACTTAGCAACTGTGGCAAGAAAGGTCATAAAATGGGGCAAAACTCACTTAACAAATGTCTCACTTAGCAACAGAAATTTTTGGATTCAACTGTGGTCATAAGTCGACGACTACTTGTGCAGAAGACAGCTGCAAATAAAATAAACAGTAACACAATTTCCTATTTCCTCTCTCTATAGCATATTTATACAGGAAATATTACATGCCTTATAAACTATTAGCAACTATTTTAAAGGAAGGAGATAAGAATCGTTGTGAAAGTGAATTCCAAGGATTGTTCAACTGCATCAAAGTTCCTGTGCTAAGTTTAAATTTATTTCATAAAGCATAGGAAATATCTAATCACATCTTGCCTGTGTTTGCACATCGGAAATCAACAAGAAAAATTTCCACTCTTATGTTTTTTTATAACTACTCCAAAAGGGGCCCAGGACACAAATTGAGATTCTTGTGCAAGCTTGTTCAACTAATTACTAAATCCAAATAAGTAACCAAAAAGAAAAAAAAAGAAAAAGGTTTTGACCAGCTGCTTATCTCATAAAGTAATTTGCAAATATAATCAACGCATACTTGCTGGGAAATTCAAGCCATTACAACTTGGCAGAACATCCCACTGGAATCTGTGTTGCTTTTCCAAATTAAACATAGGATGTTTTGCCTCACAGAGTCACTTGTTGGTGATGGGCAGCTATATAAACTGAATGAATAAATAAAATAATATATTGAAATGGCATGATGCACCTTTTAGTTAATACTGAATATGCTGCTAGGGAAGCAACACTTGCTTCAATATCAGGTGCTCAGCCTCACCTGGCCTTTTATATATTTCCGAAATTATTTTCTGCAAAATAAATAATATTTTTTGCAGCCCAGCTACCAAGGTCATTTTTATTTTGAAGGATACCTTTGGGAACGCAAGCATCTGCAGGGTGGCAAATCAACATGTGTCACAATGACACAGCTTAGGATTTGCATCCGGCGCCAGAAAACAAGTACGAAAGTTTGTGTTATGATGTCGTGTTTTGCCATTCCCCCCCCCCCCCCATCATCATGGATTATACTGAATGCTTATCATCTGGATGTGGCTCAGATAGAGATAGTAAATTGATGTTTTATAACTGGTTAACTCCCAACAATTGTCAATTTGTGAATCGGAAACTCTGTCCCCAGCAAATGTTCTTAAAATTCCACAAGTAGTTATCAATCAAGTTCCAAATGTATTTGTTGATTATAGTCTCAAGTTCTCGGATGGCCTATCAAGCCCAAAGTTGGAGAACTCTGCCTTATAAGATTCTCTAGGGATTTATATAAATTTCACAGTGGGTGTCCTGTGTTCTTTGCTGAAGTGGAGGAAAGAATACAAAAGGAGTAAGTGAAGAACAGAGAATATCAATTTCCTTCTGTCTAAATCTGGGTTCTCAACCTTGGTAACTTTAAAACCTGTGGACTTCAACTCCCAGAATTCCCCAGCTAGCCATGCCTGAAGTCCACACCTCTTAAAGATGCCCAGTCTGAAAACTCTAATCTAAACAGAATGTCATTAAACAGTTGGTGAACATAATAATAAGAAAGAAATTAAACAGTACTTAGAAGCCCTTTATATTATATAAACTTGTATTGAGAGAATGTGGCTGATACTTATTTGGAAAAAACTTTTGCCAAATTTATGAACTTTCTTTCCAAAAAAAATTCCCCTAGAAAAAGTATAAAAAGTCTTTTAACCTATCTTTCATGACTTTTTAGGCTTTAAAAAAAAAAAAAAATTCCACCACTTCTTTTGGAACCAAATTTTACATGCTGAGAATTCCATAATTTAAATGTTGTGTAAAGAAGTAACTGCTTTTGTGTGCTGTTTGCAAAAAGCTGAGTTGGACATTCAGGAATCTGGGAGGGGGGGGGGAATACTTTTTTTGCCCTTTTTATCCCATATATCATTTGGAGAGAAATAAAAAAAAAAAGAGAGAAAGAAGGAATCCAAGATGGATTTTCAGTTCAGAGTGCAGAAGGGATCATAATTTTGAGCCTTAAAACGCACAAACAAAATTTCAGAGCGTGTCAGTCAAAATTGCCCAAATTCAATCCTAGTTAGACATCAACCTTAGTGCAGGTTCGGTGGAAATGTCTAGTAAACAGTCTTCCCCTCTTATCTGGAAACAGTTTGAACTCGAGAAAATGGACAGGGTCTTTTTGACTTCACCTGCTTCTTAGATACATACCTTTCCCAGATAGCTAAGACTGCCTGGCAGGGGACATGTGGCTTCTGGTGATGGTTAATTCATCCTTGAGAATTCATCCATGTTGTCCCTTTGCCTCTTAAGAAGGCATTGGTTCACCCCCTCCTCAAAAAAACAATCTCAGACTTTGCCTCACCTTCCAAGTTTCACCCTCACTTCGGAAAAATAAGGATCTTTACCATGTGATGGTAAAATAAGAACCGAGATCTTAAACAAGGGTCTTTACCATGTGATGGTAAAATAAGAACTGAGATCTTATCTCATCAAGGTGAACGGTACCTTGCTGTCAAGCTTCTTCATGGTGACCAGGTCAAGGGATTTCAGCGAGTGCCCAGTTGGGGCAATGAAATATAAGCACGCGTGGATCCTGGTGTCGTGATAATTAAACAGGGACCGTTTGATCTTCAGCTCTTCCTGCAAGTAGGCCTCGAACTGAGCATCTATGTATTCCACAATGGGCTTGTAGCTGAAACAAAAGAATTCATATTCAGTTCAGGAGGAATTAACCATGTTAACAGCCTCTTCTTTTTTTTTTTTTTTGAGGTGATCCACCACCATTATGATTGCGGCATCCAAATCATATCCTTGGCCAGACAAACCTGGGACCCAGACTTAAATGCAAATTGCATTCTTCTTATATACTTCTCTCATTCCTCCTAGTACAATCATAGCACTTGATTTTTATTCTACGGGTAGTTCTCGACTAACAGCCACAACTGAGCACAAAATTTCCACGGGTAAGCAACACAGTTAAGTGAGTTTTGTTCCGTTTTACAAACCTCCTTGCAACGGTGGTTAGGTGAATCACTGCGGTTAAGTTAGTAACCCAGTTGTTAAGTGGATCTAGTTTCCCCATTGACTTTGCAAAAAGTGATGATATGACCTCAGGACACTGCAACTGTCATAAATACATGCCAGTTGCCAAGCGTCCAGATTCTGATCACGTGACCATGGGGGATGCTGCAACAGATGTATGAAAAACAGTCACGTCACTTTTTTTTCAGTGCCGTTGTAACTTCAAACAGTCACTCAACGAATGTTCGTAAGTTGAGGACTTCCTGTATAGCAAATTCACAGATATACAGAAAGTCAAGGTGAACTGGAGCCAAATAAAAATCAACGAACATCAAGGAAGGCTGGACTGAGGCCTTTTATGGAGATGTAAAAACTCCAAACTAATGGTGCCTTTGACCCCGCCCTCGGGCCCAGCTTGGTCATCTCCCACATCTAGCATTGTGCTGCTTCGGAACAACTTTTTACAACAGTTTGTGAGCATGTCTGTATACTAAGGGGGGCAGGGAACTGTTCTTTTTCAGAAACAGCTGGTTCTTCAACTGAGGATGAACTCCTAACGAGCTTCAGGGTGCTCTGATTCGGTGTCCGTTTATCAGGGCATCTCGTTGGAATTTGAATGGGGAAAAAAAACTGCCAGCATCTTTCGACAGCTGTTCCATATCTCCCCTGTGCTAGCATTAAGCAAGGAAGAAGCTTTATACGGAGGGCTTATAGTGAATTCCAAGTTTTTAAAGATAAGGAAGGTTTTAGAGAATAGAGCCGGAGTTATAACAGAAGCTGACGCAGCACAAAACAGGAGAATAGACCCATGTGGCAGGCTTGTTGTTCCTTCAGCCATGTTCAAATCTGAGTAAACAACGATTTCTGATACTGCCCTATGCACAGTCCAAAGTCAGACCTTCCGTAGCCCCAATCACCTCTTTGACTTGAAAGATCTTAAATCTATTCTGGACATTAGGCCCAGCTCACCAGCTCAAATCCACCTTGCTCCTGCAGCAACTATACAGGTAGTCCTCGGCTTACAACAGTTCGTTTAGTGACCAAAAGCGACTTATGACTGTTTTTCACACTTACGACCCTTGCAGCATCCCCACGGTCACGTGATCAAAACTCGGACGCTTGGCAATTGGCTCACATTTATGACGGTCGCAGTGTCCCGGGGTCACGTGATCCCCTTTTGCGACCTTCTGACAAGCAAAGCCAACGGGGAAGCCAGATTCACTTAACAACCGTGTTATTAACTTAATTGCAGCGATTCACTTAACAACTGCAACTTAACAACTGTAGTGACCGTTCGGTATTACAGTGGCACTGGGAAAAGTGACTTATGAGCGTTTTTCACATTTACGACCGATGCAGCATCCCCGTGGTCATGTGACCAAAATTCAGCCATCTGACAACTGGCTCATATTTATGATGTATGCAGTGTCCCAGGGTCACGTGATCTCCTTTTTAAAAAAAAAACACCTTCTGACAATCAAAATCAATGGGGAAGCCAAGTGCACCTAACAGCCGTGTTACAAATTTAACAACTGCAGGGATTCACTTAACTGTGGCGAGAAAGGTTATAAAATGGGGCAAAACTCACTTAACAAAGGTCTCGCTTAACAACAGAAATGTTGGGCTTCAATTGTGTTCGTAAATTGAGGACTACCTCTATTTGCTCACCCTCGTGAAAATGATTCTAACACCATTAGGGTAATCCTGGCAGAGGGATACTATCAACATCACATAAAGTGTTATTATCGCTTTATACTGCACTGGTAAGGCCACACTTGGAATATGCTGCATCCAGTTTTGGCCACCACAAAACAAAAAAGATGTTGAGACACTAGAAAAGAGCGTAGAGGAGAGCAACAAAGATGATAAGGGGTCTGGAAATTAAACTGTAGGATGAACGGTTCCGGGAACTGGGAATGTCTAGTCTAGTGAGGAGAAGAACTAGCAGTCTTGATAGCAGTCTTCCAGTTTTTGAGGGGCTGTCACAGAGAGGAGTCCACCTATTCTCCAAAGCACCTGAGGGTAATGCATGGACGCTCAACAAAAAGAGAATCAACCTTGAATTAAGGAGAAATTTCTTAACCGTGAGAACAATTAGCCAGTGGAGCGGCTTGCCTTCAGAAATTGTGGGTGCCCCATCACTTGAGGTTTTTAAGAAGAGATTGGACAGCCATTTGTCTGGAACAACGGTACCGGGTCTCCTGCTTGAGCAAGGAGTTGTAATAGAACAGAGGTCCCCAACCTTTAGGGCACCAGGACTGGTTCCGCGGACCGGAGGATGGGTGATTTTGTGTGCTGCCTGCATCTTGCGGATGGGGCTTTGCTTGTTTGTGCGGACCGGTTGCTGGCATGCCGTGGCCCGGTACTGGTCCACGGACCGGGGGTTGGGGACCCCTGTACTAGAAGACCTCCAATGTCCCTTCCAGCTCTGTATTCTGTATCTTGTAGTCCAGGGTAGACAACCTTGGCTCTTTTATGACTCGTGGACTTCAACTCCCAGAATTCCTGAGCTAGCATGGCTCAGCTTGGAAACTCTCCCTTTCCCCTCAGCATGGCTGGCTCAGGAATTCTGGGAGTTGAAGTCCACGAGTCATAAAAGAGCCAAGGTTGCCTACCCCTGTGTAGTCGAAGCAAGGGGAGGCCAACTTCATCCTTCAAATAGAATTCTACCTGTTCTTCTTTGTCTATGGCAATGCTCTGTACAGTGGATAATTCACTTCTAGATTCCATAGCAGAAAATTGAGCAGAAGCTCAATTTTTGTCATGCCAGTAGGGGGAAATTCTGGGAGTTGAAGTCCCTGCATCTTAAAATTGTTAAGGTTGAGAAACATTGCTCGAGAAGATTACTATAACAAGCATCTTCTACAATAAGACAGCACTGGAGGGGACCCAATGTGTGAATATCCATAATGTTATAAAAAGGACTATACTGTGATTTTGCACTCCATTATTATAATATAGTGTCTGTAGCTAGCATATATAATGCAAATTTATGAAATAATCCGTGTTTATTTGCAAATACCATTTGTTCAATTGTCTATGAGTTTTATTAATCACGGGGAAAGACAAGGAGTAACTTATGATACTTAAAACTCCAACTTGAATCATGGGAAATCTGTTTTTGGCTTCTGATATTAAATATCAGAATTTTTTGGCTTCTGAGACTCCCCCAGACTTATTTATTATGCTCTGGAACTTGTCCAGAGACAAAACGACCAGACATTCTTCCCTTCAAGAGAACTGAACAGATGCTCAAGAAAATAAATTTCACACACAAAACAGAAATGTAGCAGGATGTGCTTTGACACATTCCCACAAAAGGGTGACATAGAACATAGAATAACAGAGTGGGAAGGGACCTTGGAGGTCATCTAGCCCAACTCCCTGCATCAGCAGAAGAGTCTTTCAGACAAGTGGCTGTCCAAGACCTCCAGTGATGGAGCCCCCACGATTTCTGAAGGCAAGTTTTTTCACTGGTTGATTGTTCTCACTGTTAGGAAGTTTCTCCTTAGTTCAAGTTGCTTCTCTCCTTGATTAGTTTCCATCCATCGGTTCTTGTCTTGCCTTCTGGTGCTTTGGTAAATAGTTTGCCCCCCTCATCCTTGTGACAGCCCCTCAAATACTGGAACATTGCTGTCTTATCTCCCCTAGTCCTTCTTTTCACTAGACTAGACATATCCAATTCCTGCAAACTTTCTTCATATATCTGTCTCCAGCCCTCTTAATCTATTGCTCCTTTCCGCACTCTTTCCAGAGTCTCAGAGAGTCTGATAGAGAGTCTGATCATAGGCATAGATGGTTCTTGTCAAGAGAACTAGACAACAGCATCAGCAGATACCATGTGAATCCAGGACCCAATGAAATCCAGTGTTTATTGTATTTGTGATCCAGTATCCAATGTAATAATAATAAAAAAAGGTCACTTGCTCATATAGTGTTCCTTATTCCAAAATATAGGTGTATTGGAGAAACATAGAAAGCTGATGGCAGAAAAAAATATATGCCAAATTTCACAGAGAAATGAAACTATAAAGGTAGGATGTGCTAGGAGTCAACCATGCTGTTTTATACACACACACACATACACACATACACACAGAGAGAGACTTCTACTCATTAGTTTCCCATTCTATGTTTCCACGGTCTTAAAATGATGCATCTTGAGTTTCTTTTTTTTTCTCTTTCAAACCACACATTCCACGAATTCCTTGTGAAAGACTTATTCCCTATTTAGGAAAATTCAAGACAAAATTGTTAAAATAGCCCGGCTGTTAGCTAAAATCAACTCACCCACACCCAAAGTTTGAGGTAGTCTACAATTTTGAAACAAATCCAGTATCCAGTATTCACGGGTTTCCCACAGTGTGTTTGTGTGGAAATAATCTTTTTCCTTACACCAGAATGGTCTAGTATAAAGACAACCAAAGTAACAGATTTCAAACTGTGGGTCACTGCACACACGAAAACAAATTTTTTTTTTTTTACAAAGGGTTTTGGCTCACCATATATGGAGTGAGCTTGCTTATCTAGCTGGATAACTACTGCACTGCAAATCTTATTCATTTTGCATTAAATATAATCTACACTTGTCCCCTTCATCAGAGACAGCTGAAGGACGCCACAAATCCCAACCTTCCTTTGGCAATCCACAAACCTCACTAATTTTGAGACTTATGACCGGCTGCTTAGTGAGTGTTCAAAGTTACAAGAGATCCCCCAAAAGACAACTTAAGTTTGGTTCAAATGGGTATTTTATTTATGCCTGAAAAAAACCTAAATTGGGCCACTTCGGTCCAAATAAATCTGGTTTTGCAACAGCCCATTAGTTGGCAGTCACTGAGATCTGGCTTAACTGTGGTCAGCTTGTCTTACAGTAGGTAGGTCTTAGATCAGGGGTAGGCAACCTCGGCTCTTTTATGACTCGTGGACTTCAGCTCCCAGAATTCCTGAGCCAGCATGGCTCAGCTTGGAAACCTCTCCCTTTCCCCTCAGCATTCCCCTCAGGAATTCTGGGAGTTGAAGTCCACGAGTCATAAAAGAGCCAAGGTTGTCTACCCCTGTCTTAGATGTTGTTCTCCCTATACAGGAGGTCTCAACTTACAACAATTCATTCTGTGACCGTTCAAAGTTACAACGGCACTGAAAAATGTGACTTATGACCATTTTTCACACCTACGACCGTTGCAGCATCCTCAGGGTCACGTGATCAAAATTCGGGTGCTTGGCAACTGGCTCGTATTTATGACGGTTGCAATATTCTGGGGTCATTGATCCCCTTTTGCGGCCTTCTGACAATGGGGGAAGCCAGATTCACTTAACAACCGTGTGTCTAACTTAACAACTGCAGTGATTCGGGTTAACAATGTTGGCAAGAAAAATGGAGCAAAATTCATTTAACAACTGTCTCGCTTAGCAAGAAAAATTTGGGGCTCAATTGTGTTGGTTGTAAGTCAAGGGCTACCTGTAATGAACTTTCCTGCTGCCTACCCCCCCCCCGCCTCACACTCCCCAACAAAAAAATAGGAAACCACAATATATATCACATCCAAAGAGAGACGCAGCCTTATTGCCTTCTAGAATTAACACAATTAGCTGATATACCTTCTTGAAAAACTGAAGGTTTTTCTATAAAGAATTCAATCATCATCTTTGATTAGCAGCTGCTTGGAACCCCCCCCCCCTTTAAAAAAACAACAACAACTATGATAGAAGATTAACTGTGGTTGCCAGACTTGGCTAACGATCATTTGAAACAAGCCTTCAATTGTGACAAGGCATATTGGGATAACAGCTTGCCTGTTTCTATCACCTTCAGAGGGTGCCTTTTTAACAAAGAAGATCTTGACAGATGAAGGAAAGCTTGCTGCCAATTAAATCAGATGCAAAGTAGACAATAAATGGTAAGGTATTTCCCCTTTTGAATAACTGACCTCTCTTTCTCTTTTTCTGTCTGTCTGTCTGTCTGTCTGTCTGTCCTTTCTCTGGGCTTGAAAACCTCTATACTGTTTCCCAAGATTTCTTCCAGCAGGCAGGGACTGTCCCTTGGTGTCCCAAGTTTGATGCATTTATTAAAATTTCCAACCCCGAGAATGGAAAAGAGCATTTCTTGAACAGTTATTGATCTCCAAAGCAAAATGAAGGACTTCCCCAAACTCGAGAACTATTAAAAGAGGCCAATTTAGTAGAAAGAGATAAAACAGATAAAGAAATTGAGAAACGTCAACAAGGTTTGAGAGACGCACTTTTACTTGCTTTCAAGGTGGACCTTTAGAAAAAAAAATAGTTACAGGTAGTCCTTGAGTTAACTTAACAATTGCAGTGATTCACTTAATAACTGCGGCAAGGAAGGTCATGGCTGGATTGTGATTAGCCTCACAGGAGCCACACAAAGCTGGATTTGTGTCTGTGGACACTCTGCGAAAGCAGAGGAAGCCTCAGTGCACAGTTGTCCATGAGAATTCCCGCCCCCCCCCAGGTAAAGCCGGAATGTTAAAAGTATCACAGCAGCTCTCCTAACAATGTCACACCAAATGACTTGCAATGTCACTTTGCAAGTAAATTGTGTAAAAACTGATCAATCCTGGAAACCGAAACAGTTTTTTACCAGATTATTCACTGGACAAATTGTCTTACTATCATGATGGATCTCTGAATACGGCCTCCCAGAAACCAGGTAGTCCTTGACTTACAACAGTCCATTTAATGACCATTCAAAGTTACAAAAAAAGTGACATGAGCATTTTTCAATCTTACAACCATTGTAGCATCCCCATGGTCACATGATCAAAATTCAAACACTTGGCAACTGACTTGTATTTATGACGGTTGCAGTGTCCGGGGGGGGGGGGTGTCACGTGATCCTTTTTCGACCTTCTGACAAGCAAAATCGATGGGAAAGCTGGATTCACTTTAACTTAATAACTGCAGCAATTCACTTAACAACGGTGGCAAGAAAAGTCGTAAAATGGAACAAAACTCACTTAACAAATGACTCACTTAGCAACAGAAAGTTTGGGCTCAATCGTGTTTGTAAGTTGAGGACTACCTATACACGTAGGAGAAAAAAAAATGCTGTCTTTTTCTTTCTTTCTTTTTCTCATCAATTAAATAGACTGAAAGCACCAGGTATCTGAATGAATATATATATAAAAAATAAAGTCACAAAAGTAAATAATAATAATAATAATAATAATGGAGGAAAGGGCCTTCTTTAAATCAGTTTACAATGGGGATACTGTAAAGCAGGGGTCTTCAAACTTGGCAACTTTAAGACTTGTGGACTTCAACTCCCAGAATTCCTCAGCCAGCCAGGGCTGGCTGAGGAATTCTGGGAGTTGAAGTCCAAAAGTCTTAAAGTTGCCAAGTTTGAAGACCCCTGCTGTAAAGAAAAGAAAGAAAAGCAAACAAAAGTTAAACAAAAGAACCAGGAAAAGTCTCTAGTTCTCTTTCACATCTCTATTAGGTGGAGAATTGCTTGTTTGAAAGAAAGGCTTCCATGTAGCCTGCAGATTAGAGACCAATCAATGGATATTTCCCCCCCCCCCATCAAGATCTCTAAGTTCTCCCATTTCCAGAATATTTTGCATGGGGTAAATTTTACATCAAAATCACAAAACTGCCTCTCACTTATTTTGGCCATGACATGTGGGGAGGGACTTCAATGGAGAAAGCAATTATGCTGGGAAGAGTTTGAGATAAAAGCTGGACATCATCAAAGTTGACACCAGCCAGAGCATAGAAAAACCTCAAAGAAGTGGTGCAAGATCAGAAGATGTGGAGAGACCTGGCCCACAGAATCACCAAGATTTGGACATGACTGAATGGATAACATCATCACCATCACCATCACCATCAAATCTCACATTACCTGTCATCCTTATTGATCTGGTCTCCAAATCCCACCGTATCGACAATTGTCAGCTTGAGGCGGACATTGCTCTCCTGAAGTTCATAACTCCTTGCTTTCAACCGTACACCAGGTTCCTTATGGGTGGCGGGGTCACTTTCGAACTTTGTGTTGAATAGTGTGTCCATGAGGGTTGATTTGCCGATGCCAGTTTCCCCTGGAAAAAAGACATCTGAATTAGGACATCCCAACCCCCAAGTTTCTGCTTTATCTAAAGAACAGGATGTTCTCTCTAAGAATAGCAATAGCACTTCGACTTATATACCACTTTATAGTGCTTTTACAGCCCTCTCTAAGCGGTTACAGTATATTGACCCCAACAATCTGGGTCCTCATTTTACCGACCTCGGAAGGATGGAAGGCTGAGTCAACCTTGAACCAGTGAGAATCGAACTGCTGGCAGTGGGCAGAGTTTGCCTGCAATACTGCATTCTGACCACTGCACCACCACGGATACGAAATAAACAAGAATACTAAATACTAAAGTAATAAATACTTTTATGGTAGTATATGCCATCCAAAGTCATTTTGAAACGAGATGGGTGGCAAATAAATTTAATAAATAAGATAAAATGATACCTCTTATTTATCTTATTTAATAAATAAGATAAAATGATACCATAAAACATCAACATCAGCCTATCCCAGGTCTTTAGGAAAGACTCAAAATGCCGAATGACCAGTCTGAAAATCTGGCTGACTATGCAACAAATCAATAACAAATATGAGAAAACAGTGCTTAGGGACGAAAGTTTACAGTCTTCTACATTAATTTAACATACTTTATTCAATTAATTAATTCTCAGTGCAAGCCTAGTGTCAACATCCAGCTCGAGGATCCAAATAAAAGTCCAGGTTCGTTTCGGTTCCGAAAATCTTCTTTTTTATTGAATACACGGCATGGTAATTGCAAAGCAAAACTAACTCTTGAGATCCCCAGACACCAGTTCATAGAATTAAACTAATTTCTCCAGCCCAGCCCCCACTCTCTCATGTAGTCCATGTAAACAGTTTCACTTTGTTATGGGAACCGTCTGCTTCTTCTCCACACCTGCTACAGTGTCCTTGGAAAGGTTTCAGGCTCTCACGGTCTTCAGTGGAATCGTAGAGGTTTCATTTCTTCATTTTAACCATTTCTAAAGCAACACCTCCCCCCTTATTCTAATGGCAGGTTGAAAGGAAGAGGCACGTAGCTGCCAAAGTTTCATCCTTGACACTTAGTTTGCCTCCAAAGTGAATATTTGATTTGTTAAGCACAGATCAACATCAAGGAGACTTAATCCTCACATAGATAACAGGTTTAATGACTGTTTGAAATTAAGAAGGCTCTAAAAAAAAGTGATTTCCATCCGGTCATCACACTTATGATTGTTGCAGCGTTCCCACAGTCATGTGAGCAAAATGTGGACGCTTGGCATGTTTTTACAATGGTTGCAGCATCTCAGGATCATGTGATCGCCTTCTGCAAACTTCCCAGCCGGCTTCTGACAGGCAAGACAATGGGGGAAGCCAGATTCACTTAAGAGCTGTGTAATTCATTTTAACGACGGTACTACAGGTAGTGTTTGACTTACAACCATTCTTATAGTGGCCAAAGTTACAACTGATCCGAAAAAAGCAACTTATAACCGATCCTAGCACTTATGACCACAGCAGCATCCCTATGGTCATTTGATCAAAATTCAGGTGCTTGACACCCAGCGTGCGTTTACAAGGGCTACAGCGACTCTGTCAACGGTGCTAACATCGGATGTTCTTGCTTTGACAACATATGGAGATGCAGCCATTTTCCTTTTTATGTTTTACTCTTGGGAGTTAGAATTAGATGATACTGGGGGGGTACGAGGAATGTGTATGGGAGTTAGTTAGACATAACAATATTATAGCAGTGCGAGAATCAAAGTTTTTTGAAATAAGAGATGATAAGAAATGGTGGGTTGGAAAACTGGAGGGAAAGCCTGCATTTCAAACTAATTGGAGAATGTGATTTATGACTGTTAATCAGAGGAGGGAATTGCGCTTGATACTGTGTTTGCAGGGGAGGGGAATTCAGATTTTGGCTTGGCCTATGTATGTGCCGATGCTATGCTACTCAAATAAAGATTCTTTAAGGAAAACAATGCCTCGAAGTTCTTTGAAGAGTTTCATCTGTCGGAACCATGACAGACTGTGTCATGTGATCACCCTTTTGCGACCTTTCCAGTTGGCTTCTGACTAGCAAAATCAACGGGGAAGCTCAAATCACCTAATGTTTGCCTGATTCACTTAACAACTTCAGTGATTTGTTTAAAAAACGTGGCAGAAAAGGCAATAAAAATAGGGTGTGGCTCACTTAACTGCCTTGCTTAACAATGGAAATTCCAATCACAATTATGATCATAAGTCATAGCTGTAATTCACTTAAAACAGTGTAAAAAAAAAGGTAAAAAAATCGGACACGATTCATTTAACAGCCACCTTGCTTAGCAACCAACATTCTGGTCCCAATTGTGTTTGTAAGTCAAGAACTACCTTCAGTATGTGAATATTTTTTGGCACTGCATAGCATTTCGACTAACAAGTTAAATTACAGACAGAAGTTACAGCCAAATACAATTGCTCAAAATTTGTTCTTTACTAGCATGAAAGCATAACAGAAGAGACAGAAACTACAATTTTGGGAAGGAACAGACAAGAAATCTGGTAGGAACAGACATTTAATCTAAATTAACTGTATTTCTTGCTGCAAAGCACATGATTAGAAAGCAAACATTTTCTTCTTGGATCATTTCCATATAAACACATTTAACTCAAATGGAAAGTCAGTATAGAGTACATGATAGTTTTTACGCTTGTGATGTTAAGAGTGGATTTTTTAAAAAACACAGTAGTTTTGTACTTTGGTTCAGAATACTTCTCCAGATTGTAAAACTGGAAGATAAGGATTAATATTCCCAAATTCCTTGCAATATGGTGCCAGTCCAGATGAGAAAAGAGAAAAAAGTAACAATTTGCATGCATCTTGGGGAGCAGGAATTGGTTTTGTTGCTTATTCATGAAGGGTCATCAATATTTATTGCACAATGGGATTAAATAAAACAGTCAAATTAAAAGGAACAGCTCCTAGTTTCTAGTTTTCCGTTTTGTCTCTAACAAAGAAAGACATAGGTACCCTGTTTCCCTGAAAGTAAGGCTTACCCTGAAAATAAGCCCTAGCTTGATTTTTGGGGGTGGGCCTAATATAAGCCCTACCCCAAAAATAAGCCCTAGTTTTGGGGTGAGGCATACACTTAAAAATCAAGCTAGGGCGAGGGTGGGGGGAGTGGATCTGCTCCACCCACCCCGCACCCACTTCCCTCGCAGCCAGGCCTCTTCTCCCCGCCCCACTTCTTCTTCTGAGGCCTCTTCTGCAGCCAGGCCTGCATTTCTTAGTCAGGCCTGCATTTCTGGAAAGGCCACTGCAGCCGAGAACCAATAGCTCGGTCCATAGCTGCCTAGGCCAGGGGTTGGCTCTTTTATGACTCGTGGACTTCAACTCCCAGAATTCCTGAGCCAGCATGGCTCAGCTTGGAAACTCTCCCTTTCCCCTCAGCATGGCTGGCTCAGGAATTCTGGGGGTTGAAGTCCAGGAATCATAAAAGAGCCAAGGTTGCCTACCCCTGCGCCTAGGCCTTCCAGAAAGGCCTAACTGAGAAATGCAGGCCGGAATGCAGCTGCAGAATGAAGCTGCTCCTTCGGCTGCCGAAGAAGTGGACCGGCTGGGCAGGGCTGTCGGTGCAGGAGGGGAGTAAAAAAGAAATAAGACCTGGTGCCTCTTTTGGAGGCCAAAAAAAAAAAAAGACCCGGTCTTATTTTTGGGGAAACACGGGGTAGTCCTCGACTTATAACCATTCAGTTAGTGACCATTCAAAGTTACAATAGCACTAAAAAAGTGACCTTTGATCGTTTTTCCCACTTACGGCCGTTGTAGCATCCCCATGGTCACGTGATCAAAATTCGGACACTTGGCAACTGGTTCATATTTATGACGGTTGCAGCGTCCGGGGGGGTGGTGTCACGTGATCCCCTTTTGCGACCTTCTGACAAGCAAAGTCAATGGGGAAGCCGGATTCACTTAACAACCCTTTTACTCACTTACAAACTAATTCACTTAACATCTGTGGCAAGAAAGGTCGTAAAATGAAACAAAACTCACTTAACAACTGTTTTGCTTAGCAATAGAAATTTTGGGCTCAATTGTGATCACAGTTCAAAGACTACCTGTATTTATTCCTTCAACCATTTCCAGTTACCTCTTTAATTTCATTCTTCTCCCCCACTTTCCATTCCAAACCTATGTTCAGCTACTAAGAAAAAATAGTTTAAAATGATAGATTTTGTTTTTTAGAAAATCATGAGTGCAGAGCGACAGAACAGGTAAATGCAATTTGCATATTGGTCCGACATTCCATAATACATCTTGACTTTGCATAAGGAGATTCATATTTTTTGAAGAAGGAAATCAGCTGCTATTTTCATCAAACAGAACCAACAACAACAATAATATCAATTGAGGAGCAATGGAGATGCATTCTTAATCACCTGAACTTATGGTTTTTATGGGGAAAACGTTTTAAAAAAACATTCTTAAAACTGTAGAATTCAGATTGTGGATATGTCCCATATTATTTTTATACTCTTTTGGTTTTGGTCTGCAACAGAGACCAAACAAACATGCAAATCGCTTTCTCTTATAAAGCTAAACTGCCTCCTGTTTTATTCAATAAGGAATTAATATTTTGGGCTTAGCAGACCTTACAAAGCCTTCCTATTCCCTCTGACCCACAATTTGGCTTCCCGTGACAACTAACAAAATACCTTTAGAAAATCCGCCAACAGCACAAGAGAACAGTACTTTATATTTTAATGCAGTAAAATTCTATTCATGTTTGCTAACAATGTAGTTCTCAGTACGTTCCCCACCATATTCAATGAGTTTTAAGTTGGAATAGAGATGGCGGAATCTGTTAAATTTGCGTTTGCCCGTTTCATTTGTTCTAACCTGAAGGCTGTCATCATCCCATATCCATTGACAATTTTCAAAGAAATTTTCCTATGAAAAATTTCTGAAATATGCACATTTTCCTAACCCACATACCTTCTGAATTTAAAACTTTAGAAAAATACAAATATTAGCATATAGAAATGTGTTTTATTTTGCCTATAGACCTGGGAAATGCAAACTAGCACATTAGAATATGCATCAAATTAATTTTTTACCTAATTATGTTTATAACTCAGACTGATCAGTCTAGTTCAATTGGGCAGGGGATGTTTAAGTTGACAGGTATTTCTGAACTGCAGCCTGAGTAATTGCCATACTATGGATTTATGTTCCCAATCCCTCACAGAGCAGTTTGAAATTGACCACAAACTGAAAGTCAGTTGGTCTAGTGGTGAAGGTGCTGGCTTAGAAACCAGGATACTGTGAGTTCTAGTCCCGCCATAGCATAAAGTAAGCTGGGTGACTTTAGGACAATCACCCGGAGACGGTGAGTTCTAGTTCTGCCATAGGCATGAAAATGAGCTTGGGTGACTTTGGGCCAATCACCAGGAGACTGTGATTTCTAGTCCCGATTTAGGCATAAAAGTGAGCTGGGTGACCTTGGGCCAATCACCAGGAGACTGTGACTTCTAGTCCCACCTTAGGCATGAAAGCTAACTGGGGGCTTTGGGCCAATCACTCTCTCTAAGTCCAACCCACCTCACAGGGACATTGTGTGGGGAAAATAGGAGGCGGAAGGAGTATTATGTATGCTTGTCGCCTTGAGTTACCTATAAAATAATAATGGCAAGATAAAAAAAATCGAATAAAGTATTTTCACTCGTGCCCATTCCAGAATCCAGAGAACCCAATGACTCAATAAGTGCACATGTCCTCCCCCAACTGATAAATAAGAATATACAAAGAATATTGTCTTGTTTCCCATTTCCTGAGCTCCCATGGGCCATGAATCAGTTTATGTGCCCACCCAACTGTGTGTGGATCAGGGCAGCATGCAAGAGAAAAACCCTAACAAAAAAATAATAATGAAACATATTGTACACGAAGCAACTTCATACAACCCTGAACAATCAAAATCATCAAGGTAGGCATAAAACCTCCCAAATTATTTGCTGGGTTGAATCCTGAGGAATTTCACACAATAGGGGTTGAAAGTTAGACCGCTATCCTTCATCAACACAGGCTGAAGCTGATGCTGGAGGAAAAAGGGGACAATCATTGTATGCCTCCCATTCCCACAACCCCATCTCAGCACACCATCTCAAGTCCCTCCATAGGCTACCAACAAACACAATCAGTGCCTTCTCTGTACCACATCCAGGTCTGAAATCTGAGCGAAAAGTTATAGATAATCTGTTTCCTTTAGGTTCTTCTGAAGCTGTAGGTCCACCACCTTCTCAGGAACCTTTTCCAGAAAGGGTCCACGTATGGCTTCTTGAAGAAGAAGTAGACAAGTGCCTCCTTAAGCAATTAAAAAAAAATTCTCAACTCCTCTCTGACCAAATGAGAAATAAGGGTTTTTTTAGGACATCCTAGAAAAAAAGCATGTTTTTCAGGACACGGCTTTGCGTGCATATGCCTTGCAATTTACATGACACTTTTGAGGGGTTGTTATGATGAGAAACTACACCAGGCAAACTTAATTATAAAACTGTAGACAAAAACATTTAAAAGATTCCAAAGAGTTTCCAGATGCCACGCCATTGTTCTTCTGCTGCTTTTACAGCTCCTGTGAATTGTGACAGTGAAAATGTGAAACTAGGTACTTTTGATGCTGATGATCAGAGTTGCTTGTTGCTACAATGGCTGGACTGAAGTTGGAGATAAGACAAACCTCGTTGGTCCACTCATGTAAAACTCTCCAGCTGAGAGCTTTTAAGAAGGAGATACAGATATTCTCAACTTATGAACATAACCGAGCTTGCCGATTACAGTTTTAGTCATGACTGTTATAAAGCGAGTCGCCCTCGTGACCGACTTGATTTTATGACTTTTTTTACTGCAATTATAGCAATAGCATTTAGCCTTATATACCATCCCATAGCACTTTAGAGCACTCTCTGAGTGGTTTACAACGTCAGCAAATTGTCCCCGATAATCTGAATCCTCATTTTAATGACCTTAGAAGGATGGAAGGCTGACTCAACCTTCAGCCAGTCAGTAATTTTAAAGCACAGCTTTGCAATGGGGCACTTTTTGCCAAAAAAAAATATGGAAGTAAATCCCAATTTTCAACAAAAACATCATACAAGGTTTATGATATTGTTGCAGTATTCATTAAGTGAACACAATGGTTGTTATGTGAATACTGCAGTTATTAAGTGAATCAATGGATTCCTATGGCCTTTTTTTTTTTTTGCCCTGAAACCAGCCCAAAATATTGGAAACTGGGGGAAAATTGCATTGAGGCTGAGGAACAGGAATGGCAGAGGAAAACAGGCAACTAATTTTTGTCAGCTTGACTTTAGAGATCATTACATCCAGAAGTTTCCTGGCATGCCTTAGATATCCCTAAGCCCAATTCTGCTAGGCATTTGGAGAAAAAAAGGAATTCCACAGTGAAATCTATCTCCACAGGCTAAATGTTTTAAAGTGCATAAGGCTTCAGTCAATGTTGTCTCTTCCTAAAGAAATAAACGAAGTTTTACTGTAAAAACAAATCAGATATCAGATAAAGGGACAGAAATGGGAATAGCTCATCTCTGCCAAATAAAGGGCAGAGATCAACAATTTCATTCTTGTGCACAAAAAAATGGTTTTTCAGGAATGCAAGAAGTCTCAAGACATTTATTAGTCACACAAAGGAGTTAGAAGACTAAACTTCGAAAGAAAGAAAGAAAGAGAGAGAGAAAGAAAGAGAGAAAGAAAGAGAGAAAGAAAGAGAGAAAGAAAGAAAGAAAGAAAGAAAGAAAGAAAGAAAGAAAGAAAGAAAGAAAGAAAGAAAGAAAGAAAGAAAGAAAGAAAGAAAGAAAGAAAGAAAGAAAGAAAGAAAGAAAGAATACTAACGTTGAGGGGAGGAAGCAACTTTTTTGCATTCCAGAGACATTCAAATCTCTGGAGACATTTGATTTGGATCTTTCATAGCTTCTTTGTTTGGCATAGTGACTTTGATCACAACTCTTAAAAAGTCAATTTGCTTCAGTATCTCAAAAGAAAAAAAAACTTGCACGAGCAATCACGAGGAAACCATGGGTAAAATTCAAGAGAAACATCAAATGCAGCAGTCAGCTTACAAAAGTCAAACGCAAGTGTATGCTTATAAAGAAAGAGTAGATATAATCTTAAGAGCCTGAAAAAGTTTTCCAAGAGTTGGAATACGACTCAACGAACACACGTGGAATAGGTTGCAATCTAACATCAATTTCCTCAGCTGTTTCTATATTGTCCTGCAAAAAATTGTGCACTTTAATGTCATTTTCTTGCTCCAACATTGAACGTTTAGTGTTAAAAAATATAAAATACAGGCTGTCCTCACCTTAACAACCAAAATTGAGCCCCAAATTTTCATTGCTAAGCTAGACAGTTGTTAAAGTGAGTTTTGCCCCATTTTACAAACTTTCTTGCCACAGTTGTTAAGTGAATCACTGCAATTGTTAAGTTAGTAGCATGGTTGTTAAATGAATCTGGCTTCCCCATTGACTTTGCTGGTCAGAGGGTCGCAAAAGGGAATCACGTGACCCTGAGACATTGCAACCGTCTTAAGTACATGCCAGTTGCCAAGCATCTGAAATTTTGATCACGGAGATGCTGCAATGATCATAAGTGTAAAAAACAGTCATAAGTTTCTTTAACACTGTTGTAACTTCAGATGGTCACTAAACAAATGGCTGCAAGTCAAGGACTACCTGTAAACATCCCACTCATGTGATTAAAACACTCAAATATGTTCCGGAGAATATCTTACATCACCCATTTTTCTTGTGCTGCATTTATGCACCAGAGACAAATTCCTTGTGTGTCTAATCACACTTGGCCAAATAAAGTATTGTATTGTATTGTATTGTATTGTATTGTATTGTATTGTATTGTATTGTATTGTATTGTATTGTATTCTGTTCTATTCTATTCTGTTGTTCTGTTCTGTTCTGTTCTGTTCTATTCTATTCTATTCTATTCATATTAAAGCAGAGGAATATGAAAAAAAGTCTAAACTCTAGTGAATTACTACACTTTTTAAATGCTTCCCACATTTAACAGGAATAAAATTCTCTGCATGTAGAGGATTATAGCCACAAGGAAAACATCTATCTAGGACTGTTCTCTGTACTATGCCAACTTTCTAAACAAAAGATAGCTTAGAAATAAGGAGGCATTAAAAATGCAGGACTTCACCCTCTGCTTTTAAAAACAGCAGATCCAGATGCTGCTTTACAATTATAATTTGGGTTGTAGAAGTTGCTTCTCAGACTGATAAGCAGTCAGGAAACCATTACGTAAATAATGCATTACTGTGGATTCCTTCTTTATCAGAGAAGGTCCTGGCCTCCATTCCAGAGCACCATAAAGCTGGAATAACAGTTCTGAAATGTCTTTGCCCTAACGTACAGATAAATATACTAGTTGCAAACTGAAATTAGTTCACTCACTTGAATTCTTGTATCAAAGGGCTTAATAACATTTGCTGAAGAGAAGTTTGAAGGTTTATGCTTAGAAATAATCCCTAAGTGCTGAAATGGGGTGCCGCATTGGCTGAAATTGCCTCTGGTGCTAGGTTTTATGCTCCAATTGCTTTGCTTCTATTTTATTTCTTTTTAGAGTGTTTTTGCTTTGTACCCCAGCAGTGGATGCCCAAAATTCTGTCTCTTAAAAAGAGGCAGCTATGTAAGTCTTTTTAATAATGGCAGTAGTATTAACCTGCATGCTGGCTGGGGAATTCTGGGAGTTAAACCCCACTCACCTTAAACTTGCCTAATTTGAAAAATTCGAACTAAGCAGACATAAAGGTTAGAGCAGTCAACAGCAAAAAAATAACTCAGGGCAGAGCAAATTCAAGTTGAGTGCAGAAGGATAATGACCTACTCAGGCTTGTCAAAAATTAAAAGAAGAAAAACGATAGTATTCCAAGTTTCAAAAGTCTAGGAGTCTCACAATGATCACAGGTAATAATAATAATAATAAAGTTGGAAGGGACCTTGGAGGTCATCTAGTCCAACACCCTGCTCAGGCAGGAAACCCTATACCATTTCGGACAAATGGCTGTCCAGTCTCTTCTTAAAAACTTCCAGTGTTGGAGCATTCACCGCTTCTGGAGGCAGGTTGTTCCACTGGTTAATTGTTCTGTCAGGAAGTTTCTCCTTAGTTCTAGGTTGCTTCTCTCCTTGGTTAGTTTCCATCCGTTGCTTCTTGTCCTGACTTCAGGTGCTTTGAAGAATAGCTTGACTCCCTCTTCTTTGGGGCAGCCCCTGAGATACTGTAACGCTGCCATCATGTCCCCCCTCGTCCTTCTCTTCATTAAACTAGACATACCCAATTCCAGCAACCGCTCCTTATATGTTTTAGCCTCCAGACCTGTAATCATCTTTGTTGCTCTTCTCTGAACTCTTTCTAGAGTCTCAACTTACAATCATTCATTCAGTGACCGTTCAAAGTTACAATGGCACTGGAAAAAGTGAGTTTTGACCATTTTTCACAATTACAACGGTTGCAGCATCCCCGTGTTCATGTGATCAAAATGTAGATGCTTGGCAAGTGGCCTGTATTTATGACGGGTTGCATTGTCCTGGGATCATTTGAGGAGTTTGATCAAGGCCACGATTTTGCAAACGATGCCAAATGGTGGACTTGCGTCATTTTGCACCGTAATGATGTCATTGGCATTATATGTATGGTGTGATGTCATTTGCCCTTCCTGTGAACACAGGCGTTGGCACAGATCCTATTAATATATGCCTGTTGAAGCTTCCTGTCTTACACATGGTTATCTTTAAGAGGAAGGAATTCTGTATCACGAACGCAGCTTGCTGCATTTGGAAATAACGCAGAAAATTGCTTCAGTGGAGCCTCAAGAGTATGACTTACCAACACAAAGGATGTTGAAGCAGAAACCTTGTGAGGTTGACTTGTTCACCAGCTGATCAGGGAGGCTGTCAAAGCCGACATGTCCTGACAGGGCGAGATTTCGAAGGTCGTCATTCTGCAAGTCGAAAGAGAAAAGTTTTGAAGTTTCTGCAGAACTAATTTCCATTTACTGTTTATTTATTTGCACAAGATCAGGGCGCATTCTCTATGGCAGTGGTGGCGAACCTATGGCATGGGTGCCAGAGGCGGCACTCAGAGCCCTCTCTGTGGGCACGTGCGCCGTCGCCCCAGTCCTAGGCCTTCAGCTGGGTTTTATAAAACTTTTTCGCTTTAGGCCTCCGCTGCCATGTGTCCCAAAAAAAAAAAAAAAGGTTCAATGAGTCAATTTCAACTTCTTGCGGGAAAAAAAAAAGATCTTGCAAAGTTGGAATTGATTGATTGAACTTTAGTCCCACCCAGTCTGCCGTTACCACAGCAGCCACGCCCAGCCAATGGGCCACGCCCACCCAATGGGCCACACCCACCTGGCACTCGACAATGCATAATTGGGTTTTGGGTTGCAGTTTGGGCACTCAGTCTCTAAAAGGTTCGCCATCACTGCTCTATGGAGATGGACACAAACAGCCTGGCTTTTCAAATATAGCCCTGTATCTGTATTTAATAACTTACACATATATTATTAAATATACAAATACAGAATTGGACCACTGGCCTATTTACCTAGCTATTCTGCTTGGAAACCGCTCTCCAGGGTGACTCACAAAGGTCTTTCCTTGCTGGCTATCCAAACTCCTTTTGAGTGGAAATTGGAAAACAAATGGACATGGACGTTTGTGTACACAAAACAAGCAAGGAGTCGTGTTAATGGAGTTGTGTTAATGGAGTCTTCACCATTAAAACAATCCTAACCCCAGAAGAAATTCACGTATGAGGACTACCAGATCTGGTTGGCAAAAATTTGGACCATCACTAGACAGCCAGCAGAGATACACAGAAAATCATCATCCTAGAGGTCACCACTTGGAATTCTGCAGACCAAATCTGATATTTATCATCCATCCATCCATCCATCCATCCATCCATCCATCCATCCATCCATCCATCCATCCATCCATCCATCCATCCAATTTCTATAGCTGTCCATCTCAGTCATTATTGATTACTTATATTGATAATACTATAGGCCAGGGGTCTTCAAACTTGGGCCCTTTCATGACTTGTGGACTTCAACTCCCAGAATTCCTCAGCCAGCGTGCCTGGCTGAGGAATTCTGGGAGTTGAAGTCCACAAGTCGTAAAAGGGCCCAAGTTTGAAGACCCCTGCTCTAGGCACTGCTCAATTTACGACCACAATTGAGCCCAAAATTAGCTAAGTGAAACATTTGTTAAGTGAGTTGCGTCCCATTTTATGACTTTTCTTGCCACAGTTGTTAAGTGAATCAGTGCAGTTGTTAAGTTAGTAACGCGGTTGTTAAGCGAATCTGGCCTCCCCATTGACTTTGCTTGTCAGAAGGCCGCAAAAGGGGATCACGTGACCCCGGGGACACCGCGACCGTCATAAATACGAGTCAGTACCCAAGAGCCTGAATTTTGATCACGTGACCCTGGAGGATGCTGCAACGATGGTAAGCATGATAACTATATGAAGAAAGAGTGAGCAATCTGAGAAGGGAAGAGTAAAAAATTTGGGATTGGACTGGACTCAAAAGGAGAGAAGAAGTTTTAAGAACAGAAAGCAATTTGTGTAGTAGTGTAGTAGTGTATGGCCAAGAGTTGTTAGCAAAAATAAAAGTCATGGTAAATAAAATTGATGGGAACTAGATTTAACCTACTTCCTTTCCTTTTCTCTTTAATTTTTTGGTTTGCAGCTTCTTTTTTTCTGCACTGCATTGAAAGGGATAGCACAGTGGGTATGTGTGCTTGGCAACTTAATCTACAGGTAGTCCTCGACTTATAGCAGTTTGTTTAGTGATATTTTGAAGTTACAACGGCACTGGAAAAAAAGTGACTTAGGACCTCTTTTCTCACTTACTACTGTTGCAGTATCTCCACAGTCATGTGATCAAAATTCAGACGCTTGGCAACTGACTCATACTTATGACGGTTGCAGTGTTCGGGGTCATGTGATCCCCTTTTGTGACCTTCTGACAAGCAAAGTCAATGGGGAAGCCAGATTCACTTAACAACCGTGTTACTAACTTAACAACTGTGGTTGTTAAGTGGGTCACTTACCAATTGTGGCAAGAAAGATTGTAAAATAGAGCAAAATTCACGTAATAACAGTCTCGCTTATATGTTTT
The DNA here is from genome assembly GCA_023970755.1 of Azemiops feae. NCBI lineage: Eukaryota > Metazoa > Chordata > Lepidosauria > Squamata > Viperidae > Azemiops > Azemiops feae. The sequence goes on along the minus strand of JALGBA010001506.1, from coordinate 164,294 downwards.
AGGCTCAATTTTGGCCATAAGTCGAGGACTACTCGTACTTTGCTCCATCAAGCAAGCAGTTTTTATGCTATCACCTCCAATATGTACTCCACGAGCCACTGTCGATTCATGAAGGTGATCGCTAAGTCAACTGGAGATGACATGATTATATGAAATGCTACTGACTCACAAACATTCACAACCCAACTTCCTCTGAATTTTAACTTTGTGCAGTATCATTATGACCCAATGCTTCTTATGCATCATTGTGTGGTTAGGACAGGGAGTTATCTAACTTGCTCAAGAGAGACAAACTTAAAACGACTTGCTCATAAGGGTGGTCTCCACGGCTTTTGAGGATGCAGTGGCCTGCATTAAAGGACACGACTGGAAACTGCTGGTTGGTAAAGATACCATTCCACAATGTGTCTCAGAAGTTACAATGCTTTTCTAAGGTTTTTTTTTTTTTTTAAACGTAAGGAGAAAGCCTTCAGTTGACAGGCCAAAATAATCATTCTTGCAAACTTGTTCTGATTACCAGAGTTTGCTTTCAGGTGATCCGATGTTTGCACCATCTCTGCTCCTATCTAGGGCAGGGGTAGGCAACCTTGGCTCTTTTATGACTCGTGGACTTCAACTCCCAGAATTCCTGAGCCAGCATGGCTCAGCTTGGAAACGTCTCCCTTTCCCCTCAGCATGGCTGGCTCAGGAATTCTGGGAGTTGAAGTCCATGAGTCATAAAAGAGCCAAGGTTGCCTACCCCTGATCTAGGGGAACTTCGATATAAATGCTTTCGAGCTGTTCAAAAGCATGCAAATGCGAGTAGATTAATAGGTACCACTTTGGTGGGAAGGTTACAGCGTTCTATGTGCCTTTGGTGTATATCCATGCTGGAAATTGTCTTCGGACAACGCTGGCTCCCTTGGTCAAGAAACAGAGGTAAGTAAGCACCATGCCTTAGAATCGAACACAACTGGACAGGAGAAATCTTTACTTTTCCAATATAAATGAGGTTTTAAAGAGAGACTGCTATTGTGGTCAGTCTAGGAAACCAAAGGATCCGTCTTCCCTATCCCAAAATATGTGGAACAGTGTAAAGAGAAGGGGAAAAAATGCAACAGAAAGAACATAAACATGAGAGGGGGAAGAAAAAAGAGACCTTATGAATATTTCCTTGGCAACCAGGCAAAATGCGCAGAAAGAAACTTGGTTAAACGTTTGGGAGTCATGTAGTAGTAGTAGATTTAGTAGATCCACGTTCAACTACTATTTATACAGATAATCCTCATTTATTTAGCATCTGTTAAAGTTACAACAGCACTGAAAAAAGTGACACGACTAGTCCTCATACTTACAACCTACAACATACTTACAATCATGGGATCAACATTCGGATGCTTGGCAAGTTGGCAACTGACATGTATTTACAATGATTTCAACATCCTGGGTTGATGTGATTGCCATTTTCACCTTCCCAGCTGGCTTCCAACAAGCAAAGTCAATGGGAGAAGCCAGATTTGCTTAATGACCATGTGATTCGCTTAACAACTGCAGCGATTCACTTAAATTCCATGGCAAAAGGAAAGCCATAAAATTGGGCACAAGTCAATTAAACAACTGCTTGTTTAGCTACAGAAATTCTAGACCCCAATGTTGTCGTAAGTCGAGGACTATCTTCCCCTCCTCCCCATCTTTTAACAGTATTTATTACTGTTGTTATTTTTTGCTTCATTATTTTAATGTGTAGTAGTTTTAATGTGCCTAGGCTGCCCAGAGTCATCTCTGGAGAAGATGCGTGGCACTGGCACATAAATTTAATGAATAAATGTTAAATAAAGCAGACCGGTCTGGATTAACGAGGAGACAATACACTGAAATGCTACAACTGTGTCTTAAGTAAGCTGCTATTTGAGGCCCCCTGGAGGTAAAAGGTAAAAGTACAGGTTTCCCCTGTCCAGTTGTGTCCAACTCTAGGGGGCAGTGTTCCTTGTCGGGGGAGCCAGCTTTGTCCGAAGACAATTCCGTTGTCATTTGGTTCACCGAAATACATGGAACGCCGTTACCTTCCCACCGAAGTGGTACCTATTTATCTACCCGCATTTGCATGCTTTTGAACTGTTAGGTGGGCGGGAGCTGAGCCAAGGAACGGGAGCTCACCCCATCACACAGCGCTCGGACCTTGAACCTGGGATGTCAGCTTTCCAATGACAATCAGCAACTTTAACCACTGGAGGAGGCGAAATTAATTATTCCACAAACTCTAGGTTTCCTAGCCCCAAAGATCACTGTGGTTTATTCCAGGAAGGCAATAAACATGAAAATATTTCTAATATTAGAGAAACCATTTTACCTCCCATTTTCGCTCTGTGCTAAGCAGCACTTGCCAATTATTACTTCCAAGTTTCTTAAGGATCGCATATAACTTTAGGCTGTGTAAGTCATTTCTAACATGCTGGTATAAGGTGCATTTTTTTCCCACCCTGACCTTCAGAGCAGACCAGCAACATCCTTCAGATTCATCTTTCAGTGTAAGTCTCCACAAAGCTAGTCATTCACAACCCTTTTCCTGTTTATATTAGTCATTCGTTATAAAAACTGGCAGCTTGAAAATAAAGGGACGAGGCTGTCCTAGTTACAGAAACATATTCTGGTTTGTTCTGCTCATCTAAAGGTTTACTCGAGTTAGCTTCCTATCCTGTCCTAAATGCCAAAAAAAAAGTCTCAAGAGGAACATATTCACCCTCTGCCCCGGGTTGTAAAATTGTATTCACTGTGGATATGTCAAAACAGATTTTTGGAATCTTCAAACAGTGGCATAAGAATTAACTCGTAAGAACATTAATTTATTATAAAGCTTTTTATTCCTATCAGAATTTGAAGCATTTCTGATGCAACTAAGGATCTGGAGGCCACAGCCAGGAAGTTCAAGGGCTCATGTGAAACCAAAACAATCATGCAGAACAGAATATAGAATAAGAGTTGGAAGGGACCTTGGAGGTCTTCTAGTCCAACCCCCTGCTCAAGCAGGAAACCCTATACCATTTCAGACAAATGGTTGTCCAATCTCTTCTTTAAAAATTCCTGGCCTCTAAGGCATATGACCCCGTCAACCTTATTTCTGTTGTTCCCAGAGGCTATATTTGAGCCAAGCTCTCAATTTCCAATGGCATCATTTTTCCTTTTATGGTCAATCTGGATATGTTTGAAGAATACACATCCATGTTGGCTCTTGAAATTCTCCCTCCAAAATGGGCCGAAAATACTGGACCCACCCATCACATTCTCAAGATCACTTTTTTTTTTTTTTACTTTTAAGAAACTGCATTTTCCAACTAGAGAAAAGTCAACGAAGGATAGCTCCCCCAGTTTCACACACACACCCCGCCCCCCCCAAAAAAAAATATACCAAGAAGGAATTGCTCAGCTAAAGAAGATAGACAGAAAGTAGCATTTAAATCAGGGGTGTCCAAACTTGGCCACTTTTAAGACTTGTGCACTTCAAATCCCAGAATCCCCCCCCCAGCCAGTATGGCTGGCTAGGGAATTCTGGGAGCTGAAGTCCATAGTTCTTAAAGTGGCCAAGGTTGGACACCCCTGATTTAAACATTATTTCCAAGCTTTGGTGCATCCTCCTCTTTCTATCTCCAAAGCCTCTTTGCTCAGTTTATAAACTTGCCAATCTCCAGTGCTTTTCCCTGGCTCCCTTTCCAGCTTGTACTAATTTTAAAAAGATGCCACATAGGCAAACTTTATCCAGCCAATAAACACAAGAAGTAACCCTAACAAAGCCAGCTCTTGATTTCATTTAAGTTCTTCCCATCCCTCCGAGGAATCAGCTCTTCCTCTGCAGCGCTTTTCCTTGCCAAGGAACACTTAGAAGTTGAAAGCTCGTTCTTCTTCTTCTTAAGAACCCCCTGCTCAAAGAAAAACTGTTACAACCATTTAGTCACGCGGGACAACACAAAAAACGCCAGCGGCAGCTGGAGGGAGACGTACTGGGGATCCTACAAAGGACAAAAGCTTCCCCTCCTGTCATTGATACAACTCTTTTTTGCTACTACCGCTAGTCCTCTACTTGCAACCATTTGTTTAATGATCAAAGTTACAAGGGCGCTGAAAAAAGTGAGTTATGATGGTTGTTGTTGTTGTTTTTGTACTTACAACTGTTGCAGCATCCCCCATGATCAGATGATCAAAGTTCAGCCGCTTGGCAATTGGCTCATATTTATGACGGTTGCAGCGTCCCGGGTCATGTGATCACCCTTTGCGACCAAGCCACATCAAGGGGGGAGCCAGATTCACTTAACAACCGTGTTACTAACACCACAACTGCACTGATTCACTTAACAACGGTAACCTAACAACCGTTTGCGAGAAAGGTTGCAAAATGGGACAAAACTCACTTAATAACCGTCTCGCTTAGCAATGGACGTCTTGGGCTCAATTGTGGTCGTAAGTCGAGGACTGCCTGCATATGTCTGAGGTGAGTAGCGTTATTTTACTTTTGGAAAGCAGTCTGTGCAAGAGAGCTTAGGACAGGGTAGCATCCAAACCTACAGATTGCAATTCCTTTTAAACCGAGAAGATCGCATTCAACTTCACTCAGTTACGGATAGTCCTCGAGTTACGACCACAATTGAGCCCAGAATTTTATGTTTCTGAGTGAAATACTTGTTAAGTGAATTTTGCCCCATTTTGTGACTTTTTTTGCCACAGTGGTTAAGTGCATCGCTGCAGTTGTTAAGTTAGTCACACAGTTGTTAAGTGAATCTGGCTTCCCCCCATTGACTTTGCTTGTCAGAAGGTCGCAAAAGGGGATCACGTGACCTTGGGTCGCTGCGACCGTCATAAACATGAACCACTTGCCAAACATCTGAATTTTAATCATGTGACCATGGGGATGCTGCAACGGTCATAAGTGTGAAAAATGGTCGTAAGTCACTTTTTTCAGTGCTGTTGAAAGGTCACTAAATGAACTAAATAATCACCTGAAGGCAGGACAAGAAGCAACGGAGGGAAACTAACCAAGGAGAGAAGCAACCTAGAATTAAGGAGAAATTTCCTGACAGTGAGAACAATTAACCAGTGGAACGACTTGCCTCCAGAAGCTGTGAATGCTCCATCACTGGAGGCTTTTAAGAAGATACTGGACAACCATTTAATAATAATAATTATAATAATAAAGTTGGAAGGGACCTTGGAGGTCATCTAGTCCAACCCCCTGCTCAGGCAGGAAACCCTATACCATTTCAGACAAATGGCCTGTCCAGTCTCTTCTTAAAAACTTCCAGTGTTGGAAATGGTAGTTTGTCTGAAATGATAGGGTTTCCTGCCTGAGCAGGGGGTTGGACTAGAAGACCTCCAAGGTTCCTTCCAACTTTATTGTTATTGTTATTATTGATCATCGCACAGTCAGCCAGATGTTCAGACTGGATTTGGCATTTTTGTCTATCTTTCGAGTCCTTACCAAGGACCTGGGATAGGCAGATGTGGATGTTTGATGGTGTTACAGATATCGTCGCAGGATGGAAGCAGTTCCTAGTAAGGCCGCCTTTTGCAATTGACTAATGGCGAATTTGTCAATGCCGATGGTGTCCAAGTGGTGCTCCAGTTGTTTTGGGATTGCACCCAAGGCGCCTATTACTATTGGTACTACCCTTGCTTGCCTTTGCCGCAGTCTTTATTATTATAATAATTATTTTTATTTTTATTATTATTACTACTAACTACTACTACTACTACTGTTGTAAGTTGAGGACTATCTGTACAAGCAAGTAGAAAGCACAAGAAAGCAATCCAAAAAGGCTACTGACTATTGTACATCCTCAACCTTCACTTTGAAAAGATGGCTCTTTGCTCCATTTTGCTGAGAGCACTTTCTGGAGACAGTGTTATCTTTTTACAAATATTCCCCCTTAACACAATAATCCAACTCTGTTTTCTACAGTGAGACCAAAACATTGATCTTCAAGGCAAGCTGTTTGGTTAGAAGGTCTATTCAAACTCAAAGCAGTAACAGCAGGAGCTTCTGCCAAGCAGCGATATAAAAGGTTATTTTCCTTAAGGCTTTTAAACAAACCACTAACTTGGAACAGAAGCGATTCCTGTATATCACGGTTCTCATTTCAGATTCCTAACCGGCAAGAAAAATTGAATTTTATTATTATTATTTTTTATAGTAAAGCAGCAGCAGGAATAAGAAACTAGCTAGGAATCATTCCTGCAAGGCTTGTAAAACTTGCAAAAAAGGAGAGAAAAGGGAGGGCCCGCAACAGCAACGTGACAAAGTAGTGTGAAGAATTTCCAACGGCAAACTCCAATCAAAACCAGATTTTATTCCGCCTTTGCAGGCCTGTCTTTAGCTGAATTGCTGCATTTAAGCTGATAAAGAAGAACATAAATCAGTCATATCCAAAACTCCCTAGTGGAAATGCCAAATTGCTACTCCGCCACCATGGCAGGTTTCACGTTTGAGAGCTAAAATAACCTGAGTCCTAATGAGCTCAGGAAAACCGGAGAGAGCCAAGGGTTTAATGTTTCCAGCTGCAACTGAGAGGCTGTCCTACTCTTGGATTGCATGCCCGTTCACTTCCCGAATTTCCCTTCCCTTTTTGGAATAAGACAATTGAAGCCAACTATTTCAAGGGCAAAGGAGAAGGGGAACTTCTCTTGATTACAATAACAGGACTCTGGATAGGAAGTCCAAAACTAGTTAAGCTGGAAAAATACCTGTTTAACAGTTGTGATTTTCATATACAGGTAGTCCTCAACTTACAACCACAACTGAGCCCCAAGATTTGTGTTGCTGAGACGTTTATTGAGTTTTGCCCCATTTTACGACCTTTCTTGCCATAGTTGTTAAGTGAATCACGGCAGTTGTTAAATTAGTAACAGGGTTGTTAAATGAATTCTGGCTTCCCCATTGGCTTTTCTTGTCAGGTGACAAAAGAGGACCACGTGACCCTGGGACATTGCAACCGTCATAAATATGAGTCAGTTGACAATCATCTGAATTTTGACCACGTAACCACGGGGATGCTACATCGGTCCTAAATGTGAAAAATGGTCATAAGTAAACTTTTCGGAGCTGTTGTAAGTTTGAATGGTCACTAAACAAATGGTTATACGTTGAGGACTTTCTGTATGCAGAGAGGCCTCAGAGACTATCCAAGACATAATGACTGGAACAGGAACATCACACACTAAAGGACACAACCTTTGCCCAACATTGGAAAAATGAAAACTTACCAGCTGAAGAAGTACTAATTAAGAAAATTCTAGAGTGTGCAGAAATGGATAGATTGACTTTAAAGATAAAAGAGAAAGAAGACTCAGTCTACTTTAGAACATGGGGTAATTTCTATCAATGGCTAGAAAGACCAATTAGAGAGAAAGGAATGTGATATGTAATTTTGAATATATATTAGCAAGAAGAAGGCTATTGAGTGATTAATTAACACATTGTTTATGATAATTAACTATTATCTATTATTGTTTGTTAAATACATGAACCCAGACATGATGCTGCTTGCTAAACATTGAGCATGTTATTTGGAAAAGCCCCAACCCCAACCCTAACCTTAATCCTAACCCTAACTTAAATCCCAACCCCGACCCCACCTTATTCCTAATCCCATAAAAACTAATAAAATCTATACAAAAAAAAAAAAGGACACAATCGAATAGCCAGCATTGTGTATAGGAACATCTGCACAGAACATGGGTCAGACCCTCCCAAGTCCAGGTGAGAGATCCCACAGAAGACTGGAGGGAATAAGAAAGCTAAGGTTTTGTGGGACTTCCAGATCCAGACAGACAGGCAATACTAGCCAATCAAACCGACATCATGGTAGTAGAGAAGGACTGGAAGATATTGGGAGTGGTAGATGGCAGCGATGTCAAGTGATAGCAAGATCAGAACAGCAATAGCATCATAGCAGTTAGACTTATACACCACCCCATAGTGCTTTATAATAGCACTTTCTGGGTGGTTTATAATGCCAGCATTAGTTGCATATTGACCCCCAACAATCTGGGTCCCCATTTTACCAACATTAGAAGGATGGAAGCCTGAGCGAACCTTCAACCCATCAGGATCGAACTCCAGGCTGTGGGCAGAGTTTGCCTGGAATACTGCTCTTTAACCCCTGTGCTACTAGGGCTCCAGAAGGAAGGAGAATGAGAAACTGGAGAACTACCAGGTCTCCTGAAGGAGGAAGTAGAGAGGATGTGGGAAGTAAAAGCCAAAGTGGCCTCTATAGTGGTGGCACTGTAGACTCCTAAGCTGGGAGAGTGGCTTCAACTGATCCCAGGAACAACCTCAGAGCTCTTTGTCCAAAAAAATGAAGTGTTAGGAACTGCTAAAATTCTGGGCAGAATTCTAAAACTCTCAGGTAGAGAATCCAACATTGAGGAAGACACATACTACCCCTTAAGGGTAAGAAGGGAATGTGTGTGTGTATTACAATAGGACCCCTCAAAGCTGGCTGAGGAATTCTGGGAGTTGAAGTCCACAAGTCTTAAAGTTGCCAAGGTTGAGGACCCCTCAAAGCTGGCTGAGGAATTCTGGGAGTTGGAAGTCCACACGTCTTAAAGTTGCCAAAGTTGAGGACCCCTCAAAGCTGGCTGAGGAATTCTGGGAGTTGAAGTCCACAAGTCTTAAAGTTGCCAAGGTTGAGGACCCCTCAAAGCTGGCTGAGGAATTCTGGGAGTTGGAAGTCCACACGTCTTAAAGTTGCCAAAGTTGAGGACTCCTCAAAGCTGGCTGAGGAATTCTGGGAGTTGAAGTCCACAAGTCTTAAAGTTGCCAAGGCTGAGGACCCCTCAAAGCTGGCTGAGGAATTCTGGGAGTTGAAGTCCACACGTCTTAAAGTTGCCAAGGTTGAGGACCCCTGACTTAGGGTGTTTCTCACACCTACGAATGGATATCCGATCAAAATTTGGGCATTTGGGCACTGGCATATATTTATGATCACCACGTGCAACTTTCCCAGCTAAGCAAAGTCAATGAGGGAACCCAGATTCTCTTAACAACTGCATGAAGGGAACATAAAATGGGATGCAACTCACTTAACAACTGCCTTGCTTAACAACGGAAAATTTGGGCTCAATTGTGGTCGGAAGTCAAGGACTATCTGTGTGTGAGAGTGCACACACACACACACACACTCTCACACAAATATATAAAGGGACACACAGAGAGAAGTGTATCCCTTATAACATTGAAATCTATCCTACTTTATTCTTGAAGACGCCTAGTCAACAAAGCAAAAAGGAAAACATTTTCAGCGGTACGGCCAATGTACATCTAGTGAGCCATTTTTTAAATAAGCAGCTGTCTTAAACTTTACATAGAGCAGGCTTCCCTTGGAGAGGAGGATAGTTTTGCAACCAGACAGAAGACACTCAAGGCTACCCACCATCTCATTAAAAAGTCTCAAGTTACCTTGAATACCAAAGGGTGGCAGAAAGATGGAACGTCAATAAATAAAACTATAATTGGAAACGATGGGATGCTGAGAAGTGTAAAATCCCTAGCATTCCAAACCCTTCATTAACAGCCATGGCACAAGAAGATAAATATAGTTTAAATCAGGAAGCACGGATGGAATTCAATTCATATTTATCTTGTGTTATTATACTTTAAGAGCCAGCTTGACGCACCCCGGCTAGAAACAGGGAGGCCGTGACATCTAGCCTTACCTCAGGCACCAAGCCAACTGGAAGAGTCAATTTCTTTCTCTCGGCCCCAGGAAGAAGGCAAGGGCAAACCACGGGCAAAACGATGCCAAGAAAACTGGAAAACCTTATCCAGGAGTTGAGGATTGTCTTAAAGGCACCCACATTCATTTTATTTATTGAGGCTTGTGCTGCGTTTTTCTTTTTTTGCGCTTTTCAAAGCAAAGGGCACAAATTCTTCCGTGTCAATAAATATCCCTTGTTCCTTTCCATGGATGTACTCCTCAATTTTGAACTAACCCACTGACTCTTTTAATAAGAAAATCCGTGCAAAATCAATCTATCCGCATATGAACCGGTATCTTTGGGCATTAGCTTTTGGAAGCTAAGTGCTCAGCTTTGACGCACAGTCAAAGGCAAATATATTAACTGTGCATAAGAGCATTCAGCAAAAAATTCTAAGTTGCAAAAGAGAGTCATGAAAATAGCTTAATTGAGACATTTGAGGGGAGGGGTTAGAAAGAACCATGATGTCTTTGATAGACAGTTCCTTTTTTTTGTTGTTGTTACTGCATTAATAGATCAGCACAGAAACTAAGAATCTTTCAACTTCATTACCATCAGCAACGTGCAAGTTCAAAAATCTCTTGCCAAAGCTAAGCGAATCACTGCAGTTCTTAAGTTAGTAACACGGTTATTAAGTGGATCTGGCTTCCCCATTGACTTTGCTTGTCAGAAGGCCGCAAAAGGGGATCACATGACCCCGGGACACTGCGACCGTCATAAATATAAATCAGTTACCCAGCATTCAAATTTTGACCATAGGGATGCTGGAACGATTGTAAGTGTGAAAAATGGTTATCGATTACTTTTTTCAGTACCATTGTAACAAAATAGAGAAAGTTTAGTAAATCCATGTCAATTAAAATATGGTTTGTTAAATTAATACAGTTGGCTGAGTTTGCACTGCACATTGAACAATAAGATAACTATACTAGTCTGGAGTACTGTGCAAACACAATCTATACATATAGAGTAGTTGGCCCACAAATAATCCCCATAAATATTTGATAAGAAAATAAAGTTTCCAGGCTGCAAAATGTTGAAGAATATTGTCCCATGCTGGACTGTGGCCATCACTTACAAACAGAAGCCAATAAAATGCTTGCAGTTTATCACTAAGTTCATTTCACAAAAACCTTGTAAGTAATTCCTTCGGCAACACAACTGCATTCAGAAAATCACTTCTTTGCGCATCACACACCACACATCAGTGAGACTAGAATTTCACTAACAGAATAACAGAGTTGGAAGGGACCTTGGAGGTCTTCTAGTCCAACCCCCTGCTCAAGCAGGAGACCCTATACCATTTCAGACAAATGGTTGTCCAGTCTCTTCTTAAAAACCTCCAGTGATGGAGCACCACAACTCCTGAAGGCAAGCTGTTCTACTGGTTAACTGTTCTCACTGTCAGGCAATTTCTCTTTAGTTCTAGGTTGCTTCTCTCCTTGATTTGATTCCACTCATTGCTTCTTACCCTGCCTTCACGTACTTTGGAGAATAGGTTGGCCCCCCTCTTCTTTGAGGCAGCCCCTCAAATATTGGAAGACTGCTATTATGTCACCCCTAATCCTTCTTTTCATTAAACTGGACCTATTCAGATGATGAGTGTTGTCCCCATGCTGGACCACCACTTGCAGCTTATCACAAAACCCATTTCAGAAAACACTTGCAAGTAATTCTTTTGGCAACACAACTGCACTCAGAGAATCACTTCTTCGTGCGTCACACTCCACACATCACTGAGACTAGAATTTCACTACTTCAGGTGACCAAGAAGTTAATTCTGAGAAAGACCATTCAAAAATTTAACGCAGTTCCCCAAATCTCAGTAAACATTTGCAGCCCCAAAATGTTTTTCTTTAAAGATCTCCTGGAACAGAGTTAAACAGAGATTAGGAGACGAGGTGGGCTTACCGTATTTCCATAGAGTTAAAATGAGCTTGTACGAGCAAAGTTGGGTCAATGCTGGCTTCAGCGATCCTTCAAAGTTTGTTCCCACTTTATTGGGAATGTTGGATGGTTAAACCTATGGTCTCCCAGGCAAAAGGGTGCTCCCACTTTGTCCCTGCCAGCCCACCAACTGGTGCGGGCAAGAGAGAGTTTGGGGTCGCTAACTAAAGCTGTGATTGGTCTTTGCAGATTTTCTTTTCTTGAAAACCAGTCAGGAACACAAAAACAAGACCATCCCAGTTAAACCAGAGTTTAAGGTCAATTTATTGAGTGGGTTGCAAGATAGGATGGAAAGCATAAGCAAGTAAGAAGTCAGATTAAAAGTTATGCAAATTATCGTAGACTACATTCTTAACAATACGCTTATCCATGGTTAACTCCAAATTCTGCAGCTGCATTCAATTAACCAATGTTTCCCATCTGCAGGACACAGTGATCCATGAATTCATCACGGGGGCAGAGTCTGCATGATAGCTAGCCTGAAATATGACTTATTTGTGGTTTTATACGTTGGGCAATCACAGCTATACAGAGGAAGAATTTTAAAAGCTTCAGTCTAGCATACACATCTGGAAAGAACAAAATGTTATTTTGGACTTTACTGCATTCCGTCCTATCCTTCGACAATCTGAAACTGATTTTCTGCATCCATTTTCATTGGGGTGTCGTTCAAGGGACGGTGTGTAATGCTTCAGTTGCCTCGATGGAGAATTGAAATCGGGAACTAGACTGGGGGAGAGTTTCTTCCCTGCAGCTTTCATCCCATTAACCATGATTTTCTTCTGGGCCACCAGAAGAATATGCATGTATGTATGCACATATGTCTTGATGTATTTATCAAAAAATAAAGGACTATTCTAGCTCAGGGGTGTCAAACTGCCAGCCCGCGGGGCGGTTGCATCATGCAGAGGCCGCACCCACCCCAACTCCGGCAATGCGGGAAAAGTGGCAATACGTCGCGACACGTCACGTAACGCGGAGAGTTTGACACCCGTGTTCTAGCTCATTGGCCTATGAAGTTTTACAAGGTTTTAGCTTTTCTCCTATGTAGTTTAAGATCTATGCAGATCTAGTGGGTTTGGACAAAACTCAGCAGCACTTTTTCGTGCAGCTGCTGATAAAAACATGATCGCCAACATGATCGCCAACGTCCGATAACGGATATGGCAGAAGAAGAAGAAGAAGTGGGGAGGCAGGGGAAGATTCTATCAATAAACTGAAGATGCTCAGCTCTGCCATTCTCCTGTGGTGGAATGTGGTCTGGATTCCCAGGAGGGAGGGGTTGCATTCCCGAGGAGCAAAAGCCAGCCCAGTTTAGAGAGTCTGTGTGGGAAAAAGAGGGTGAAGACAGCTCCTCCCTAATAGTTCCCAGAGTATATGATTTATGGTGCAAGTACTATCATCTACTTTCGTTTGGCAGGATTTCTGTCTATAGGTGAGGAACAATAAAGGAAACTACTTAGTAATAATTCTATGTGCCTTTCTGGGTTTTTGGAGATTGACACACACACACCCCCAGCCCTCCATTCTTACTCCAAGGAAGCTGTGAGTACCTTGAACACAGAATAATAGACTGGACGAAGGAGAACAAGCTGAAATTAAATCCAGGTAAGACAAAGTTGCTGTTCGTAAGGAAAAGATTGGAATCTGGGTTTCAGGAGAATCCTGTTCTGGAGGGGGGGCAATCTCCCCCCCCAAAAAAGCAGCTCTGCACTTTGGAAAGTTTGATCACCCAGATGTGCACATGGTGGCTAAAGCAAGGAGTGTGTTTGCACAATTATGCGCTGTGATGCTTTTCAGACTTTGCAACAGTTATTTATGCCTTGAGTGTAGCCCATCTTGACTACTGCAATGCAATTTACACGGGGCTAAAGAGTGTCCATAAATTACAAAATACGGCAGCCAAGTGGTTGTCCAGAGTAAGGTTCAGGGGTCAAATGATCCTTGTATTACAAGACCTGTAATATTTTAAGTGCTGCTGTTGATTTTAAAGCCCTAAACCAGGGGTAGACAACCTTGGCTCCTTTATGACTCGTGGACTTCAACTCCCAGAATTCCTGAGCCAGCCATGCTGAGGGGAAAGGGAGAGGTTTCCAAGCTGAGCCATGCTGGCTCAGGAATTCTGGGAGTTGAAGTCCACGAGTCATAAAAGAGCCAAGGTTGCCTACCCCTGCCCTAAACCAGGGCTTTTCAACCAGTGGTACAGGTACCACCTGTGGTACATTGGCACCTGGCAGGTGGTACGCGACCATCCTAGAAAAGTGGTAGCGGGGGAGGGGAATGAGCTGAACCGTTGGCAGCACTGCACAGGCCTGAGAGAGAGATGGCTGGAGCTGCAGGGCTGTCAGGGCTCAGCGGAAGTGCCAGGATCAGTGCCACTTTCCAGTTGATTGGTGTTTCTTCGTGGCTGTCAGGGCTCAGTGGAAGCGCCAGGATCAGTGCCAGGCTCCAGCTGGAGCTCGGCGCTGATCCTGGCGCTTCTGCTGAGCCCTGAAGAAGCACCAATCAGCTGGAAAGCAGCACTGATCCTGGCGCTTCTGCTGAGCCCTGAAGAAACGCCAATCAGCTGGAATGTTGCAGCATCTCCAGGGTCTTGTGATTTACATTCAGATGCTTGGCAACTGATTCATATTTATGACGGTCACAGTGTCCCAGGGTCATGTGAAGTGACCAAAACCTGCTGCAACCACCCAGCAGACGGGGGAATAAAAACCAAACACCCCCCCCACCCCACCCCCGCTGCCAATCCTCAACAGAAATGCTCACAACAATGAAAACCTTGGACAGGAGGAAGAGCGCCACCGGACGCTGTCTTGCTCGGCTGTGGCTTGGGGGGCACTTTTTTCAGTGCCATTGTAACTTCGAACAGTCACTAAGCGAACTGTTGTAAGTCGAGGACTACCTGTACTTTTTCTTTTTTTTTTTTTTTTTGGTCCTCAAGTTTTTGACACCTTGCTAGGCGACTGGTGGTACTCGGATGTTGCCATATCCTAAAAGTGGTACAATGGGTGAAAAGGTTGAAAAGCCCTGCCCTAAACCAATGTTTCTCAACCTGGGCAACTTGACGATGTGTCGGCATGCTGGCTGGGGAATTCTGGGAGTTGAAGTCCACTCATCGTCAAGTTGCCCAGGTTGAGAATCACTGCCCTAAACTGATTCTAATCTGATAATCTACAGAGCTTCTGATCCTGCTTGGCTACTCAGAAGAGCAAAAGAGCTTTTTCTAAAGATACCTCTGCGGCGAGATGTTCAACTATCAGATTCCTAGACAAGAAGCAACATCTTGTCTTAAAGCGATTTTAAAATATCAGAAAATTCCAAATAGCATTTAAAGACCTTTGCTGACAGATAATACAGTTACTGCAACCAAAATGGTTAAGAACCAAAGGAACGTTAAAAAAAAAAAAAGCAAGCTACAACTATCTGTATTATTATGATGGTTGGTCACACAGACATATATTTAGCACTGGATCTGGCATTTTTGTCTATTTATCAAGTCCTTCCCAAGAACCTGGAATAGGCAGATGCTGTTTAACAATATTAAGGGTATTGCCACAAGATGTAAGCTGTTCCAAATAAAGCTGCCTTTTGCAATTGACTGGTGGTGTTTTTGTCATTGTTGACGAGGTTTCGGGTGGCGCTTCAGATATTTTGGGATTGGAATGAAGGTGCATATTACTATCGGTAGTATCTTTGCTTTCTTTTGCCATAGTTCTACTTCTATTTGCAGGTCGTTGTATTTTGTGATTTTTCTCCAGGTCTTTTTCTTCTATAGATAGTCCTCAACTTGAGCCCAAAATCTCCAGTGCTTGAGTTGTGCCCTATTTTACCACTTTTGAATCGCTGCGGTTGTCTGACTTTGCTTCTCAGAAGATTGCAAAAGGATCGCATGATCGTGGAATCCTGTTGTAACTTCAAACAAATGATTGTAATTCGAGGACTACATGTACTCTGCTGTCTCCAGGTACTGCCATGTCCAGGATCTAGACTTTTTTGTCTGAAGGTGAAGATTCGTTCTCCAAGCTTTAGATAAACTCCGCTGAAGATGTTACCTAGCCTGGTAACAAAACATTCAGAAACCAGCCCACAAGTTCGGAGAACGAATCTTCACCCTCATCCTGCACCCGAGCTACAGATATTCACCACCATTGCAAACTTTTTTGTCTTTCTTGTCAACAATTATTAAGTCTGAGGTGCTAGGTAGTAGGTGCTCATCCATTTGAATTTCTAAAGCAGGGGTCCTCAACCTTGGCAACTTTAAGACTTGTGGACTTCAACTCCCAGAATTCCTCAGCCAGCAAAGCTGGCTGAGGAATTCTGGGAGTTGAAGTCCACAAGTCTTAAAGTTGCCAAGGTTGGGGACCCCTGTTCTAAAGTCCCAGAGCACTTTAACCTCTTCTCTTACTATTACTTTATCTATTTTTCAGTCCTGCCAGTTCTTGCTGGTGGGCAAGTGGTATTACGTGCACGTGCCCCAATGTACCATTGTTGCTACTTTGTCATGCCGTTGTTTGCAGTCAATCTGTGCAATCTCCTTGTAAAAGCGAACTAGGTTAGGATTATTAATATTCCTTTTTTAAAAAAAAAACAATCACAACAAAATGCACATTAAAAGAAACCTAAAGCAGTAAAGTAAAACAAAGTGAAGATATGAAGAAATGTTAATGCACTTATTTAAAAGGCTGTCTTAGATCCCCAATTTGCCTCCTTTGGAGATTAGATTAGATTAGATTAGATTAGAATAGAATAGAATAGAATAGAATAGAATAGAATAGAATAGAATAGAATAGAATAGAATAGAATAGAATAGAATAGAATAGAATAGAATAGAAGCGAAGCTGGAAGGGACCTTGGAGGTCTTCTAGTCCAGGGCTTTTCAACCTTTTTACCGATTGTACCACTTTTAGGATATGGCAATATTCGAGTACCACCTAGCAAGGTGTCAAAAACTTGGTGACAAAAAAAAAACCTGTTCTAAGTTGCAATTGCACTGAAATGACTTATGACCATTTTTCACACTTATGACCATTGCAGCAACAGGGTCATGTGATTTATATTTGATGCTTGGCAACTGATTCATATTTATGATGGTCACAGTGTCCCAGGGTCATGTGATCCCCTTCTGCAACCTTTTGACAAGCAAAGTCAATGGCAGAGCTGCTGGTGGCCAAGTGCTAAGGCGGGACTTCCTTCCCTGCCTCCCTTTCCTGCCTCCCTTCTCATTCCCATCTCCTTCTGAAGGAAGAATTTGAACCCCCCCCATATTTTCCCTCTTCCATATATTGATCAAACAAGGAAAGGCCTCCAGAGACAGAAAAGACAAGCTGCTGAGTGAACTAGCTTAAAAAGGCACTTCCCCTTTAAGAATTAGCTACTGGCTAGAAAGGAAAGTAAGGAGCCCAGCCCGCACTTAAGGAAGAAAAAAAAATGTAAGTACTGGCAGCCGGCTAAGGCAGCCTCCCCAAATGGCTCCATTCATAAGTAAAATCTGCAGCTCCAGAGGACTCTCTCACTGTAAGTCTTTGCCTGTGCTGGCTCTTTCCCTTCCCCACTACACTTGGCTAGGCAGGGCTGCGTACCACCTGCCACTCATTAATGTACCACAAGTGGTACGCGTACCACAGGTTGAAAAGCCCTGTTCTAGTCCACCCCCCTGCTCAAGCAAGAGGACCTATACCATCTCAGACAGGTGATTGTCCAGTCTCTTTTTAAAAACTTCCAGCTATGGAGCGCCCACGATTTCTGGAGGCAAGCTGTTCCACTGGTTGATTGTCCTCACTGTCAGGAAGTTTCTCCTTAATTCCAGGTTGCTTCTCTCTTTGATCAGTTTCCAACCATTGTTTCTCGTCCTTCCCTCTGGTGCTCTGGTGAACAACCTGACCCCCTCTTCTCTGTGGCAGCCCCTCAGATACTGGAACACTGCTATCATGTCTCCCCTATTTCTTCTTTTCTTTAGACTGGCCAAACCCAAGTCCCGCAGCTGTTCTTCGTATGTTTTGGTCTCCAGGCCTTTGATCATCTTAGTTGCTCTTCTCTGAATTTTTTCCAGACTCTCAACATCTTTTTTGTGATATGGTGACCAAAATTGGGTGCAGGTTATTTGGGAGGAGACCAGAGCTTGGCCAATGATGCCATTGCTTTGCAGTCTCTGTAACTATGGGAGAAGATTCTTTTAAAGTAACATGGGCCCAATCCACTTAGGCTCTAAAAGTTAAAACCTGTTAAATATACCACCCCTATTTACCAAATCCCTTCCTTCATGGTACAGAATAAAGGGATCAGCTGGTATCTTATTTTCCATCTTTATTCTCTATCTATGTACATAAAAGAGTAAAATCTGGAACAACGAAAAGCCACTTCCTTTAGGACAATTTGTGTTGTTTCCAGTGGCTCTGGAAAGTTTTGTCTTTTGATATAGATACTGTAGATTGTTGCTATTAACTCGTCTGGCCTTTTATCTCTTCCCTGTTGTTCATCTTATTTTCCCTCTCTCTGCTTTCATCCATGTTTGCCAGTAAGCTGTTTTTGATGTTTAATAAACAAACCTCAAGCTATATTTTTACAGTTGAACCGAGTGGCATAGGTGCCTAATCTGGATACTGCGATAGTGCTGGGGGCCAATTCAACTGGAAATTACCCACCGTAATTTTCCAACAATACCAAGACTTTGAACTCAGCTTGGAAACAGACCAGCATCTCATGCAAATGCAAGCACATATTAAAGATCAAAGTCCTAAGGCACTGAACTAGTAATACACAGTATGTGTTAATTGCAGCAAGGAGTACGTAGGCCGTACATCATTAAGTCATTTAAAAAAAATAGAGATTTGTTATGATTTTGTTTGAAAGTACAAGTTTTAAATTGCCGTGATGAAGACAGATTTATACAGTACAATTTTTAAAAGACACCATTTATAATTGGAGTAATTTCACCATTTAGTTTTATTTTATAATTTCTTTGTAATTTCTGGAATTAAACACTTTTTCATATGTAAAGACTGAGGTTTGCTTATTACTCGGAGGAATGATCTGCTGTTTGATATAACTAGGAAAAGTGTGCCAACTTTAAATTTTAGCTGACGTACTTGCAAAAATCCAGCATCTAGCTAACTATAACTGATTCCTTAAAACTAAGTCAACTCCCATCTATTCAGATGGAAAAACATCACAAAATTCCAGGGTTGTAGACTAGACCAAGATGTCAGAAAATAATTTAAAAAAATCCCAGAAGAATACAATGGCAAACCACAATGATGCCAAGAAAACTTGTATATAGGATTTTGATGAAGAATGAATGAATGAATGAATGAATGAATATTATCCAAGCTGAACTTGGAGACTTCATTTTTAATTTCATAATTAATTTGTACTAGGTGCCCTATTTGGATACTAGATACCAATATCATTCTAAGTGTGTGCAAGATCCACAAATATTTGGGGCCCTATCCACCAAACCTCTCCAGGATCTGATCTGTATAATTTGTATGCGTTCACACAGCACATTCAGCCAAAGCAAACAAACACAGGTAATCTTCAACTAACAACTGGGACGCTTAGCGCCCATTCTAAGCCACAATGGAGCCCCCCAAAGCTATTTGTGGCAGGGTTCCAGAGTTCCAATGGATGCAAACACCCCTGCGGTCACATGACTGCATTTTTGGTTGCTTGGAAACCAGCTCACCTTTATAGCCAGTTGTAGTGTTCCACAGCCATGTGACCACAACTTAAGAAAGTTTTTGCTGGTTTCTGGCAAAAGATGTCAGAGAGTACACTGATTTACTCAACGACCATAGCACTCGCTTAACAACCATGGTGCTCACTTAATAACTGTGGTATTCGTTTAAGACAGGGGACTTCAAAGTTGGCCCTTTTATGACTTGTGGACTTCAACTCCCAGAATTCCTCAGCCAGGCACGCTGGCTGAAGAATTCTGGGAGTTGAAGTCCACAAGTCATAAAAGGGCCAACTTTGAAGACCCCTGGTTTAAGACTACCATAAATGATTACCATGAGCCATGGTGGTGCAGTGGTTAGAATGCAGTACTGCAGGCTACTTCTGCTGACTGCCGACTGCCAGCAGTTCAGCAGTTCGAGTCTCACCGGCTCAAGGTTGACTCAGCCTTCCATCCTTGCCAAAAAATGAAGAACCAGATTGTTGGGGGGAATAGGCTGACTCTGTAAACCGCTTAGAGAGGGCTGTAAAGCACTGTGAAGTGGTGTATAAGTCTAAGTGCTATTGCTATAAAAGAAATGTAAAATCAGGTCCTGACACGTGGATGCTTAGACTTGTGATTGTCATGACTTACAGTGGAAATTTGGGACTCCATTATGGTCATAATTCAAGGACTACCTGTACTTATTTTACCTTAATGTGTGCTGGGGAAACACAGCCACCCTAGCAAAGTCACGTCCCAGTTGGCATTACCTTATAAAAGGAGTTAAGTTAAAGCATGCTGTTGGATCATACAATCTCTGCTTTGATTCATCATGGGAAAAAAGGAGCAAGTTTTCTAAAAGAATCCCAACTAGTTTTCAAAGAGGAAATAATATTTAGTCCTGCGTGATTTACTTTTCAGGTTTTCTGGCTGACTTGGTTTAAAAGAAAACATATGGTACATTCAGGGTTTAAGGAATTATATTTTTAAATTAAGTTAGGAAAATAATTACATAACATAAAATATAGAACGCACACATGCCTACTCTCCAAAACAATGAACATTTATTCCATAACAACTCAGAGAGATATTTGACAGCTTTTATTTTTCCTGTAGAAAATGATTTTTAAATATGTATTTCTCCTCTGCTAATGTGGTTATTTAGTAGCTGATGTTTCCTGGATTCTTACTCAGAGTTAGAAACTGTTAAGCGAATCTGGCTTCACCCACTGACTTTGCTTGTAGAAAGCCAGCTGGGAATGTTACAAACAGTGATCACATGACCCCCAGGGCAGTGCAACTGTCATAAGTACATGCCAGTTGCCAAGTGCCTGAATTCTGATCACGTGACCATGGGGATGCTACAATGATAATTACGTGTAAAAACTAGTCATAAGTCACTTTTTTCAGTACTGTTGTAACTTAGTATGGTCACTAAACAAATAGTTGTATGTCAAGGACTACCTGTATCCCCTTGCTTACTATAATGAGCAAGTTAAAATTACAATCGAATTCTAACTGGCTGGACTGGGCTAGTTTTAGATTGCCTCTTGAGTTCAACCATTATTCACACTTACAATCATTGCAGCATCCCCATGGTCATGTGTTCAAAATTCAGACACTTGGCAACTGGCATGTATTTATGACGGTTGCAGTATCCGGGGTCACGTGATCCGCTTTTGCGACCTTCTGACAAGCAAAGTCAACGGGGAAGCCAGATTCACTTAACAACTGTGTTACTAACTTAACAATTGTGACAAGAAAGGTGGTAAAATGGGGCAAAACTCACTTAACTCACTTAGCCACAGAAATGTTGGTCATAAGTCAAGGACTACCTGCATAATAAAAGCCCTGACATTATTGTCTAGTTACAGGGGTAGGCAACTTTGACTCTTTTATGACTCGTGGACTTCAACTCCCAGAATTCCTGAGCCAGCATGGCTCAGCTTGGAAACTCTCCCTTTCCCCTCAGCATGGCTGGCTCAGGAATTCTGGGAGTTGAAGTCCACGAGTCAGAAAAGAGCCATGGTTGCCTACCGCTCATCTAGTAAAATAGATATGTTAGTGGCAAAGACCTCACTGCTTCTTGGAGTGTATTCTATAAATAAGCGTTAGGAAGAATTACTTCAATCAAGATGAGCAAGAGGACCAAAGGGAAAACAACTTCAAACACAAGAATTCTTGTAAATGGCCTACATTACCATTTTTTTTGGGGGGGGGGGGATGAGATACACAACTCTGTTTTTTTCTCTCCCGCCTCTACGCTCCATCACCATGTGCCTGCAAGGCTTTACAATATTTGAGGGGGAAATGATTTGATTTCATCCTTCAGTTCAAGTTTCATTTTGGATTATACTGTTGAAGAGCTCCTTTCTAAAAAGGAGGCCGGTAACCAAAACATCAGCCCTTCGCTGGAATTGTCCCAAGTTCATGGAAGAAACAGCCAGGAATTAATTGTCTATAGAGATTCTCAGTCATCCAGGTCATGGCTGTCCCAAGGTACTTTTTCAGGAGGGAACTAGTCTTTCTTGTTTTTCTTTGAAAGAAGAGAAAAGAAAAACAAGAAAGTCCAGTTGCCTCCTGAAAAAAATACCTTGAGACAACCCAGGAATTAAACCAGCCATTGTTCCTGGGTGGGATTTCAGCCACACCGTATTTATATATAAGCTGTTTATTAAGGAAAGCATGTAGAATCAGGTATCACAATAGCAAGTCCCCTGAATGTGCTTTCCAGGTGGAATGCTTTTAAATATGGGATCACTCGCATCATTTACTTATTCAGGCCATTTGTTCCTCACCAAATCGAATACAGATTTGAAGCAATGAAATATTCACAATATACCATCAACAACGTAACACAGGGGTCTTCAAACTTGGCCCTTTTATTACTTGTGGACTTCAACTCCCAGAATTCCTCAGCCAGCATGCCTGGCTGAGGAATTCTGGGAGTTGAAGTCCACAAGTCATAAAAGGGCCAAGTTTGAAGACCCCTGACTTAACATGTTCAGAAAAATAGATAAAAATATCCAGGGCAAACCTAACCAATTAACAGTAAAACTACACATCACAGTAAGATAAAAGCCAGTTGAATGTAGTAGTTAAGGCACCAAGTTAGAAACCAGGAGATGGTGAGTTCTAGCCCGCCTTAGGCAGGAAAACCAACTGAATGACTTTGAGCCAATCAACAAAGACTTTGAGTTTTAGTCCCGCCTTAGGCATTAAAGTCAGCTGGGTGACTTTTGGCCAATCACCAGAAGACAGTGAGTTCTAGTCTCACCTTAGGCATGAAAACCGACTGGATGACTTTGGTCCAGCCGTTCAACCTACCTCACAAGATTGTTGTTGTCAAGAAAATAGAAGGAGGAAGAAGCATTAGGTACATTCACTGCCTCAAGTTATTTATAAAAATAATAAAGACAGAATAAAAAAAATCTACAATAAAATAAAAAAAACAGTAACAGAAATAGCTTTCTGCTGGATTTGATATTAAGGATTCTTTTTACAAAGGAGGAGGAGGAGGAGGAGGAGGAGGAGGAGGAGGAGGAGGAGGAGGAGGAGGAGGAGGAGGAGGAGGAAGACCATCTCCAAAGTAAAATTTGGCCTCCAGCATGATTTGTGTTTCCCAATGATTGGAAGATCCAATAAAACTACACAATGCATGAAGATATATATCTGATTGTGCAAGTTTTATAAACATTGAAGTAGAATTTTTCAGACACTGAATCATTACACAAGATTTTATAAAGAATCTTTAGAGAAGAAGATGAGTAAACAAATAATAGAAAAGTAAGCAGGGGATTATTTTCCATATGCATTGATGAATAGTGGAAATAATGAACAAAAAAGTTTGAGGACACCCCCCCCCCCCCCCCACCATGCCACTTTACTTGGAATGAACACTCTAAATTAGTGTTTCTCAAGCTTGAGAACTTTCAGATATGTGGACTTCAACTCCCAGAATTCCCCAGCCAGCCATACTGGCTGGAGAATTCTGGGAGTTGAAGTCCACATATCTTAAAGTTGCTACAATTGAGGAACACTGCTTTAGACAACATTGATAATCGGTTTTCAACTCTCCTAAATCCATGATTCCTGATGCTATTGTATCCATTTCTAAGGATTTTTATTTTCCAAGTTTAGCACACAATGTTTACTGTTCTTGGTGAAATGCATTTGCAGGCAGTCCTCGGCTTACAACAGTTCATTTTGTGACCGTTCAAAGCTACAACGGCGCTGAAAAAAGTGACTTATGACCGTTTTTCACACTTATGACCGTTTTAGCGTCTCCGTGGTCATGTGATCAAAATTCGGATTCTTGGCAAATGACTCATATTTATGACCGTTGCAGTGTCCTGGGATCATGTGATCCGTTTTTGCAACCTTCTGACAAGCCAAGTCAAAGGGGAAGCCAGATTCACTTAACAACCGCATTACTAGCTTAACAACTGCAGTGATTCACTTAACAATTGTGGCACGCAAGGTTGTAAAATGGGGCAAAATTCACTTAACAAGTGTCTCACTTAGCAACATAAATGTTGGGCTCAATTGTGGTCGTAGGTCGAGGACTACTTGTACTCTCCAATGAATACTTCTAAATTACAGGCAGTCCTCGACTTAACGACCATTTGTTTAGTGACCGAAGTTACAACAGCTCTGAAAAAAACCGACCTATGACCATTTTTCACACTTATGACCACTGCAGCATCCCTGTGGTCACATGATCAAAATTTGGGCATAGTTGCAGTGTCCCAGGGTCATGTGATCACCTTTTGCAACCCTCTGTGGTGATCCACTTAACATCTGTGGAAAGAAAGGTCATGAAACTGAGCAAGTCGTAAGTCAAGGCCTACCTGTATTGGGGCAAACATACTACAACCCTGTCCCTAAGATGGCTTACAGATCACAAAGCTATTTCTGGTTGTTGTTTTTCATGGCAACCCATCCCTTATCTGCCTCCACACCATCTGATATGAGATCCCTCCCTGCAATCAGAACAGATGACAGACGGTGCAGAACTGGAGCTGATCATAAGCTGCAGGAAGATTGTTTAAAAGGCCCAGCTGAATTCTAATCGAAACCTTTCCAACGTGTAAACATTACTACGCAATTATTTTATCTCTTACACAGTATGGAACCTTAAAAACATGAACTTCTGAGGTGATTCAGAATCAAGGCTGTGGAGGAGATTTGAGATAGGGCAAGAGGCACAGAGTTTTTAATTTCTTTTTTTCCTTAAAAAGCAATTGGGAAATCTTGCCTGGATTTCCCAAAGATGCTTTTTCAGGAGGTAACTGGACTTTCTTGTTTTTTCTTTGAAGATCTTTCGCTTCTCATCCAAGAAGCTTCTTCAGCTCTGACTGTGGACACAGAGGACCGCTGGTTTGAAAGAGGGCTCAAAGAGGCCATTTATGTCAAAATTGAACAGGCTTCTCTCAATAGAGGGGGAGGGATACGACATCACCTGTCTCCAGTCTACAACACGGTTCTTTCAGCAGTTCCAAGAAGGCTCCACACCCATTTGCACCACTCAGGTGACCCTGAGGACACAGATAAACCTCCAGGTGGCCTCAACAACTGCAAAGGCAAACAACCAGCTGTCTGCAAGGAGTATAAATCCTTCCATTCCCCACCATCCAATCAGAGCTGAAGAAGCTTCTTGGATGAGAAGCTAAACGTCTTCAAAGAAAAACAAGAAAGTCCAGTTGCCTCCTGAAAAAGCACCTTTGGGACAACCATGGCCTGGATGACTGAGAATCTCCACAGACACTTGCCTGGACTTTGAAACTGAGCACGGTTGCCCCAATTTGTCTTTGGAGGGGAGACCACCAGAAAACAACAATGCCAAACCACTTCAACACCGCCACTAGGAAAACGAAGAGACATGTCCATGAGGTCACCAGAAACCAAGGCTTTGGAATAAAAATAGAAGGAATTATTTTAAAAGCAATAATTTCTTACATTTGCAGCATGCCTGCTGCTCAAGGCTCTTACTAGTTTCACAGTAGGCATTACAGGAAGTCCTCGACCTACAATCATTTGTTTAGTTTGAACCATTTGAAGTTACAACAACACTGGAAAAAGTGACTTATGACCATTTTTCGCACTTACGACCATTGCAGCTTGGTCACATGATCAAAATTCGGACGCTTGGCAATGGGTTCATATTTATGACATATTTTATCCAAAAAGATCTTGGCCAACTTGAACAATGGGCCCTATCCAACAAAATGAGTTTCAATGTGGAGAAAAGCAACGTTTTACATTTAGGCAGGAAAAACCAAAGGCACAAATACAGATTGGGCGAGACCTGGCTTAAAAACAGTGACTGTAAGAGGAATCTTGGAGTCCTAGTGGATGGTGCAGCAGCAACCCAAAAAGCTAATACAATCCTGGGTTGTATAAACAGAGGCATAGAATCAAGACCACGTGAGGTATTAGTACCGCTTTATAAAACCCTACTAAGACCACAGTTGGAATACTGCAGCCAGTTTTGGTCACCATACTACAAAAAAGATGTTGAGACTTTGGAAAAAGTTGAGAGAAGAGCAACTAAAATGATCAAAGGCCTGGAGACTAAAACATATGAAGAATGGCTGCAGGACTTGGGTTTGACTAGTCTAAAGAAAAGAAGAAATAGGGGTGATCTGATAGCAGTAGTCCAGTATTTGAGGGGCTGCCACAAAGAAGAGGGGATCAAATTATTCCCCAAAGCACCAGAGGGCAGGACAAGAAACAATGGTTGGAAACTGACCAAAGAAAGCAGCAACCTGGAATTAAGGAGAAAGTTCCTAACAGTGAGGACAATTAACCAGTGGAACAGCTTGCCTCCAGAAATCGTGGGCACTCCATCAGTGGAGGTTTTTAAGAAGAGGCTGGACCAGGGGTCTTCAAACTTGGCCCTTTTATGGCTTGTGGACTTCAACTCCCAGAATTCCTCAGCCAGGCACGCTTGCTAAGGAATTCTGGGAGTTGAAGTCCACAAGTCATAAAAGGGCCAAGTTTGAAGACCCCTGGGCCAGACAGTCACTTGTGTGAAATGGTATAGTTCTCCTGCTTGAGCAGGGGGCTGGACTAGAAGACCTCCAAGGTCCCTTCCAGCTCTATTCTATTATTCTATTCTATATTTTATGTGGCAAGAAAGGTTGTAAAATGGGGCAACGCTCACAACTGTCTCACTTAGCAGCAGAAATATTGGGCTCAGTTGTGGTCGTAAGTTGAGGACTAACTCTATTACTTCTGCCTGGGTCTGCAATTTTCCCTGCAGTTGTGTATCTGAGCAAAGTTTCGAGAGCAGGCCGTTGGGAAAGGCATCGGATCCCATTCCGTAACAGTGAGTGGTGGATATTGGCAAAGCACCATCCAAGTGTCTCCTTCTGGTTACAGAGAGAAAACAAAAAGCAGACAGCCCTGTGAAATTTAATTCCAATATAAAATAAATAATAGAGTTGCATGTCGGTTGGTTCCAAGATGGAATTATGATACTTCTCTGCAATAAACTCATTCTGCCAACAATTAGGCCACCAGAACTGCTGTTCCTGTTGATATTATACTTTGCGCAATGTAAACCCATGAAATCAGCTAATTTAAGAACGCAACTACTTGTGGAAGTTAAGCAAATAGGGACCACTTCACCAATGCCCACATAAAACTCTCATAACCCTTAAGGCTGAAATCCTAGACCTAGACCAGGGGTAGGCAACCTTGGCTCTTTTATGAGTCATGGACTTCAACTCCCAGAATTCCTGAGCCAGCCATGCTGGCTCAGGAATTCTGGGAGTTGAAGTCCATGACTCATAAAAGAGCCAAGGTTGCCTACCCCTGAGTCCTAGACTATTCTTCTATCGTTTGGAGGAATTTGGAATTAAGTCTTCTGAACTAGTGAATCTTCTTCCTAAGAAATATATTGAGGAACATCTCAGCTTCTTGTCTTGTTCAAACTTGTTCAAACTCTCCCTAGAACATGGAGGGCATACAAGTGGGTAAGAGAGGCGGGGTGTTTACCCAATCACAAACAAACAAACAAAACACAATTGTTCACATCTTTACGTGTCTGAAACCAGTTTTCTAAACACTTTTAATTACAACTAAATGTCATTTTAAGATTGTATCCTACTGCAGGAATGCTTCCAAACTAAGAGTAGATTTCTTCATGTCAACCTGACTCTCATGTTTAATATGCATTAGATCAGGGTTTCTCAACCTTGGCTGCTTGAAGATGTACGGACGTCAATTCCCAGAATTCTCTCAGACAATCTCTACACATCTTCAAGTGGCCAAGGTTGAGAAACCCTGCATTAGATAGACAGATTGACAAACAGATAGATAGAAATAGGAAACTGGGATGCCCCAAAATGAAATTCCAGTCTCTAGTATCATATCTATTTGCAGCAACGCCATTGGTCTCACAAAGTTCCTTTTAGCTTGGTGAAAAGTTGGGTTTAGTCTGTATTCTACATCTAGTGAGGCAGCCATTTTGCAAAAAGCCAAATCTCCTATGGCAGCCATCTTGGGAGAGCATCCACACTCTCAGTGGGCCTCACCGCAAGATTCTTGACCTTATGCTATTCTAGTTGTGGATACTTAAAAATATCTTCCAAGCTTTGTGTATTTTAACATCTGCAGATACAGATCCTGGACTTAAGACTCTTCAAAGCTACGACAGTGCTAAAAAAAGTCAGGTCCTCATACCTATGACCAGTCCTCCTACTTATGACCCTTGCAGCATCCCCACAATCACATGATCAAAATTTGGGCGGTTGCTAACATCCATGTATTTATAATGGTTGCGGCACCCCAGGGTCACATGATCACCTTTGCAATCTTTCCAACAAGCAAAGTCAATGGGGAAAGCCAAGTTCACTTAACAACCATGTGATTCACTTAACAACTGCAGTGATTCACTTAATGACCACCGCAAAAAAGGTTGGAAAATTGCCGCTCACTTAACAACCACCTCATTTAGCAACAGAAGTTCTGGTTCCAATTGTGGTTGTTAAGTCAAGGACTACTTGTATATAAACTGACCATATTAAACTGACCATATTCTCCACCTTTGCACACTTTTAACGTTTATGCAACTGTTTCACTGAGCTCCATTTCCTTTTGAGAAAGAAACAAAGGGAATCTGCATGATAATTGTTTTGTCTTAAGTGAGGTTTCTTAAAAGGCACTTGAGGAAATGAAGAAAAGCAAAACCAGTTCACGCGCTACCCAAAAATGCCAATTATTTTTATACATAGCAGCTGCTTCCTCCAGAATGAGGGGTAATTCTACACCGACTGTTGTCAGAGATATTTGCAGAAAATGCCTGCTTTGCATCAAATACCATATGAAAATGGCACGTACTCAATATTAACGAGACAGATGAATCAGAGAAAGACTAACTTGGGGTCTTAATGAGGGTAAAATCAGGACATCTACGTGTAAAATGTTAGCAGTTCTCTCGATTCAACATTGCCTAAAGGAATTTGGAAATAGTCACGATACAACATATAAGCTGAGGAAAAAGTCTTAAGGATGATCACTTCTAAAACTGTAGCAAGAATTCATAGAAGCAATTTATTTTTTTTTGCCTGGCTGCAAGGCTGTCCTACCTTTCTTTTAGCAGCAGCTCCTATTAGGACCACTCAAAACTTTCCTTCATGAGTTTAGGTTTACCTTGGCAAAACTAGGGGAACCTGCAAGTTAAAGACACTGACCACCGAAAATTAGCACAGGATGTGGTCTCCTTTGTTGCTCAACCTAAGCTTGCTGGTATTTTGCATTTTCTATAATACTCTGTGCTCAAACAAGATCACAGGAAATCTCGTACCTCTGTTTCCCCCAGTCTGATACCTCCATGGGCCCTGGGAGGGGGGGGAGGGGAGACAAAGCCAGGTAGGGGCAGAGGCAACCGGAGGGGCGATGTCACTAATGTGGGCTGGTTGCCAACTGCCCAAATTCTGATCATGTGACTGCGGGGGCTGCAACAGCCAAAATGTTGAGGTCTGAGCATAAATTCATTTTTCCAGCGCGGTCATAACTTTAAAGCAGGGGTCTTCAAACTTGGCCCTTTTATGACTCGTGGACTTCAACTCCCAGAATTCCTCAGCCAGGCACGCTGGCTGAGGAATTCTGGGAGTTGAAGTCCACGAGTCATAAAAGGGCCAAGTTTGAAGACCCCTGCTTTAAACGGTCGCTGGATGAATGGATGTAACCCGAGACCAACCTATAACTCCACACTACATTTTTAACGTGATGGAAGAGAGAAATTGCATATACAGGTAGTCCTCGATGTACGATCGCAATTGAGGTCAACATTTCTGTTACTAAGCAAGACGTTTTGTTAAGTGAGTTTTGCCCCATTTTACGACCTTCCTTGCCACAGTTGTTAAGTGAATCATTGCAGTTGTTAAGCTAGTAACACGGTTGTTAAGCGAATCTGGCTTCCGCATTGACTTGGCTTGTCAGAAGGTCCCAAAAAGTGACCACATGACCCCAGGATACTGTAACCGTCATAAGTATGAATCAGTTGCCAAGTGCCTGAATTTTGATCACATGAACATGGGAATGTTGCAATGGTCGGAAGTGTGAAAAAAGAGTCATAAGTCACTTTTTTCAGTGCCACTGTAACTTTGAATGGTAACTGAACATATTATTGTAAGTTGAGGACTACCTGTACACACACAGGAGGAGGGAGGGAGGAGGGAGGGAGGGAGGAGAGAGAGAGAGAGAGAGAGAGAGAGAGAGAGAGAGAGAGAGAGAGAGAGAGAGAGAGAGAGAGAGAAGAATAACCAAATTAACTGTATTTAATTCAGCTACTGTAGTGCTAACTCAATTTACATTTTAAATTGTCAACAGGCTTTGACAGGGTCCCCAGCCAGGTCTATAGGCACAGGGAAGAACAAAAAGTCAAGACTTAACTTCCATCTACTCTTTGAAAAGGTTGTCAATTTGGATCCTTAGTTGACTTTGCCGGCAGTTTTTGTTTCATTGGTTCCAGCAAATGTGGGCTGAGAGCTCAAGCGGAAAAGCATTTGGAATGGATCGAACAACTGGCAAGAATGAGGAATAGTAATGTGATACTCTAGTCTAATGCCAATGGGCTGGACATTAAAAACCCCATAATCCTTAGCCAACTGTTGACTGGAAATTAAGGGGGATGCAATCCTACAAATCTGGAAAACACCTTGCCAGAGAAGGTTAACTCTGGCAACTTAACAGTGACATCAAAAAAATTCAGTCGAGTGTTCCAGCATCCGTCTCGATTGCCAATAATAAACTCCCTCTGCAAGTACAGTATGCAAGTAACGAAAACAGCCCCATTTACTCACAAAAAGGAGGTATGAAATTTTTTTCCATTAGCAGAACAAAGAAAAGAATAGAAATAATTCAAGGAAAATGGCCAGTGAGAACTTTATTCAGCGAGAGTAAAATTCTGCCCCATGGAAATCTGAGCAGACAGAAATATAATAGGTACAAGTGACTGGCATCCAGTTATTTTATTTTTTCCACTTTTTGTGCCATCTCCACCCAACCGAAGCCCATTAATTTCACTAGAACTGCCTTCCACAGACAACATGTGGTTCCAACACTTTCCTTCCACAGGGGTGTGTTCCAAAACTGTCAAGGCCAGAAGCAAACCCTTGAGACTGGACAAGGCAGTTATCAAAACATCGGGCAGGTGCTGAGCAACGAGCAGCCAAAGGATGGTACCATGGAAGGACGGGAGGCGATGTAACTTGGGGGGCTCTGGAAAAAGGAATTCCCCTTTTCTCACTGCTATGGTGAGAGGATAACCCAGCATAGTACCGCCACAGCCCAGCATTGTGTCATTTCAAGGGGTTACTTCTCACTTGTTAAGTGCAGCAAAAACAAATCACAGGCACCGGGAGCCAAATGTCAATGCAAGAAACCTCTCAGTTTTTTCCTTCTTGCTGAAATTATCATGGGAATGTCTTGGTATTTTTCGTATTCGTGCACAGGATGTCTGGAAAACTAAGCAAGCATGACAGCATCCATTTATAGCCTACATACGCACGAGGGAACAGTTCTGATTAATAAGACTATGTCCATTATCTCATTCCTAACAATGCAAATGCAACACAGGTAAGTCCTCGATTTATGACAGGTCAATAAGTGACTGGACCCCTAAAAGATACCTACAACCTGGTTCCAAAATTCTGATAACACTGCTCAGCAAATAAAATAGATAGATAGATAGATAGATAGATAGATAGATAGATAGATAGATAGATAGATAGATAGATAGATAGATAGATAGATAGATAGATAGATAGATAGATAGATAGATAGATAGATAGATGTAGATATAGATAGGTAGGTAGCTAGATGATAGCTAGATAGCTAGATAGATGTTAGATAGATAGATGATAGATAGATAGATAGATAGATAGATAGATAGATAGATAGATAGATAGATAGATAGATAGATAGATAGATAGATAGATAGATAGATAGATAGATAGATAGATAGATAGATGTAGATATAGATAGGTAGGTAGCTAGATAGATGATAGCTAGATAGCTAGATAGATGTTAGATAGATAGATGATAGATAGATAGATAGATAGATAGATAGATAGATAGATAGATAGATAGATAGATAGATAGATAGATAGATAGATAGATAGATAGATAGATGTAGATGTAGATGTAGATGTAGATGTAGATGTAGATAGAGATAGGTAGGTAGCTAGATAGATGATAGCTAGATAGCTAGATAGATGTTAGATAGATAGATAGATAGATAGATAGATAGATAGATAGATAGATAGATAGATAGATAGATAGATAGATAGATAGATAGATAGATAGATAGATAGATAGATAGATAAGATAGATACTGACCAACTCCCCTCCCTGGTGGTCATGTGACTGCATTTTGAGCATTCAGTAACCAACCCGCATTTACAGCCATTTTCAGCATTCTGTAGTCACATGACAATTTACATTTTTGCCAAAACCCAGCATTTACTTCTAATTTTCAGCAAAAAACACCCTATAGCAGGGGTGTCAAACTGCCGGCCCACGGGCCGGATGTGTCATGACAAAACTGCGCCCACCCCATTGCTGGCAATGGGAAAAAAAGTCACGATACGTCGCGACACGTCTCGTGACGTTGCAAGTTTGACACCCCTGCCCTATAGCGAACAATGGGTTCTCTTAACAAGCACCGATTCACTTAAACTTAAGCATGGTGATTTGCTTAATGGCCACCGCAAAAAAAGCTTGTGAAATTAGATTGGTCACGTGATGACCCACTTTACGACCATCATGACTTATTACCATTATGGTCGTTAAGTCGAGGACTACCTGTAGTTCTTCTATACTGTTGCTCCCCTACAATTGGCATTCAGGGTTAAACAGCTTCTTGAGATGGAGGCTCCATTTTGTTATCGCTTTAATAGCTGCCAAAACGCCTACTTTCACATAGTTGCACAACTGCCTTTTAACATCATTTTGGCCAGTGGTCACTGCTGCATTCTAAGAGAGCAAAAGCCCCAAATTAACTGTATATTGTCTTTCATTTACTATGCATCCTGTGAATTGCAGTCGCAAAACATCTGGAAGACACTTGGTTGAAGAATGTTAACACAAGTGTGCTAAATTATTTGTGCCAATGAGATGGAACAAAGAACTGTTTTGAAAGGAATCCCAAGTTTCTGGGCCCACCATATTCACTGTTTTCTTATTTTGAATCTTTAAAGAGCAGCACCTAAAAAAAAGTAAGCATTCGTTTAAATTTGCAGAAAAACAATGTGCTGCAGTTTACACTATCTGTCACGTCACTCATGGATTCAGGGAAACATAGAATTTGACCAGTGATGCCCCCATAGGCATACAAATGTATGTGAATAACAGAATAACAGAGTTGGAAGGGACCTTGGAGGTCTTCTAGTCCAACCCCCTGTTCAAGCAGGAGACACTATACCATTTCAGGCAAATGACTGTCCAATCTCTTCTTAAAAACCTCCAGTGTTGGAGCATTCACAACTTCTGGAGGCAGTTCCATGATTAATTGTTCTGTCAGGGAATTTCTCCTTAGTTCTAGGTTGCTTCTCTCTTGGGTTAGTTTCCATCCATTGCGTTTTTGTCCTGCCTTCAGGTGCTTTGGAGAATAGCTTGACTCCCTCTTTCTTGTGGTAGCCCCTCAAAATGTTGGGGATAGATATATCCTATGTAGCAGTGTAGTTATTTGCATTTTCTCCAATTCAAGTTGGGTTATGAAACATCTGCAAGAAAACCACTGAGCTACAAATATCCCCTTCTATTGATATCTGACAGTTAGCTTTCTGAGATTAGCCAAGGTCAGCTAGATAGGAGGCAATATATTTTGGGAACAGGAGACCCTTTAACCTTGGAAACCTGATGTTATGTATATTTCAAATCATTCTGAGGACTGAAGGGCACACGTCTTTAGTTTGCCAAGGTTGAGAAGCATTGTTTTCTAAGACTGGATATCAAGATTATCAGGCACAGATTCAATGGACTGAATATAGAGGTTTCTTCCTTACGTTACAAGATCTGTATGGGGAAGAAAAAAATACGAATTCCAAGGAATTTAACCTCTCTGATCAGCAAGTGCCCTTTCTTCTCTCTACAAAATTCCTTCTTTCCTAACAGTAAAAGAAAATATTTCTTGTATGAGCAACTAACAAATCTGGAACCTCTTTTGTTCCTTCCAGATCCACTCAAAGCAAGGCAACACAGCATTTCTGTGCTTGAAAATTGGTAGACCACAGTCCCTAACAGGAGAAATTTGCAATTATTTTTTCCCCCTGCAAATTCATTCTGCTTTTCCACACAATCTATAATATCTGTCTATGGAGATTCTCAGTCATCCAGGTCATGATTGTCCCAAAGATGCTTTTTCAAAAGGCAACTGGACTTTTTTTTTCCCTTGAAGCCGTTTCACTTCTCATCCAAGAAGCTTCCTCAGTTCTGACAGAACTGAGGAAGCTTCTTGGATGAGAAGCAAAACGGCTTCAAGAAAAAAAAAAGTCCAGTTGCCTTTTGAAAAAGCACCTTTGGGACTGTAATATCTATGTGTACAGAAAATATTCTAATCAAAAAGACCAAATACAGTAAGATCAATCTATTTTAATGGCAGAACAACCTATTTGGATTTTCAGACAATAGCACCAGTAAAAATTCCAGTGCCAAAGATGGTATACTATGCTCTAGGGCAGGGGTAGGCAACCTTGGCTCTTTTATGACTCGTGGACTTCAACTCCCAGAATTCCTGAGCCAGCATGGCTCAGCTTGGGAACCTCTCCCTTTCCCCTCAGCATGGCTGGCTCAGGAATTCTGGGAGTTGAAGTCCACGAGTCATAAAAGGGCCAAGGTTGCCTACCCCCTGCTCTAACAGTAAAGCTCACCTCACCCATCTACTGTATATATCTATAGAACTTTGAATTTCCATCAGCATGACTGAATTTTCAACAATGAAAGGATTCTTGGCATTGTCTTCAGGATCTACACATCGGAAAAACGTTAAATGTGGGTTAACATTTAAATTATTTAAAATTTGGGTGCTTGGCAACCGGTATATATTTATGACAGTTGCAACATCCTTGGGTTATGTGACTGATGCTTGCAATCCCAGCTGGCTTCCAACTAGCAAAGTCAATGGGGGAAGACGGATTCATTTAAGGACTATTTAACAACTGAAATGACCCTCTTAACAACCGTGGCAAAAAAGGTAGAAAAATCAGGCATGAATCACTTAATCATTGCCTCACTTAGCAGTGGAAATTCTGATCCCAAGTCAAGGACAACCTCCATCTACAGTGCTGTTATAATGTGCTGGTCTTCTGACAGCTAAAGGCATGATACTGTTGGCATAACAACATGAAAAGGGTTTGCATGTGACAGGGAAGACGTTGGCCCGAAACATAAAACTTCAGGTTGGTTTTTTTTTCTTAAGAGAAAGATGTTATATTTAGGGAGCACAAAATAGAATCCGAAAACGGAACACACCCCTGCTTTGCAATAGCCTTGGGGAAGAGCTGAGCAGAGCTCTCAGTGACCAAAGGATAAATAATAATTATGCTTCTTTTTTTCCTGAGAAGAAATAACTCGGACTTACAGTGTGTGAAAGGCTGTGGCCACTGCCAAGTTATCCACATAGGAGAAGAAGTGGGCTCCCATGTTCCCAGCAACCCACAGACAATGTGATTTGTGCTCCTTACAAAGAGAAGCCTTTTGTAAGCACCCTGGTGCCATTTCTAAAGAACGAAGAATAAATGCCAGAGAGGGAGGGAAACAGAATCTCCCCTTTTATACAATCTCTCTCTCTCTCTCTCTCTCACACACACACACACACACAGAGAGAGAGAGAGAGAGAGAGAGAGAGAGAGAGAGAGAGAGAGAGAGAGAGAGAGAGAGAGAGAGACTGTTGCTTTTACAGATGAAAATTATTTTACAGAGGGCAATTAATTATTGTTAAAATCCAAACGGGTTTTCCTGACAAACTGCAACATTAGGGAGTCACTGTCGGCATTTAAGGGGTCTGATGGAAACTCCTAATCTGGCAACCCAGTCTGCTTTTGCTAAGGAAGATGTTCAAGAACTTCCCACGCTCCCTTGACACTCTCTCTCACACACACACACACAGCTTCCCTGGAGTTAAGCAACTGAAATAGCACTGAAAAGTTACAGGCTTGCTAGAAATGAGACGCAGATTATTTTATTTTTAAAAGAGGGCTGCAAGGAGTCCACTCCATATGGATGAAAAGGGCTCTGAAGCCAGGTTCTGTCTGAAATCAAAAGTAAGATGTATAAATACTATATTCCCAAATTGTGCTTAGCTGGTTTCTGTGCACCCAAAGAGATTTTACTAAATAGAGTACCACATGGTCGCTAATGTGCCCAAGATCCAATTCAAATTTTCTCAGAATGTTTCATGGATTCATAGAGTTTGAAAAACTAAAGCAGGGAACTAACACACATGTGGATAGGGCTAATAATTTAATATTTTTTTTAATGTCTCTTTTTTCCCCTGTTCCTATTATGGGCTGATGAAGTCTGAGATCAGCAAAGGTCTGCAAAAGTTGCAAAAAACAAAAAAGGTTGGCAATCTACCCTTAAACCTCAAACTCGTCTGTTTCATAAATACTGTTTCAATGCGATATAAAATTAACTAATACCATTAACCTATTACAATGAATCTAGTCTGCAACCTTACTTACTAAAAGACAGTAACACAGGTAGTCCTCAACTTACGATCGCAACCGAGCCCAAAATTTCTGTCGTTAAATGAGTTCTGCCCCATTTTACGACCTTTCCTGCCACAAGTGTTAAGTGAATCACTGCCAGCTGTTCAGTTAGTAACACGGTTGTTAAGTGAATCTGGTTTCCCCATTGACTTTGCTTGTCAAAAGGTCGTAAAGGGGGGATCACCTGACCCCAGGACGCTGCGACCGTCGTAAATATGAGCCAGTTGCCAAAGCATCACATGACCGTGGGAATGCTACAACAGTTGTTAAGTGTGAAAAATAGTCATAAGTCACTTTTTTCGGTACCGTTGTAACTTGGAACAGTCACTCAACAAGCTATTGCAAGTCAAGGACTGCCTGTAGAAAACATGGAGGGAAAAAATGAAACCCGACTACAGTATTTATCTGGTTGCTGCATAAATAGATATGCAGCACCCACTTTTATTCCTTGTATCATGGCATAGCAAGTTTTGAAGGGATTGAAAATAGATGTCCAAAGTAGGAGTCATATGTCTCCCTGCACCCAGCCTGAATGCCTGCAGCACGCAGGGGCAGATTCTTGTAGCAATAACAGTTTACAAGAGCTGTAAAGCTATGATTAAATGTTCACCCTGAAACCAGATGAACCAACTCCGTTGCGTGTACAGTACTTAATTTTCTGAGCTCTGCTTTTTGCCTCTTATCCCATGAGCTCAAGAGCATGTGAAGACTGCTCTCTAAATGCAAATTTAGAGTTAGTTCACACATCCATCTTCATGCAGGAATAACTACTTTATTTATTTATGTATTTATGTATTTATTTGTTTGCTTGTTTGACTTTTATCCTGCATTTATTATATTATAAGTAACTCAGGGCAGCAAATACATATAATACTTCTTCCTTCTCCTATTTCCCCCACAATAAAAACAACCTTGTGAGGTGAATTGGGCTAGAAGAGAGTAACTGGCTCAAAGTCACCCAGTCAGTTCTCATGCCTAAAGCAGGACTAGAACTCACGGTCTCCTAGTTTCTAGACCAGCATCTTAACCATTACACTAAACTGGCTCTCTTCAGCTTAACTTATTATTGGGCACATAGTTCCCTCAATCTGCAACATGTTTAGTTGGCAACATTTTTAGCTGGCAACACTTTTAGCTGGCATATTTAGACGCAAAAATGCTCAGGGACACTGAGAATTAGAGCGCCTAAAATAGCAATAGCCATAGCACTTAGACTTATATACCACTTCACAGTGCTTTACAGCCCTCCCTAAGCGGTTTACAGAGTCAGCATATTGATCCCCAACAATCTGGGTCCTGGTATAGGGTTTTCTGCCTGAGCAGGGGGTTGGACTAGATCAGTGGTTCTTAACCTGGGCGATATCACCCCCCAGGGGGCGATTTCATTTTTCAGGGGGGCGATGGAACGAAAAGGGGCGATGCGGGGGCGAAGAAACAAAAAGGGGGCGATATGGGGGCGATGGAGCGAGAGGTTTTGGGGACACTTGAGACTTTTTCGTACAGTGAATCGCTGTATATCTGTCATACAAAAACATCAGATCGCTCGCTATTAGTGGATTGAATTGTGTTTTCAAATGTTCCTCCAGCTAGCTTCAGTACAGAACGCCGTACATATGTGAATACGCATTGCTTATCTTCATGCGCGTTGCGCAGCAGCCTCTACCCATACAGTGGCGCGCCATTGGCCAGAATGGGCAGTGATGGAGGGGGAAGCGCTTCTTTCGAAACATCACATGCTGAGTGGCTGTCCCCTGTGACATTATATTTTCTTTGTGTCTTTTTAATCCTTTTTACAGTGTGCGTGACTATATATACTTTCCTCGAATCTTAATTTAGTTTCAGAGTTTTCGTCTTGAAATTCTTAGTTTTTCTTTTCGGGCATTTCACTTTCTTGCAATTGAATTTTGTTTTCAGTGGTCGTTACATTTAAGTGTCTTGAATAAATAAGATAATAATGAAATACATGTATCACGAAGTTTGGGAATAAAGTGACGGGTGGCACCAAAATTTTTCACACAGTTGAGATATGGGAAAAAGACTGGAAATAAATTATTTGCATCGATATGTCCTGATGAGAATTTTAAAGAAAACAAAAAAAGTGTTTGCATAAATTGAAGAATTATTTCCTATGTTGTGATTGAGAGGTTATGTTGGGGGAGGGGGGCGATGACAACTTCCTCATTGGCTCAAGGGGGCGATTCGTTCAAAAAGGTTAAGAACCACTGGACTAGATGACCACCAAGGTCCCTTCCAACATTATTAATTATTATTATTATTATTATTATTATTATTATTATTATTATTATTATTATTATTATTATTATTATTATTATTATTATTATTATTATTATTATTGATCATCACAGTCAGCCAGATGTTCAGACTGGATTTGGCATTTTTGTCTACCTATTGCGTCCTTCCCAAGGACCTGGGATAGGCAGATGTGGATGTTTGATGGTATTACAGATATCGTTGCAGGATGGAAGCAGTTCCTAGTAAGGCCCTGCTTCCATCCTGCGACGATATCTGTAATACCATCAAGCATCCACATCTGCCTATCCCAGGTCCTTGTTTTATTATTATTATTATTATTATTATTATTATTATTATTATTATTATTATTATTATTATTATTATTATTATTATTATTATTATTATTATTATTATTATTTTACTGACATCAGAAGGATGGAAGGCTGAGTCAACCTTGAGCCGATCAGGATCGAACTGCTGGCAGTCAGCAGAGTCAGCCTGCAATACTGCATTCTAACCACTGCGCCACCACAGTACTAGGAAACCATGGGACCTAATCTTATTTTAGGCATGAAAAATTGGCTGGATGACTTTGGGCCAGTCTTTCTCCAACTAACATATACTGCACTTAATTGAATAAATGGCCTAGAGCCGGTGAGAATCGACCTTAAAATACATAGTAACTGCACCATCTAGAATTCCTATTATCATGGCAAACTGTCTACAGCAGAGGTCCCCAACCCCTGGGCCACAGCCCATTACCAGGGCATAGCCTATTCAGAACTGGTCCCTGCAAATGGACAATGTATAACAGAGATAATCTTTCAAAGCTCCACTCAGCCAGGTAGATCCCTTGGTGATTCGGATCCAAGATAACTAGCAAAATGACATGTAGCATTTAATAAAAGGAATTCCAATCACTACATAAAAGAAACTGAATTGACCTAAAAACTATTCAGAAGAGGTAACTTTGTTTGTCAGGGAGCTTGCTTATGTAATCCATGGTGGTTGCCCACTTCGTGGGCAATAATGCTGAAAATTATTAGAAAATAGATGGAAAATTGGGGGCGTGATGACTCAGTGATTAAAGATGCTAAGCTTGTCAGCTATAAAGCTTGACTGCCCTGGTTCGAGACCCGAGCGCCATATGATGGGGTGAGCTCCTGATTCTTGCTCCACCTCCTGCCCAACTAGCAGTTTGAAAGCAGGCAAATGCGAGTAGATAAATAGGTGGAACAATCTGCCTCCAGAAGTTGTGAATGCTCCAACACTGGAAGTTTTTAAGAAGAGATTGAACAACCATTTGTCTGAAATCGTATAAGGCAGGAGTCCCCAACCCCCGGTTGCGGCATGCCAGCAACCAGTCCACACAAACAAGCAAAGCCCCATCCACGAGATGCAGGCAGCACACAAAACCACACACTCTCCAGTCCGCAGAAAAACCTCTCTCCATGGAACCGGTCCCTGGTGCCTAAAAGGTTGGGGACCTCTGGTATAGGGTTTCCTGCTTGAGCAGGGGGTTGGACTAGAAGACCTCCAAGGTCCTTTCCAACTCTGTTATTCTGTATTCTGTAGGTACCGCTACAGTGGGAAGGTAACAGCGTCCTGTGCACCTTTGGTGTATAGCCATGCTGGAAATATCTTTGGACAATGCTGGCTCCCTCGACCAAAAAATGGGGATAGGAGCACCATGCCCCAAAGTCGGACCAGGGAAACCTTTACCTTTTTCAGATGGAAAAACGTGACTGCTAACATCGCAATAATACTATGAAGCAAGATCTAGGCTACAACTATTTTTGGAATACTGGCTATCATTCTGTTTATCTACTTTATCGCTTGGCAAAAGTTCAGGAAAAAGCAATCAAAATTATCAGGAGTCTGTATTTGTCCAACAAAAGCATAAACAGTTTAAAGAAAGAAAAACAAAAGAAGTGGCAACTGGCTGAAGCCTTATCGAACTGGGTATGACATGGAAAGATTAGCTGGGAAACGATTCCATTTGCTTTCTTTCATGATTTGAGAACATGAGCTCCGCGAATGAAGCTGATTGGCAAGGTCTTCCAAAAGAACAAAAGAGTTATTTTTACACAATGCACCATTCCAGAATTTGCTGCCGTGAGAATTTGCGGACATTCTGCCAATATGTTCCTCTTCGTATTGCCCTGGAATTCCCAGATAACATGGCTATTAGCAGTTAGTCACACTGGCTGGGAATCCTGGCAACAGTGATCTCAATTCATGCAGAGCACAACAAGGTAGTAGTGAAGGTTGATACAGTGCAAACACTGACAGTCGTAAGTTGAGGATTACCTGGACAGTTTACTGACTGCCTGGTTTAGTGACAACAGTGTAACAAATCAGCTTTGTGACCAATCCTCACAGCAGCCTTTAATAACCTGACTGATATTTACCTGCTTCCCAAGAAGTAGAGTGGAGAATACAGAAGTCGAATTGCCAGTTGGGGTTACATGCTGTTTCACTTAACGACTGTGGTGACTCGATTAACAACTGGATGGGAAGTGACACTGTCTTTCTCTGTTGTGTGATTTTCCACTTAGTGACCACGGCACTCAGCGACACAATTGCCAGTCCCCATTCTGGTTACTAAGCAGAGTTGCTTGCGATAAGCAGAGTTAGTGGAGAATGCAGAAGTCAAATTGCAAGTCACAATTATGTAACGTTTCACAACAACTGTGGTGGCTCGCTTAATGACTGAATGGCTTTCCTCGTTGGGTGATTTTCCACTTAGTGACCATGGCACTTAGCAATAGAGTTGCCAATTCTGCTCACTAAGCAAAGACTACCTGTAGTCCTGTACAGTTACCAATGACAGCCAGGGAGAACAAGTTCAAGTACCATATAATTCGCACATGCTGGTTACATACTCATTGGGTTTACACTCTGTGTACCAATGAAAGGATTTTGTAAATCATGACTGGTTAAATAAGCCATAACTTGTTGGGTTCATGCAACCTTACATATCTGTAAACTATATGCAAAACCATTATATCCGGATTCATACAATACACTAAGCTGCAATGCCCTGTAGTAGAATCTTTGGCAAATCTATTGGCAAAAAGAGGTAAGTGACTCAAACTGCTCTTCTTATCGACTTGATTTCTGCAAAGTCCTTTCTGCTTAAGAAGCTGATTTGCATCATTTATTTCCGGAGTTTGCACACAGCACACCTAAGCAGGCTTTCAAAGCAGAATCAAAGGCAAGGGAGACCTAGCCACTCCAATTCCAGGGATTCTCAGTGTAGAAATCAAGGTCTCCAGCCCTGCCGGTTCCCAGTTGTTTGTTAGATTTCTATCCTGTGTTTCTCTAGAGCAGGGGTGTCAAACTCGCCACGTGACGTGACGTATCACGACTTTTCTCCCCTTGCCGGAGCTGGGGTGGGTGCGGCTTCTGTGTGACGCATCTGGCCCGTGGGCGGCAGTTTGACACCCCTGCTCTAGAGACTGGAGGCATCTTGCAGAGGGATTCTTCTGACATTTTTATGCTCACAAGAACAACCTTAGAGCTAGGATGGGCTGGGAGAGCACGACTGGTCCAAAGTCACTCATGGATCTCCTGCAGCTGAAGATTACACGTAGTCCTTGACTTACGACTTAGTGTACCATTTGAAGTTACAATGGCACTGAAAAAAAATGGCATATGACCATTTCCCACACTAATTCAGAGGTCACCAACCTTTTCATTCTGGTGGCCCGGAGGGAAAGGGAGCAGCTGGGAAATGTGTGTGCACACACGCACGCGAACGGGGCTGTGCGCACCCGGCACTAGCAGCCCCCTTTGCACATGCACGCAGGCACTAGCTGCCACTGCTAGCCCCACGCACATGGACAACGCAATCCACGTGCGCACTAGCGGTCCCATTTGTGCCAGCGCGCAGGCACTAGCCACTGCTGCTAGCCCTGCGCACATGAGCAAGCCAGTAGGCTACGGCCCGGTAGTAGACTATGGCCCATAGGTTGGGGACCCCTGCACTAATGCACATTGCAGCATCCCTGTGGTCATGTGATCAAAATTCAGACACTTGGCAACTGGCATGTATTTAGGATGGTTGCAGTGTCCCGGGGTCATGTGATCACCTATTGCAGGAGTAGGCAACCTTGGCTCTTTTATGACTTGTGGACTTCAACTCCCAGAATTCCTGAGCCAGCCATGCTGAGGAGAAATGGAGAGGTTTCCAAGCTGAGCCATGCTGGCTCAGGAATTCTGGGAGTTGAAGTCCACGAGTCATAAAAGAGCCAAGGTTGCCTAACCCTGACCTATTGCAACCTTCTGACAAAGTCAATGGGGAAGCCAGATGTACTTAACAGCTGTGCTATTAACTTAACAACCACAGTGATTCACTTAACAACTGTGGCAAGAAAGATTGTAAAATGAGGCAAAACTCACAAAACTCCTCTTTTGCTTAGCAAAAGAAATTTTGGGCTCAACTGTGATCATAAGTTGAGGATTGCCTGTATCTTAGTTTCTCCAGTCCCAGTCCAACACCTTTGCCAGGACACCTCACTGATTCTAAATGATTAGAAATGTATGTTCTGAATAAGAATAAATGCAGGGAACTATTTACCTGCCTTCTGGCTAACAAGCTGTCTAGAATCACCTTAGTAACAGAATGATGTGATCTATTAAGAGTATTTATTCATCAGTAAAACTAGGGGTCGCCGAAACCTCACACTAAAATAAGTTTAAGAGCAGAGAAACATGTTACAAATCATGCTGGTAGGTATTGCTACCTTATGAAACTTCACATTCAGCTAATGATTTGTAACACAACACAAGCAGGCATATATATATATCCAAGGCATATTTTTTAAATATTTGCTTTTGCTTTTAAATTTTTAAATGTTTGCTTGATTTAAAAAAAAAAAAAACACAGGGAGAGGAATTGAAACAGAAAAAAGTTGGTGGGTGGGACAAAGACCAAGCAGAAGAGAAAGAATGACAATTCTACAGGATGTGGTTAAAGTGGATTTGAAGTATCAGAAGCTTATGGATAAAAGTAAAATTCACAGCCAGGTTGCAAACTGAAACCACGTAGTAACAATTCTGCTTCCACTGAAGAAAATATAATGCACTACTAGGACTAGGTAAAGTTACTTTATAAAAGTAACTAAAGGGAAACATTGTTATTCAACAGTATGGTTTGTTTGTAACGTTTCTGCTAGCTACTTCTGAAGAGTGCTATTAATGTAACATCATATTGCCTGATAAAGCTTATGACTCAACACTGTTTATCATGGCTGAGTTAATCAAACTGAAAGATCACAGATTCCTTCCAGATTTGTGTCCTGCCTCCTACTCACAAACTACATGTGGGGGGGTACCCTTCTAGAGGGAGGGAGGGAGGGAGGGAGGGAGGAAGGGACAAGAAAGAACAATGAAAGACGAAAGAGTTTTAAAAACACAGCCTGCTTTTATAGGTGGTCCTGAATTCCAGAGGAGCAGTGATTTCCAAGAGTGAATAAATAATAAATTATACTGTACTTCTTTGATGATACACAGGTAGTCCCTGACTTTTGACCACAACTGAGCCCAAAATTGTGAAACATCTGTTAAGCAAGTTCTGTTTTACCACCTTTCTTGCCACAGTTGCTAAATCAGTTAACACCGTTGTTAAGTGAATCTGGATTCCCCATTGATTTGCTTGCAGAAGATCCACAAATGATGATCACAAAACCTCGGGACACTGCAACCGTCATAAATACCAGT
This sequence comes from Azemiops feae, assembly GCA_023970755.1. Taxonomy (NCBI): domain Eukaryota; kingdom Metazoa; phylum Chordata; class Lepidosauria; order Squamata; family Viperidae; genus Azemiops; species Azemiops feae. Next base: position 119,774 of record JALGBA010001506.1, on the reverse strand, counting down.
CAGTTGCCAAGCGTCTGGATTTTGGTCACATGACCATGGTGATGTTGCAATGGCCGGAAGGGGGAAAAACAGTCATGACTCACTTTTTTCAGTGCCGCTGTAACTTTGAACGGTCATTAAACGAACTGCTGAAAGTTGGGGGTCTACCTGCACTTGCTACTCTAGTTTGTGTGTTCGTAAGTTTACATGTGATGCTAAACCAGAGGTCTTCAAACTTGGCCACTTTAAGACTTGTGGACTTCAACTCCCAGAATTCCTCAGCCAGCCCCTCAGGGCTGGCTGAGGAATTCTGGGAGTTGAAGTCCACAAGTCTTAAAGTGGCCAAGTTTGAAGACCCCTGTGCTAAACCATTAACTGGGATTCCTAGACGCTAAAGGATTCAGTGTGACTTTTAGTGACAGGGTCTGCATTCACATAACACACCAAGCCAAACACATCTTTGAGTACCTTTCACAGGCACATCTGGTTTAAATTTTTCTTCTCTCAGCGCACAAAAGCATAAGGGCCCGCTGTGACCCTCAGCTATGCAAAAAATGTAATATAAACAATGGGGCTGCCTATTGCCAGAAAGTTGCCTACTCTAACCTAGAGAGTATTTCTGCCCTTTATAAACTATCCCAGCCACCTACTGGGGTCTAATTTCCTTTTTATGTAGCCTTTCCAGTGGGACTTTTCAAAGCAGATTATTCCAAGCCATAAATACGCACCAGTATACAAATTCTAGTGACAGTATTGTTATTATTCATTGCAATAAATACGGTTAAAAAAAAAAACACACAGTTGGGGGATGTGAATTTGTTAAGCGTAATAGCTCCACAGGTAGTCCCCGACTTACGACAATTGAGCCCAAACTTTCTGTTGCTAAGTGAGATGTTTGTTAAGTGAACTTTGCCCCATTTTACAACCTTTCTTGCCACCGTTGTTAAATGAATCGCTGCAGTTGTTAAGTCAATAACACGGTTGTTAAGTGAATCTGGCTTCCCCCTTGACTTTGCTTGTCAAAAGGTCCCAAAAGGGGATCATGACGTGACCCTGGGACACTGCAACCGTCATAAATATGAGTCAGTTGCCAAGTATCTGAATTTTGATCATGTGACCATGGATGATGCTGCAACGGTTGTAAGTGTGAAAAATGGTCATAAGTCGCTGTTTTGGGGGGACCATTGTAACTTCGAACAGTCACTAAATGAACTGTTGTAAGTTGAGGACTACCTGTATTTTAACCCTTCTCTTTTTTTTGCAAAAGATAGACAAAACTCAAGAGATCTTTTTATGATACAAACTTTGGAGTTTGCCATTGATTTAGGCTGAAGAATCCATCTTCCTAGAGTCAAATCCACAATGTCTGCTAAGAGGGAAATTGCAACTGCCCAATAGATCACGTGTGAGTCTATTACAGCTAAACACAGCATTATAAATGGCCAAAGAAGCCAGATAAGGCCAGACTTCATCTTGAACAGAGATCCATTTTTCCACAATTTGAAAGGAGCCCCAGTAAAGTCATTTGCTCATGTATAACATCTGTTTTACAGGCATGCACTTTAAAAAAAAAAAAAAAAGTAAGCAGGAAAAGTCAATCAAATCTTTTCCCCCCCTCCATCCTCCCGAGGATGTACTAAGATTACCTTCATATGTTTAGAATTTACTTTCACCAACATCTCCATACATTACAGAGATAACAAAAAGTTTATTTTTCTCTCCTTTTTAGTAAGAATCTTCATATTAGGCTCACTGACAGTTCACAAGATCAAGCCCACATTTTCTCAAAAATTATTAATTTATTATTAGTAATACTAATAACTAATATTATTAAATTAAATATTAAATATTAAATATTAAATTAATACTAAATAATTAGTAATTTACTAATAGTAAATTATTACTGATTTTTAGTAAATTTCAAAAGGTGTTTAAAAAATGAGAGTGCAAGAGAGAAAGGAGTGAAGCTGCCTTTGGAAACACACACGCACAAACACACACTTTAATCTTTTACAATGTTTATTTATTTGTATCCCAGCTTATTTTTACAAATGACTCAGAGCGGTGAATATATCCAACACATTTTCCTCTTCCTATTTTCCCCTCAACAATAACCCTGTGAGCTGGGTTAGGCTGAGAGAGGGACTGGTTTTCATGCCTAAGCCAGGACTAAAACTCACTGGCTCCTGTTGATTGGTCCAAAGTCACTCAGTTGGTTTCATGCCTAAGGTGGGACTAGAACTCACTGGCTCCTGTTGATTGGCCCAAAGTCACTCAGCTGGCTTTCATGCCTAAGGCGGGACTAGAACTCACTGACTCCTGTTGATTGGCCCAAAGTCATTCAGCTGGCTTTCATGCCTAAGGCGGGACTAGAACTCACTGACTCCTGTTGATTGGCCCAAAGTCACTCAGCTGGCTTTCATGCCTAAGGCGGGACTAGAACTCACTGACTCCTGTTGATTGGCCCAAAGTCACTCAGCTGGCTTTCATGCCTAAGGCGGGACTAGAACTTACTGACTCCTGTTGATTGGCCCAAAGTCACTCAGCTGGTTTTCATGCCCAAGGCAGGACTAGAACTCAGTGTCCTGGTGATTAGCCAAAAATCACCTAGCTGGCTTTCATAGCTAAGGTGGGACTTGAACTCAGGGTTTCCCGCTTTCTAGCCTGGTGCCTTATCCACTAGACCAAGATGGCTCTCTTTTAATCTCTGTTTAACAATTTCACCAACAACACTAATTATCATCTATAATGCCTCCTTGTTCTTTGGCATGTCAATAGCCTTCACCACACTACAGAAACTAGATTTGGTTTTGCCATGACAAATTAGTAAGAGCATGCATTCATATATTTTGATTTTGTGGAGGTGTGTGTGCATATCCACCCCAACTGTGGAATCCAGCAGATGAACATTTTCACCATCTAGGAAATTTTCTGAAAAATTTAGGAATCAACTAAAATTGAACTGAATCATTAACTTCACATTCTGGTCTTTCATTTTTCTGAGCACCACAGAGAAAAACACACAACTGAAATGCTAAACCCAACCTGGGGTGGGTGTTTTACTAGGGCTGACTTTACAGCTCCCCCTCCCCAAAAAATACAGGTCTCTCTCCAGTCCCACAGCACACCAGAACTCTTTGGCTAACTGTTGCATGAAATTTGGGAGCAGACCTCCAATACTCCGGTGTTACATTTTGCCTTTATTCAAAATACGATAAGAGGCCATCAAATCACCCTATATTCATTTCTGTACACATTCTCCAACCACTTTCTGGAGTCGTTTGGGAGACGGGTTTTACAATTTCCCTATAAAGTAATGCTTTGAAAACCACAGATGGACCGTCTGTTTCTCATCTGTTCTTGCACCAGATTTTGCCCTTGTAGTATCAACTGTGCTGAATCCCCAGGGAGTTTTCCACTTCCTTGTATAAATACCAAGGAGATGAAATCAGTTCAGTAATGTAGGGTTGAGAGAAAGTCTATAGTTGGGCAACTAGGTCAGAATCCACGAAAGAGCGCTATCTGCCCTGTTCAATTATTATTATGAATTTATCAGAGCGGCCCACATTTTTTAGACTCGCAAAAAAACTTTCATCCGTATTGTTGCGTTCCCGTAGGACAGATGTGAGCCATAAAGGCTGGGAGAAGAGTTGAACTGCCAAAAAAAAAACCGGCAGGATAGCGGAGGAGGGAATTAGATTAGGGATTTCTGGCTTGACAGCTCACTTAATTCATCTTTGGGAATTCAGAACTGTGCTTTTAGTTATTTTCCCCCAAAAGAAGAGCTGTGAGAAAATGAAGGGAATAGGGATGGGGGGGGGAGGAAAAGAGGGGGTTGGCGGGAAAAGCTTGCAGATGAGGGCTGGTGGAAAAAGCATTGGGGATTTTGAGAGGTTCTCCTTCCACAGACCTTTAAGGCAGCAGGTTGGGGAGGAAAAGATAGTTGGCAGAAGCTTTTCTGGGTTCAACAGCGCCAGAGCCCAAGTTGGCAGCTGCAAAGATGCATTCACACGTGCGGCAAGAAGCCCTGCTCGCTCCCAATTGGATCAGAAGGATGCTCAGCCCATTGCAAAATCCCAATGGGATCTCATTATCCTCAACATCATTATTGCCCCCGTAATACAAACACGTATCTAAAACCCAGAGAAATGAGCTGCTTTCCCCCATCTTAGTCCCCCTGCCCTATTTCACTGCATAATTCCCCACCACCACCCTTTCCAAAATAACCAACGCTGGACTACCCTCAAAAGGAAAAAGCGTCTCGCTATTTTAAACCAGGATTTTAAAAAAAATAAAAAAATAAAATAAGATTAGCACGGTCCAGTTCTCCCAGCAGCTCAACCCACGTGTTCCCGTAACGTCTGAAGAGGCCCCTAGAGCTCAACCACCGACAGCTTCGCCCAATGCCCGCGCTCCCCTCGGCGGCTTCCCCGGGCAATGAATGGAGGGGGGGGGGAACCGCCTTCGGACGCCGAAGCCCTCCTCCCCTCCGCGGCTCGTAAGCTTTTCGCGCCCTCCCGCCAGCACCGTTAGCGCAGCCCGGCCGCCTCGCAAACGACCCGGCAGACACGTGTTCCGTCCCGCCGCCCGGCCGAAGGGCCCCGCCGGCTCCGCTCCCGCGACGGCCCCCCTGGCGGCATTTCCCCTTGCCCGGACTCACCGCGGGTCTGCCCACCGCCACGGCCATGCTTCGCGCTGGGGTCTGCGGGCGCAAGGAGGGCTCCGTCCGGCGTCTCCTCTCACGCTGCCTCCTCGCCTTCCGCCGCCCTTCCCCTCCGCCCGGCCCGGCCACTCCTTCTGGCTGGCCGCCGCCTCCGCCTCCTCCTCCCCTTCCTCCTCCCCCGCCCCGTCTGCTTTCGCCTGCGCCCGCTCGCGACTGACTGTAAGCGGGAACATGGCCACCCCGGCTGGAAGCGACCATTCGCTGCCTGGAGAGGGGGGGGAGAGCCGGGGAGGGGAGCCTGGGAGGCGCGACCGAGGAAGCGGCGGAGGTCGCGCTGGGCCGAGAGACACCCCTGCGTTGCCTCCCCTCCGTTGCTTTCTCAGCCCCGCCGGCGGCTGCCCGGGAGGCGCGGCCGCCCGGGCCTCCGGCGGCGGCCGTCTCGCGCCCGAAGTCCAGCAGCGCTTCGCCGGCCCGGGTTGTTGCGCGCTGCGCACCCCTCCGCGCCGGGCTTTTCTTGCGCGAGTCCAGGTCCCGCTGAAAAGCGGGGGGGGGGGGGTTAGGGTCTCTTCTCTCATAATTAGGAGAGGAAGGCGCTTGGGTGGGTTTGCCTACAAGTCGGAGGGGGTCTCCATCTGGCGGAGGTCGCATCCCAGCTGGGCGTCCCTTGAAGCAGGCAGAAGGGAGCTGGAAAGCTGCCCTGCTCCTTTTTGCCGGAATACAGGTAGTCCTTGATTTACGACCACAGTCCGGCCCGAAATGTGTATTGCTAAGCGGAGACGGTTGTTCGGTGAATTTTGACCCATGTTACCGCTTTTCTTGCCATATAATAGTTGTCAACTGAATGGCTGAAATTGTGAAGTTAGTAACACCGTGGCTAAGTGAATCTGGCTTCCCCATTGACTTGGCTTGTCAGAAGGTCGCAAAAGGGGATCACGTGATCCTAGGACACTGGCAAATATGAGTCAGTTGCCGAGGGCCTGAATTTTGATTGCATGACCATGGGGAATGCTGCGAGGGTCGTAAGTGTGAAAAACAGGTCATAATTCACTTTTTTCAGCGCGGTTGTAACTTCGAACGGTCACTAAATGAACGGTTGTAAGTCAAGGACTACCTGTAATGGAATAACAGAGTTGGAAGGAACCTTGGAAGCCATATAATAATAATAATAATAATAATAATAATAATAATAATAATAATAATAATAATAATAATAATAATAATAATAAAGTTGGAAGGGACCTTGGAGGTCATCTAGTCCAACCCTCTGCTCAGGTAGGAAACCCTATACCATTTCAGACAAATGGCTGTCCAATCCCTTCTTAAAGACTTCCAGTGTTGGAGTGTTCACAGCTTCTGGAGGCAGGTTGTTCCAGGGGGTCTAGTCTGACCCCCCTGCTCAAACAGGAGAGACTGTACGATTTCTGACAAGTGGCTGTCCAGTCTCTTCTTGAAAGCCTCCAGTGATGGGGCACCCACAACTTCTGAAAGCAAGTCGTTCTGTTTGCTGATTGTTTTCACTGTCAGAAAATTTCTCCTTACTTCTAGGTTGAATCTTTCCTTGATCAGTTCCTTTCCATTGTTTCTTGTCTGGGACAGGAAAGGAAAGACTCGCTGTTGGATCGCACCCCAAGGCTGAGTCAGCCACAGAAGCCCTGGGCAGCTCGAGAATCGGGGTGCGAAGTCACGCTCAGTTCCCTTCCTCTTCTTTTTCGGCCTCCTGCAGCTGATAGACTACTGCTGACTGTGGAAGCTCTATGGATCTAGGCCAGGGGTGTCAAACTGCCGGCCCGCGGGCCAGATGCGTCACGAGGAAACCACGCCCACCCCATTGCCGGCAATGGGGAAAAAGCTCCGATACGTCGTGCGACGTCACGTGATGTCGCGGGTTTGACATGTCTGATCTAGGCCAATCTGCCTTCCTATGAAGGTCTTCACAGCAGTCCTGCAAAGTGGAGAGGATCCACTCCTGGGCGTGTGAAGTGGATTCATACGATACCCTAACCAGGGGTAGGCAACCTTGGCTCTTTTATGACTCATGGACTTCAACTCCCAGAATTCCTGAGCCAGCCATGCTGAGGAGAAATGGAGCGGTTTCCAAGCTGAGCCATGCTGGCTCAGGAATTCTGGGAGTTGAAGTCCACGAGTCATAAAAGAGCCACGGTTGTCTACCCCTGCCCTAAGCTAAGCCACCCATTTTTTTAAGCTATGACGGACTGAAGTATCTCAAGTCCCTGATTTGCGTTTCCTGCCTTAAGTTATAAAAAGTTGGATTCCCTGTCACACTTAGCCAAAAAAACAGTTTTGTGTTTTGGTTTGCGCATCCCATGATCCTATTTTCATTCGCGGTGAAATTCAGTGGCAATTCTCCAATCTTTCTCCAATCTTCGTGAAAAGAAGGAACAAAACAGACTTACATTTCAAAATACTAATTTGCCTTTTTGAATAACTTTAAAAACCCAGAGGGACCAAATCTTCCTCGTACAGGTAGTCCTTGATTCGTGACCACAATGGAGCCCAAACTTTCCGTTGCTAAGCAAGACAGTTGTTAAGTGAAATTTGCCCCATGTTTACCATCTTTCTTGCCACAGTTGTTAAGTTGTTAATCTGCCTGGGGAATTCTGGGATTTGAAGTCCACAAGTCATAAAGTTGCCAAGGTCGGACACCCCTGCCTTAGATTATTTGGGAGATGACATTGGAGTTTAGAGCTAAATCAAACAGCCCAAGAAAGACGTTGCTTCATGATCACACTTCTTCCCTACATGCAGTTCTGTAATTAAACAGAAGTCTTTCTCCCCATACTGGAGACTAGCATTTAGTAGCCCATGAAGTCTTTAGAAAAGATATACTAAAATGCTATGATGTGTGTATATAAGATCCAACCAGAAAATAAGCCCTAGCATGATTTTTCAGGATGCTCATAATATAAGCCCCCCCCCCCAAAAAATAAGCCCCAGTTAAGATCGGCAGCCAGACGGATGCATTTAGTACCGTATTTCCCTGAAAATAAGACCTAACCGGAAAATAAGCCCTGATGCATCTTTTGGAGCAAAAAATTAATATAAGACCTGATTTTATTTTCGGGGAAACATGGTAGATGGTCCTTGGCAAGCAAAGTCAATGGAGAACCCAGATTCACTTAACAACCGTTTTGCTGACTTAACAATTGCAATGATTCACTTAACGATGGCAAACAAAGTCGTAAAATGGGGCAATAATTGAGCCCAGAATTCCGGTTGTAATCATACCGGTTGTTAAGTGGGTCACAGTTGGGACAGTTGTATTGTAAGTAAGTATTGCCCCATTTTACAACCTTTCTTGCCACCGTTGTTAAGCGAATCGCTGCAATTGTTAAGTTAGTGACATGGTTGTTAAGCGAATCTGAGTTCCCCACTGACTTTGCTTGTCAGAATGTCACAAAAAGGGGATCCCGTGACTCCGGGACACTACGACCGTCATAAATATATGCCTAGTTGCCAAGCATCCAAATTTTGATTATGTGATCACAAGGATGCTGCAATGGTGGCTAAGTGTGAAAAATGGTCAGAAGGCACTTTTTTCGGTGCCGTTGTAACTTTGAACGGTTACTAAATGAATTGTAAGTCGAGGATTACCTGTATTTGACCAGGTTTCAAGCAATGGTAAGCTTGTAGACTTAAATGCCAATGAGTAAATAAATAAATGTACTGAGTAAATAGGGGGGGGGGAATCCCTCCAAACCCAGAGCTCTTTTTGCGTTCATTTTCCCATCAATATAAAATGGGAACTATGATCGTTTGTATGAGAATGACGTGTATGTTTATGAAATGTAGCTCTCTCTAGGCAATTGCCCAAAGCCAAAACAAGATAATTTTAAACATTTTTTCTCTCTCTCTTGGGAATAAGCAAGGGATGGGGGAGAAAGGAACATTCCACCAATTTTTCAGTTTGATTAAATTGAAGAATTGGAGGCTAGTATCTGGAATGTCACCAATTCTTGAATCACTTGCTATGTGATGAATCCACCCTGTATTTATCATTAATGCTAGGCTTCCTAGTTTAAAAGGACTAAAAAGGTGGGGGGGGGGGCAGAAGAAAAATCTGTAGAACAAGTCTGCCGTGCTTCCATTGGGTGTGGTTAATTTGTCATCAAGGTGGGGTTAATGCCACATATTGTCACCCAATTAGAGAAGAATGACATTCAACTACTCTCACTAAGGACCCCAACCTGCTGCTTAACTGAAGGGCTTTCCACCCATCCTTAAGTCAGTAGAAAACCAGACTGTCTTCAAATTCATTGTTTCAATGTTGACGTCAGTTCCTCTGTCATGGGAGATCTGATTTCCTTCTGACGTGATGACTGACAAAAGTCTTTACAGGACTGGAACACTTTGAGGCTGTCCTTGGACCCTATTAAATACAGGTAGTCCTCAACTTAACGACCATAATTGAGACATTTGTTAAGTGAGTTTTGCCCCATTATACTTTTTTTTTGCCACCCTTGTTAAGCGAATCACTACAGTTGTTAAGTTAGTCACACGGTTGTGAATCCAGCTTCCCCCATTGACTTTGTTTGTCAGAAGGTCTCAAGAGGGGATCACATGACCCTGGGATAATGCAACCGTCATAAATATGAGTCGGTTGCCAACGGTCTGAATTTTGATCACGTGACCCTGGGGATGCTGTAATCGTCGTAAGTGAAAACTGGTCATCAGTGGGTTTTTTTCCCCAGTTATGTTGTAACTTCGAACTATCACTAAATGAACTGTTCTAAGTCCAGGACTAGCTGTAAAGGGGGAAATACCTTTATATAGAGGACTGGAGGCTAAAAAATATGAAGAACGGTTGCAGGAACTGGGTATGTCTAGTTCAGGGGTAGGCAACCTTGGCTCTTTTATGACTCGTGGACTTCAACTCCCAGAATTCCTGAGCCAGCCATGCTGAGGGGAAAGGGAGAGGTTTCCAAGTTGAGCCAAGCTGGCTCAGGAATTCTGGGAGTTGAATTCCACGAGTCATAAAGCGGCCTAGGCCTAGGCCAGAGGTAGGTAACCTTGGCTCTTTTATGACTCGTGGACTTCAACTCCCAGAATTCCTGAGCCAGCCATGCTGAGGGGAAAGGGAGAGGTTTCCAAGCTGAGCCATGCTGGCTCAGGAATTCTGGGAATTGAAGTCCACGAATCATAAAAGAGCCAAGGTTGCCTACCCCAGGCTCTAGTTTAATGAAAAGAAGGACTAAGAGTGACATGATAGCAGTCTTCCAATATTTGAGGGGCTGCCACAAAGAAGATGGGGTCACCCCGTTCTCCAAAGCACCTGAAAGCAGGACAAGAAGCAATGGATGGAAACTAATTGAGAGAACCAACCTAGAACTAAGGAGAAATTTCCTGACAGGACAATTCATCAGGGAAATGACTTGCCTCCCGAAGTTGTGGATGCTCCAAAACTGGAGGTTTTTAAGAAGAAATTGGACAATCACTTGTCTGAAATAGGGTCTCCAGTTGAGTCAAGGGTTGGACTAGAAGTCCTCCAAGACCCTTCCCACTCTTGTTATTCTGTTACTACTTTTAACACTGAGACATAGATCAACATGACTAGAGAGTCTCCTTCAATGGATAGGAATGAAAAAAAAGCAATGAGACGGGGTCCTGATCTTGCTAGGGTGTATTTATGCCATGCTTAGGTGCGAACGAAGAAAAGGTTCAGGACAGATCATCAGAAAAGTGGATGCTTTGCTAGCCTCTAGCAATTTTCACAATTTTTATTTTTGAAGACCAACCAGAATGTTCTGGTGGAGATCACTGGTATCCTGAAGCCCCCTACTGGTCAACTAAGGGAAATGTTTCATTACTTTGCATTTTCTCCAGAGCTACAGTTTAAGAAATACTGTCCTATGTTTTCCGTGTGGTTACTTCAGTTTTTGTTTATATTCATCTCTTTTCCTGATTGAGACTATTCATCCAATTGCTTCAGTATCCTTCTGGGATTGTAACATTTTGCTGAAAAATTACCCAGACAATTTTGTTTGGAGGAAAGAGAGTTTGCTTTTAACATTCCATTCAAAGGGAAAGAGGGCTTTGAAGACAGAATACAGAATAACAAGAGTTGGAAGGCACCTCGGAGGTCTTCTAGTCCAACCCACTGCCCAAGCAGGAGACTCTAGTCTATACCATTTCTGTCCAGTCTCTTGAACCTCCAGTGATGGAGCACCCACAACTTCTGGAGGCAGGCTGTTCCACTGATTACTTGTTCTGACTGGGTCACATTCTGCTGGGCGTTTTTGCATTTTGTATACCTAGCAGTGACCAAGGCATGGGTGGGTCAACATCCTGTCTTTTGTGCCACTGTCAATTCCCAATAATTATTTGCACCTTTCCTGGTTTTTCACGCTTCAATTAAATTCCAAGGATAGAGATCAGAATGGAAAGCCACTGGCTTTTTTGTGGGTTGAAAAAATGTGGGCTTCGGTATGATAGAAAGACGTAGGACAGCAAACAACAGTCGCAAGAGCTGTTCTGCCTGCAGTAAGTCAAGAAGCCACCTAAAGAAATTTGAAAGAAATTCTCAAGCCTCCTGAGAAGAGGAATTGTTGTTGTTGTTGCTGTTGTTGTTCAGCAGCTACTGTAAATCGTGTCCGGCTGTTTACGACTCCAAGGGCCCCATAGTCCCCTCCTGTCCTCCACTGTCTCCCAAATTCACATTCATTGAGTCAGTGACCCTATCTAACCATCTCCGCCTCTGCCATCCCCTTCCCCTTTTGCATTCCGTCTTTCCCAACATCGTCTTTTCCAACTTCTCATTTGGGGGCCAAAGTATCTGAGCCTCAGCTTCAGTGTAAAGAACAACAACGCACACCTGTTTTGCAAGGGGGGGAAATGTGAAAGATTTTTGGCAAGGCATTCATTGATCTTGTGAGATGAAGGAGCTTTGCCTTCTGGGTCCTTAGGAAAGCCCCACCTGATACAGCCAGGAAGAAAACAAGTGAGATGATCTTCTAGCAATTGTGGCTGACTTCAAAAATGTAGTAGGAACAGATTGGGTTGATGTTTGGAGAGGAGAACCCAATCAGGAAACTGCAGAGCTAGACAGAGGAGTAAAAAAACAAACAAACACGGATGTTATTTCCATATTGGTTGTAAGAAAACTGCAAAACTACAAGAAGTCCACTGGAGTCACATATAATTGGAGGTAGACGTTACGCTATTGCCAGTCCTTAGCTTGTTTTATGGCTTAACCAGTAGTAGGCAACCTTGGCTCTTTTATGACTCGTGGACTTCAACTCCCAGCCTAGTCATCTTCTACAGCAGCAATCTTCCTGTTTTGCAGACTGGGGGTGGGGGGGAGAGGGGATTATTCTGCACAAGTGGTGGGTGGGCGAGCGAGCGTGCGCACGCAGCTCTATTTGCACAAGCGGCAGGCACGTGCACCCGCCGCTCACACAAACGGAGCTATGTGCGTGTGCTCACCTGCCCACTGCTTCTGCAGCCCAGTTCTGAATGGCCCACAGCCTGGGTGGTTGGGGACCCCTGTTCTACAGGAAATTCTGTCCCAGTTGTAGTTGTAAGTCGAGGACTACCTGTACTGGAAGGCTTCCCTGTCACCTATGATCCCCAACCGTCTCTTGTGAATGCCACGGTATTCTGACAATGTTCTGAAATATTCTCTGAACATCCTTCCCCATTGTCTTTACTGTGTACTGAATCCTGGGCAGTGCTGGCAGTAAGAAAGCCACTGTCGCTCGTTTTCTTGGCAGCCTCCCAGTTTGCCAGCTGCCTGCAAGCTGACACTTTTAGGTGGGAACTTCGGGAGGGCAGCAAGGGAAGGGGCAAGGGGTAATATGTAAGTGGCAGCTCTCTCTTTAGAGGGAATTGCTTGCTTACTGGTTAAATCCGGAGAGAATGCTGCCCATTAAAAGAGATTTGAATTTGTACTTTCCCTTCTCTGCTGAGCACTGAAAATTTGGCTATTTGCCAAGCAAATCCTGTCTCATTTCCCCCCCCCTCCCCCTCACTCCTGGCTTATCTCATCTAAGCGTGGCTAATTGGTGTGGAAGCTTAGTTCCCCCACACCAGACGCAGACAGACATCATCACCAAGTGGAGAAAAGTGTGCATGTGTAATCCTTTGTCCCATCGGAGAGAAAACAGCACAGCATCCTTTTTTTGCTTTAAGTGGTCCTGTTGCGACTGGGAGGAAAAAAAAAAAATCTAGCAAATCTCACTACTAGGCAGGCTGTCCCCCAGGGTGCTTTTTCCAAAAGACAGCTGGCCTTTCTTGTTGGTTTTTGTTTTCCTTGAAAACCTTTCGCTGCTCATCCAAGAAGCTTCTTTGGTTCTGACTGAATGGTGGGGAGTGCTGGCTGAGGAATTCTGGGAGTTGAAGTCCACAAGTCATAAAAGGGCCAAGTTTGAAGACCGCCATGTTGTAACTTTGAGCAGTCACTAAGTGACTGATTGTAAGTTGAGGAGTACACAATATACAAAATATCTAGCCGTAGATAATTTTTCTCCACGACGACCTGTCCTTAACCTGCTCTTTCAGGTCTTCCAATGGTTCATCCACTGCTACTGTAACCGACTCTACCCACCTTGTTGCTGGTTGTCCTCTTCTTCTCCTTCCTTCTTCTTCTCTTTCCTTCCATCTTTCACTGAGAGGTTTTCCTGAGAGATAGGATAGAATAGAATAGAATAGAATAGAATAGAATAGAATAGAATGGGACCTTGGAGGTCATCTAGTCCAGCCCCCTGCTCAAGCAGGAGAACCTATACCATTTCAGACAAGTGACTGTCTAGTCTCTGCTTAAAGCTGTGTGTTCTCATTATGGGTTTAGCGACACTCTACCCAAGTGTTCATGTACCTTGGCAACTGTGGACTTCAACTCCCAGAATTCAAATTCTGTGGACTTCAACAGAAGTCTGGGGAATTCTGGGAATCGAAGTCCACAGATCTTAAGAGGGCAAGGCTGAAAAACGCTGCTCTAGCCTTTCTTAAGCAGCGTTCTTTAAAACGCTGTTCCTTTAAAAATAAAATTCTTTAATACAATCTTGCTCTAATTTGAAGGAGCAGGTTGGGGAGTATTTAATGGTCATTTACCTTATATAAGACACACCTGATGATGTATAAAAATAGGAAATGGCACAAGGGTTGAAAAATGCTAGGAGGGAGCGTGGTATTCCTCTGTTTTGACAGTGATTGCATAATGCAGCCATGTGGCTTTTGCTGTAATTACAGTTACATAATAAGTGTGCAAAAACAGATAAGAATATTACTGGGCTGAGACACCAGAAGCAGATGTAGGAAGAGAAAAGCATGAGATGTAGGAAGATGCACATTTGAACATGTAGGCAGAGAAAAATGGGTTGGGGGGGGTCCATCTTCCATACCCTCCTCCCCTTAATTTAATTTTTAAGTTAACAAATTGGCTCTTTTACGGGAAGATAGCATTGATAATTATGATATTATAGGGAGCTTTGCAGAATAGAATAGAATAGAATAGAATAGAATAGAATAGAATAGAATAGAATAGAATAGAATAGAATAGAATAGAATAGAGCTGGAAGGGACCTTGGAGATCTTCTAGTCCAGCCTCCTGCTCAAGCAGGAGAACCTATACCAGGGATAGGCAACCTTGGCTCCTTTATGACTTGTGGACTTCAACTCCCAGAATTCCTGAGTCAGCATGGCTGGTTCAGAAATTCTGGGTATTGAAGTCCACAAGTCATAAAAGAGCCAAGGTTGCCTACCCCTGACCTATACCATCTCAGACAAGATGATCTCAGATATCAATCCTATAGCTCAGGGGTCTTCAAACTTGGCCCTTTTATGACTTGTGGACTTCAACTCCCAGAATTCCTGAGTCAGCATGGCTGGTTCAGAAATTCTGGATATTGAAGTCCACAAGTCATAAAAGAGCCAAGGTTGCCTACCCCTGACCTATACCATCTCAGACAAGATGATGCTCAGATATCAATCCTATAGCTCAGGGGTCTTCAAACTTGGCCCTTTTATGACTTGTGGATTTCAACTCCCAGAATTCCTCAGCCAGGCACGCTGGCTGAGGAATTCTGGGAGTTGAAGTCCACAAGTCATAAAAGGGCCAAGTTTGAAGACCTCTGCAAAAGCTTCTCTAGAGCCTGCTAATTACAGGTAGTCCTCAACTTACGACCACGATTGAGTCCAAAATTTCCATTGCTCTGTGAGACATTTGTTAAGTGAGGTTTGTCTCATTTTACGGCCGTTCTTGCCACAGTCATTAAGTGAATCATTGCAATTGATCAGTTAGTAACACAATTGTTAAGCGAATCTGGCTTCCCCATTGACTTTGCTTGTCAGAAGGTCCCAAAAGGGGATCACATGACCTCGGGACATTGCAACCGTCATAAATACATGCCAGTTGCTAAGCCTCTAAATTTTGATCATGTGACCAGGCGGATGCTGCAAGGGTCCTAACTGTGAAAAACGGTCATAGGTCACTTTTTTCAGTGCCGTTGTAACTTTGAATGGTCACTAAATGAACTATTGTAACTTGAGGACTGCCTGTATAGGACCTATCTCTAAGGAAATTTGATAACAAAAGGTGCCATGAGAAGACACCAGCTGGATCTGCAAGAGACAAGTTTGTGATTGTCAACTAAATAGCAAAACACAACCGGTCCTGTTCTTGCCTTTTTAGGTAAACTTCTGCTTACCATATTTTGGGTTCCTTCCTATGGTCTATGGAAAATTATTTTGCTCTTCAACGTAAACTGAACAAACACAATTAAAAGAATCCTTGGAGTTCTCTGAGCTTGGTTGTTTGCTTGCATTTCATTACCCAACTAGATAACATCATCAGTGCTAGTAAATATGGGGTTTGCTCCCCGTTTATATGCGGTAGCCGGCCCTGCGACTTTTGGTGAGGATGTGGTTTCCCCCTTGGTTAACGCATTGTTTTCTGCTTGGTTGTTTGTCTGGTGTTAATCCCTGCTTATCTGGGTGTAAGCTGCTGGAGAGGATATATTCTGGTCTTTTAGTTTCCTCCTTAGTTTTTTTAAATTGTCTCTTTTTAATGGTGTGTAAAAGTGGTCTACCTCTACGTGTCTAGCGATAGCTGGTTAGTCTGGACGCCAAGCTTGCAAGAATTCCCAAGCGGTTTTGGATTTACAATTGGATGAAGACTTATGTGAGGCTTATGCATGTTTACATCTCCATAAAAGCACGGGAAGATGGATCCACTGATTTTAATCCTCCACTGTTCTTTCTATCTCTCCTTAAATTCATTTAAAAGCTCACCTAACTGAAATGGCCGTGTCATATTTTTTTTTGTAACCTTGCGCCAACAGCCCATCATTTATATGCTTCAAGCTGGGCTTCCACCCATAAACCACAACTACCCAACTTGTATTGCCAACCATGGACTTCCAGATTTATTTCTTTTTTTCCAGTTCTGTTCTATGGATGAATGAGATCTTGATGGTTTCTTCCAAAATATTTCAAAGTCTGCAATGATACAGTTGTAGCTTTTCTTTGCAGTGTCCTTTGTCCCCAGGAAGGATTAAGTGCATTTTTGGCAATTCTATTATTTAGAATAGAATAGAATAGAATAGAATAGAATAGAATAGAATAGAATAGAATAGAATAGAATAGAATAGAATAGAATAGAATAGAATAGAATGGAAAAACAACAGAACAGAACAGAACGGAACGGAACGGAACGGAATGGAGTGGAATGGAATGGAATGGAGTGGAATAGAGCTGGAAGGGACCTTGGAGGTCTTCTAGACCAGCCCCTTGCTCAAGCAGGAGAACCTATACCATTCCAGACAAGTGATTGTCTAAAAACCTCCAGTGATGGAGTGCCCACGATTTCTGAAGGCAACTTCTGTTCCACTGGTTAATTGTTCTCACTGTTAGGAAGTTTCTCCTTAATTCCAGGTTGCTTCTCTCTTTGGTCAGTTTCCACTCATTGCTTCTTGTCTTGCCCTCAGGTGCTTTGGAGAATAGCTTGACCCCCCTCTTCTTTGTGGCAGCCCCTCAAATACTGGAATACAATCTTGTATGAAAATCATGTGTATTTATGCATTCTTTTTACCCAGAATGCATAAACATCAATTAAGGAGGAAGAGAAAAGCAGAAACTTCGGGTGCTAGGGTTGCATATACCTAACATACAGGTAGCCCTCAATTTATGACTGGTCACTTTGCAACCATTTGAAGTTACGACGGACCCCTTCCAAAAAATATACTTATGACCAAATTCAAAGTTCGGACAGCTGCCCTCCCCCCCTCCACCACATGATTACATTTTGGGTGCTCTGCAACTGGCCAGCTTTTCTGGAAGTTTGCAGCATTTGGGACTGTTTGCAGCACCCCGTGGTCACGTGACTGCGATTGACAATAATTTTTTTGTCGGAAATCTGTGTTTACTTCCGTTTTGTAGCAAAAAAAAATAATTGCTTATTGCCCGACAATGAGTTCATTTAACAAGCAGTGCAAAAAATAAATAAAAAAAATATATCTTGGAATTGTGTCAGTCACCTGACGATCTGCTTAACAACCAGCACAACTTACAACCGTAATTTTGTTCTCAATTACGGTCATAAGGTGAAGACTACCTGTAATTTAAGAAATATCCCAGCAGAGGGCAGCACTTGGTTAACCTTCCATGGTTTTGGAAACTAAGCCTGCAGAATATTTGAAAAGGTAAAAGATAAAAGTTTCCCTGTCCATTTGTGTCTCATTTTAGTGCTTGGCTCCATTTCTTTGCCAAGGGAGCGAGCATTGTGTGAAGACAATTTCCATGATCATGTGGCCAGCATAACTATATGCAGAGATGCACGGAATGCTGGTATCCTTCCCATCAGAATCAAAATCAGAATCAGAATAGAATCAGAATCGAGCTGGAAGGGACCTTGGAGGTCCTCCAGTGCAACCCCCCCCCCCGCTCAAGCAGGAGACCCTATATCATTTCAGACAGGTGGCTGTCCAGTCTCTTCTTAAAAACCTCCAGTGATGGAGCACCTACAACTTCTGGAGGCAGGCTGTTCCACTGGTTAATTGTCCTCACTGTTAGGAAGTTTCTCCTTAATTCCAGGTCGCTTCTCTTCTTGATTAGTTTCCATCCATTGTTTCTCTGTTTAAGATCAAAGTGGTACCTATTTATCTACTCGCATTTGCACGCTTCCAAACTGCTGGGTGGGCAAAAGCTAGGGCAAAGAACGAGAGCTCACCCCTTTGCATAGCGTTCACATTTCAAATCCGGGCTGTCAGCTTTCCAGCTGACAAGCTCAGCATCTTTAGCCATTGCGCCCCCTTCATTTGGAAAGGAGACCTCTAGGAAATATCAGGCGGTAGGTAGATTGGAAAATTTGGAGAACAAACACCCATGGAAGATGACATTAACAAACCTCTTCATAATGGTACCAAGGAAACTCTGTGGAGGTGTCCATAATGCCAATAAGAGTTCAGCTTTCCTTGAAGGAGACTTTAGTTTAATCTGCATTAAATGCCTAAGGGACCTTTTAAGGCAGAACAGGCTTCCTGGCTGCCACCCAGAAGTGATTTTCGGATCGTAAATCACCTTTTAATTGCATGCATAAGGACAATACTAATTTAAACTCCACCACATTTCGCAGCTTAACTCTGCAACATAATTGCATTTCTGATTGTTTTTTAAGGCGTGTAAATAGGAATAATTTAATTAGATCCAAAGAACGCAATGGAATGGAATGGAATGGAATGGAATAGAATAGAATAGAATAGAATAGAATAGAATAGAATAGAATAGAATAGAATAGAATAGAATAGAATAGAATAGAAGCTGGAAGGGACCTTGGAGATCTTCTAGTCCAGCCCCCTGCTCAAGCAGGATAACCTATACCATCTCAGACAGGTGATTGCCTAGTCTCTTCTTAAAAACTTCCAGTGATGGAGCGCCCACGATTTCTGGAGGCAAGCTGTTCCACCAGTTGATTGTCCTCACTGTCAGGAAGTTTCTCCTTAATTCCAGGTTGTTTCTCTCTTTGATCAGTTTCCAACCATTGTTTCTCGTCCTTCCCTCTGGTGCTCTGGTGAACAACGTGACCCCCCCTTCCTTGTGGCAGCCCTTCAAATACTGGAATACTCCCCTATTTCTTCTTTTCTTTAGACTAGCCAAACCCAAGTCCTGCAGCCATCCTTCGTATGTTTTAATCTCCAGGATCATACGTTTTTCTACATTTTAATAGGAAGCATCTTTTCCCATCTCACAGAGTTTGTTTCTTTTGAACTTTCTTCCAGGTTTATGTCTATAGAGATTCATCCAGGTCATGGTTGTCCCAAAAGTGCTTTTTCAAAAGGCGACTGGACTTTTGATTGTTTTTTTTTTCCCTTGAAGGTGTTTCGCTTCCCATCCAAGAAGCTTCTTCCGTTCGGACTGAATGGCGGGGGGCTGTGGGGGAATGGAAGGATTTATATTCCTTGCGATCCTCAGTAGCTCTCTGAGAGTCATTGAGGCCACTTGGGGGGTTTTGTCTATGCCCTCAGGGTCACCTGGATCAGAGTGCAAACGGGTGTGGAATCTTGTTGCATCTTCCAGCTTCTTTTTTCCAGGTTGCATATCTGCACACCAAGGAGATGGTTACAGGAAGTCCTCAACCTACGATCACACAACTGAGCCCCAAATTTCTGTTGCTAAGTGAGATGTTTGTTAAATGAGTTTTGCCCCATGTTATGACCTTTTTTGCCACCGTTATTAAGCGAATTGTGGCCGTTGTTAGGTTAGCAACAAGCTTGTGAGGTGAATCTGGCTTCCTCCATTGACTTTGCTTGTCAAAAGTATCGCATGACCCCAGACGCTGCAACCATCATAAATACACGTTGCCAAGCATCTGAATTTGATGCAGCAACAGTCATAAGCAGTGGTGGGATTCAAATATGTGAACAACCGGTTCTCTGTGTGGATGCCGCTTCCGGAAGTCTGTTCTAGGCCTTGGAGGCATGGAGGGGGCCTCCCAGGCCTAGAATGGCCCACCAGAAGTGCATGGATACCACTTCCAGAAGTCCATTCTAAGTCTCGGAGGTGTGGAGGGGGCCTCCCAGGCCTAGAATGGCCCACCGGAAGTGCGTGGATACCACTTCGGGAAGTCCGTTCTAGGCCTCGGAGGCCCAGCATTAAATAAGAGAACCGGTTGTTCAGATATTTGAATTCCACCACTGCTCAGGACACTGTGACCATCATAAATATGAGGCAGTTACCAAGTGTCCAAATTTTGATTATGTGACCACGGGCAGTGGTGGGATTCAGATATGTGAACAACCGGTTCTCTGTGTGGATGCCACTTCCGGAAGTCCGTTCTGGGCCTGGACAACAACAAATTAGCTACCGGTTCTGTCAAAGTGGTGCGAACCGGCTGAATCCCACCACTGGTCATCAGTGTGAAAAATCACTTTTTCCACTGCCGTTGTAACCTCAAACGGTCACTAAACAAGCGGTTGTTAAGTCGAGGGCTACCTGTAATAAGCAAATCCTCTAGAAAGAAAAAAATCCCAAACATCCGCGTCATAAACGCAAGATTATAACAGCAGCCTGCTCTCTTAATGAGGGAATTACTAAGCAAAGAAGCCATGAATAAAAGGGAAGCTATTTTTGAACTAAAGAAATCTCCTGAGTGATGGATGATCTCCGTTTTGTATTAAGGTTCCTCCTCCAGCAGCAGCAAGGCTTGTCCTCAAGTGCTGAGTCATATGTCCACTGGCAAATTTATGGCCCAACTTGAAATTCAAACCGGCTAAAGCAGAATGTGGAGCTGAAGTTTGTTTATTTATTTATTTAGGGCATGGCAGAAGCCAAAGTTATTTTGTTCCGAAGAAGGTGTGCAGGCATTCAGCCTGAGGTGGGTCTTCTTAAGAATCTAAATTGCATAAGTAGAGGCTGCTAATTTTGTGGTTCACAAGGGCTCTCCAGTCACAGACAAGAGTGGGAAGGGAGATCAGGAAAGTCTTCATTCAGTAATCCAGGCAAACAAAGATGTCCTGTTTTTCTCAGTTGCCTTGCTGTGCAACTGGGATCAAGGCAATTAGGGAGTGTTTGATACTGCCTCCAGCTAGTCTAGTCTAGAGAAAAGAAGGACTGGGGGGGGGGACATGATAGCAGTATTCCAGTATTTGAGGGGCTGCCACAGAGAAGAGGGGGACAACTTATTTTCCAAAGCACCAGAAGGGAAGACAAGAAACAATGGATAGAAACTAATGAAGGAGAGAAGCAACCTGGAATTAAAGAGAAACTCCCTAACAGTGACAACAATTAACCAGTGGAACAGCTTGCCTCCAGAAGTTGTGGATGCTTCATCGCTGGAGGATTTTAAGAAAAGACTGGACAGCCACCTGTCTGAAATGGTATAGGGCAGTGGTGGCGAACCTATGGCACGGGTGCCAGAGGCAGCACTCAGAGCCCTCTCTGTGGGCACGCGTGCTGTTGCCCCAGTCCTAGGCCTTCAGCTGGGTTTTATAAAACCTTTTCGCTTTAGGCCTCCACCGCCGTGTGCAAAAAAAAAAAAAGGTTCAATCAGTCAATTTCAACTTCTCGCGGAAAAAAAAAAGATCTTGCAAAGTTGGAATTGATTGATTGAACTTTTTAGTCCCACTCTGTCTGCCGTTACCACCGCAGCCATGCCCACCCAATGGGCCACACCCAGCCAATGGGCCACACCCACCCGGCACTCGACGATGCATAAGTGGGTTTTGGATTGCAGTTTGGGCACTCAGTCTCTAAAAGGTTCGCCATCACTGGTATAGGGTCTCCTGCTTGAGCAGGGGGTTGGACTAGAAGACCTCAAAGGTCCCTTCCAGCTCTATTCTGACTCTTTCTAGTCTCCCACCTGGCATGCAGGACTGAGCTACAGTCCAGGTGACACTTACCTTGGTTCCTTCACCATCTCTGTAGAAAGGTCCAAGCAGCTGTGACTGGACTCTTCCTTAGCACTCTTCTCCACAATTGGCTCACCCCCCCTCCAAGGCCACATTAAGTTTTATCAAATTAATTTTATTAATATTAATATTTATAAGAGGCATTCATCTGAGCCTTGGATTTGCACAACGTGAGGATGTCCGGTGCACAGGAACAAGGAATGCTTTACATCAGGGGTCTTCAAACTTGACAACTTTAAGACTTGTGGACTTCGACTCCCAGAATTCCTGGGCTGGCTGAGGAATTCTGGGAGTCGAAGTTCACAAGTCATAAAGTGGCCAAGGTTGGGGACCCCTCCTTTACATTAATGCCATTTTAATGTGTCAGTGTGTGTGTGTGGGAGGGGATGTACAGGTAGTCCTCGACTTACGACCACAATTGAACCCAAAATTTCCGTTGCTAAGCGAGACAGTTGTTAAATGAGTTTTGCCCCACTGTACGACCTTTCTTGCCTCAGTTGTTAAGTGAATCACTGCAATTGCTAAATTAGTAATACGGTTGTTAAGTGAATCTGGCTTCCCCATTGACTTTGCTCGTCAGAAGGTCGCAAAAGGGGATCACGTGACCCCGGGACACTGCCACCGTCATAAATATGAGCCATAAATCTACCCGACTATACGGGATTGCTTCCAGATCAAGTTTCAGCCTGTGATGAGGTAATCTCTGGTACTACAGATGTCCATTCATGCAATGAAAACCTACCAGGCTACATAGCTGAGCAGGCCAATAACAGCACCCCATGTAGGTTAAAATCACAAGAAAACAATCTTCCCACACACAGCCAAGATCATTTTAATTTTTCCTTTATTTCTATGACCTTTATTAAGCATTGGTTCAGAGCTCATAGGGCCCTCGGCCTTTAAAAACAATGTGCAATTATAACTTTGGTCTCATTCTAGATTCAAGTACCGTATCCAAACCATTTAATAACTATGGCAAAAGAGCTCATAAAATGGGGCAATGCTCACTTAACTATATTTTATCCAGATCCAGTCCATCGCCTATTGGCTCCGTCATCTCCACTGTGCTTAAATCTTTAAAACTGATGTTCCTCTCAACCTCCACCAGGAAATCTCCAGTTCTCCATCAAAACTCCTTCTGTTTCAAATCTGTTAATAATAAATTAAATTCCATCCAGCCTATGTACGTGTGCACCCACAATGTAACCACCTGCTGTTGTAAGGTCACAAGCTCACCCAGTCCCAAGGACAGGCAATCTGAAAGATGCACTTTTATTGTAAATATTATAACATCTTCTTCCCACTCCAAAATATAGATAGGACCTTGTGATGACATAATGCAGCATGGCAACAAAGCTTCTCTAAATAGCTGTTTGTGATTTATTTTTTTTATTTTTTTTAAAGTAGAACTACCAGATCTGGGCTGCATGAATGCAGCTCTCCACCAGATGGCAGCAAAGAGTTCTTTTTAATCTGTTTCCTGCCATCTAACGGTCATCTGCATTTTTGCAACCCAGATCTGTAGTGATGATCAAATTAAAAAAAAATTTGGCAGCAGCCAAAAAAGCTAATATTGTACAGTGATGGAATCAAAACCACATGAAGTATTAATACCGCTTTAGAAAACCTTAGTAAGACCACACCTGGAATACTGCATCTAGTTTTGGTGACCACATTACAAAAAAGATGTTGAGACTTTGGAAAAAGCACAGAGAAGAGCAACTAGGATGATTAAAGGCCTGGAGACTAAAACATATGAAGAACGGTTGCAGGATTTGGGTATGGTTAGTCTAGAGAAAAAAAAGGACTAGGGATGACATGATAGCAGTATTCCAGTATTTGAGAGGTTGCCACAAAGAGGAGGGCGTCAACTTATTTTCCAAAGCACCAGAAAACAAGACAAGAAACAATGGATGGAAACTAATCAAGGAGAGAGAGATGGAATTAAGGAGAAACTTCCTAACAGTGAGAACAATTAATTGATGGAACAGCTTGCCTTCAGAAGTTGTGGGTGCTTCATCACTGGAGGTCTTTAAGAAGAGATTGGACAGCCACTTGTCTCAAATTGTACAGGGTCTCCTGCTTTAATAGGGGGGTGGATTAGACAGGGCTTTTCAACCTGTGGTACACGTACCACTTGTGGTACATTAACAAGTGGCAGGTGGTACGCAGCCCTGCCTAGCCAAGTGTAGTGGGGGAGGGAAAGAGCCAGCGCAGGCAAGGACTTACAGTGAGAGAGTCCTCTGGAGCTGCAGTGGCTGGGGAGAGACAAAGGGCCCAGGCTCAATACTGGCTCACCCTCCCCCATGAGAAAGAGGGAGGAGATGGAGAGTGGAAGGATTCTTATGTGCTTTTGTGACTTTGAAGTTCTGGGATTTGTGCAATGTGGGCTTTGTGTTCTTAAGGAATGTTTGGCAATTTCTATTTGGCTGATGGCTGATGTCTCCTGTTAGCTTCTATTGCTCTGCTATTGTTAGCTATAAGTTTTGCTGCAAGGGATTTTGAAGTATTTTTCTCCTGAATGGATTTTGCCTGTAGATTCTTTTACTTATGAATGGAGCCATTTGGGGAGGCTGCCTTAGCCGGCAGCCAATACTTACTACATTTTTTCTTCTTCCTTACTTTCCTTTCTAGCCAGTAGCTAATTCTTAAAGGGAAATGTGCCTTTTTAAGCTAGTTCACTCAGCAGTTTGTCTTTTCTGTTTCGGGAGGCTTTTCCTTGTTTGATGAATATATGGAAGAGAAAAAATATGGGGTTTTGTTTTTCAAATTCTTCCTTCAGAAGGAGGTGGGCATGAGAAAGAGGGAGGCAGGGAAGGAGGGAGGGAGGGAAGTCCCGCCTTAGCACTTGGCCACCAGCAGCCCTGCCATTGACTTTACTTGTCAAAAGGTTGCAAAAGGGGATCACATGACCCTGCGATACTGTGACCATCATAAATATGAATCAGTTGCCAAGTATCCAAATATAAATCACATGATCCTGGGCATGTTGCAATGGTCATAAGTGTGAAAATGGTCATAAGTCATTTCAGTGCAATTGCAACTTTGAACAGGGTTTTTTTTTGGTCATCAAGTTTTTGACACCTTGCTAGGTGGTACTCGAATATTGCCATATCCTAAAAGTGGTACAATCGGTGAAAAGGTTGAAAAGCCCTGGACTAGAAGACCTCCAAGATTCCTTTCAGCTCCATTCTGATTGATTGATTGATTGATAAAAGCAAAACACATCTGTCTAGGTTAGGGAGGTAAGCTTCAGGCTACTGGTAAACCTTGCTAATCTGCTCTAAGCCACTTTAGAATTATCAGCTGCCAGAGGCCCGCAGTAAATACCTTCTCTTGATTACAGGAGATATTTAGCAGTCTGTTTCTTTTCTTTGATGGCACCTTCACTGCAAATATTTACCAACAAGATTCTGTTCCTTTTGCACTTTCAAAGTGCGTTCACAGTCCCACCAATTACTACTTGCCCTTGTGATGACTCTTTTGTGATTTCTTTCTATGATTTTTAGAAAGCAATAAGCAGAGCCGTAGGTTCAAACTGAGGTCCCAAAAGGTGCGGGATGGTGGACCTCATTCAAACCTGTCCAGGACTTCAGTCCCGTTAATGCCAATAAACTGAAACCTACAATTTGATTTGATCTGTTCTGCCAACTTCAGCAAGGTGTTGCAGAGCTGAAGTTGCATTCTCAAGTACACTTCCTGATTCTCCTCTGCGAAGCCACATTTTTGGGGGAGGGAGCAAGCAAGCAATTTCCAGAATGTCTGGAATGTGGAAATGCAACCAGGTTGCAATAAAATGAAGCTGTTATCAGAACAGAAAGCTGGAAGGGACCATGGAGGTCCTAGTAGTCCAACCCCCTGCTCAAGCAGGAGATCCTATACCATTTCAGACAAATGGCTTTCCAGTCTATTCTTAAAAATCTCCAGTGTTGGAGCACCCACAGCTTCTGGAGGCAAGCCCTTCCACTGGTTAATTGTTCTCACCGTTAAAACATTTCTCCTTAGTCTTAGGTTGCTTCTCTCCTTGATTAGTTTCCATCCATTGCTTCTTGTCCTGCCTTCTGGTGCTTTGGAAAATCGGTTGACCCCCCCCCTCTTCTTTGTGGCAGCCCCTCATTATCTACAGACATGATTAATCCCAAGAAAAAGAATAATTAACGACTATAGGTAGAGAGATATCAGAAAATGGTTGTATTAACAGAGCTAGGGGAAAAACAAAAGACCTAATGCATGACTTCTTTTATTCTACCACAATGGTGCAAACACTGGGGCCAATCTCTTGGTGTTTGCCCAATAGTACAATTAATTTCTGAGGATGCATTAACAAGATCAGTAAATCCCTTTGCTTTTTAAAGGCTCAAGAACAGAGACTGGTTGAGAAGTGATCAACTTTACAAGGCTTAGAAAATAAAACCAGAACTAGTTTTGGCTTGCTTTTTTTTTTTTTTTTAAGTTAATGCTCCTAAGGTTTTCAATATCTACCTGATCTATAAAAGTTAAGTAATGAAACAGACCTCTTTTCGTTTTCATACAAGGGAGTTTTACTCCTTGAATTTCTCAGTATCTGTTTACTATTAAAGGTACAGTTATTTAAAAAAGAAAACCTGGCAATCCACTCTTTATTTTTCTTGGCCCTGTTTCAGTATCAAATAGAACCATTATAACTTAATGCAGACAGTCACTGAATGGGCTTGCATAAGATGCTGGCTACGGTTAACTTAGTCATTGTTTTCTTTTGATTTATTTTAATCCCGCCTTTATTACTATATAAATAACTCGAGGCAGTGAGCACACCTAATACTCCTTTCTCCTATTATCCTCACAACAACGACCCTATGGAGTGTGTTGGGCTGACAGAGTGTGACTGGCCCAAAAAGCCATCTGATTTTCATGCCGAAGGTGGGACTAGAATTCACAGTCTCCTGGTGGCTGGCCCTAAGTCACCCAGCTAGCTTTTATGCCTAACGTGCAACTAGAACTCATTGTCTCCTGGTGACTGGCCCAAAGTCACCTAGCTGGCTTTCATGCCTAAAGCGGCACTAAAAGTCACAGTCTCCACATTTCTAGCCTGGTGTCTTAACCATTACACCAAACTGGCTCAGAGCAGCTTCCTGGCAAGTAACACATGAAACCATAATCAGAAAGTACCCAAGTTTTAACCTATGTTGAAGTTACTGTATCTACAGTATTATCTATTAAAAATAATCATAGTCATAGAACAGGGGTCTTCAAACTTGGCCCTTTTATGACTTGTGGACTTCAACTCCCAGAATTCCTCAGCCAGCATGGGGAAACTAAGGCCCCTTCATGACTTGTGGACTTCAACTCCCAGAATTCCTCAGCCAGCATGGGGAAACTAAGGCCCCTTCATGACTTGTGGACTTCAACTCCCAGAATTCCTCAGCCAGCATGGAGGAACTAAGGCCCCCTTCATGACTTGTGGACTTCAACTGCCAGAATTCCTCAGCCAGCATGGGGAAACTAAGGCCCCTTCATGACTTGTGGACTTCAACTCCCAGAATTCCTCAGCCAGCATGGAGGAACTAAGGCCCCCTTCATGACTTGTGGACTTCAACTCCCAGAATTCCTCAGCCAGCATGGGGGAACTAAGGCCCCCTTCATGACTTGTGGACTTCAACTCCCAGAATTCCTCAGCCAGCATGGGGAAACTAAGGCCCCTTCATGACTTGTGGACTTCAACTCCCAGAATTCCTCAGCCAGCATGGAGGAACTAAGGCCCCCTTCATGACTTGTGGACTTCAACTGCCAGAATTCCTCAGCCAGCGTGCCTGGCTGAGGAATTCTGGGAGTTGAAGTCCACAAGTCATAAAAGGGCCAAGTTTGAAGACCCCTGTCATAGAAGCTCATGACAGCCATGAGCTGAATGCTTAGCTCAGATGTATATGCCGCAGAATTGCAGAATCAAGAACTGGTAGACACCCTAAAGGTCATCTAGTCCAACCCTGTGCTCGGTTTAGGATACGCTAAAAGCATTTGGTCAGATGGATCTCCAGCCTGGGTTTGGAGACCTCTGATAAAGTGGAACACACCACTTCAGAAATCAGCCTTTTCCACCACTTAAATAGCATTTACCATTAGGAAATTCCTCCTAATAGCTTACCTGGGTTTAATTTCCTGTAGTTTCAACTCACTGAATTGGGTCCTGTTTTCAGGGTGACGGAGAACCCCTTAGCTTTTGATAAAAGTGTGTTTGAAGAATGATTAAGTAGCACCTTTTAAAGGCCTTGTTAGTTTTCATTCATCTTTTCTGCTTCTGGTGTGAATCAGTTACACCTGCGAAGCTAATAAATCGAATCGAATCGACTCAATTCCTGGTGACAAAACAGACCACAATATGCAAGTACTTTATGTTTAAATCATTTACACCACCCTTCAGTACCAACGTCCTTCTACATTAAATTATTATATTCTAAAAAGGGCTGCTGTATTCCACTCCTGATAAAAGAAACATTTTTCCTCCTTGTTAGGATGATCCAGATTTTTAAACTAAGCTTCTTTGATGCCACTTTAAATCCATAAGATTTTAAAGTGACATATGTAGGAATCGATAAGGATCAATACTTTCGAAAGGATTTCAGTCCAGGTAGTCCTTGATTTACAACTATTTGTTTAGTGACCGTTCAAAATCACAAGGGCACTGGAAAAAGTGAATTATGACCTGTTTTCACACTTACAGCCATTGCAGAATCCCCACGCTTGACAACTGACTCGTATTTGTGACGGTTGCCGTGTCCCGGGATCGTGTGAATCCCCTTTTGCGACCTTCTGACAGGCAAAGTCAATGCGGAAGCCGGATTCACTTAACAACCGTGTTACCAGCTTAACAATTGCAGTGATTCGCTTAACAGCTGTGGCAAGAAAGATGGTATAATGAGGCAAAACTCACTTAACAACTGTCTCACTTAGCAATAGAAATTTTTGGCTCAATTGTGGTCATAAGTCAAGGACTACCTGTCCATTTATTGTTTTAATTCAGTTGGGCCAGCCTTTTTTTCTGCAATTTTTCTCTCTAGTGCAACGCTGATCTTTTTTTCATTCTTTCATTCTTTTTCCAAGCACTGCAATGATATTGGTTAATAACAACAACAACAACAACAACAACAACAACAACAACAATAACAATAACAATAACAATAATAACAATAATAACAATAATAATAATAATAATAATAATAATAATAATAATAATAATAATAATAATAATAATAATAATAATAATAATAATAATAATAATAATAATAATAATAATAATAATAATAATAATAATAATAATAATAATAATAGAGTTGGAAGGGACCTTGGAGGTCTTGTAGTCCAACCCCCTGCTCAGGCAGGAAACCCTATACCATTCTAGACAAATGGCTGTCCAGTCTCTTCTTAAAAACTTCCAGTGTTGGAGCATTCACAGCTTCTGGAGGCAGGTTGATCCACTGATTAGTTGTTCTAAGTGTTAGGAAATTTCTCCTTAGTTCTAGGTTGCTTCTCTCTTTGGTTAGTTTCCATCCGTTGCTTCTTGTCCTGCCTTCAAGTGCTTTGGAGAGTAGCTTGACTCCCTCTTCTTTGGGGCAGCCCCTGAGATATTGGAACACTGCTATCATGTCCCCCCTCGTCCTTCTCTTCATTAAACTAGACATACCCAATTCCAGCAACCGTTCCTTATATGTTTTAGCCTCCAGTCCCCTAATCATCTTTGTTGCTCTTCTCTGCACTCTTTCTAGAGTCTCAGCATCTTTTTTACATCTTGGTGACCAAAACTGGATGCAGGATTCCAAGTGTGGCCTTACCAAGGCATTGTAAAGTGGTATTAACACTTCACATGATCTTGGCAGCTTTCATGTCAGTTTAGCCAAAGATCAGTGCCACTGCCAAGATTTTGGTCTGAGTGGCCTTCGCAGAAGGAGGAGGACCGTAATACTGTTTTTTGCAATCTGCATTTTATCTATTGGCAGAAGCCTGAAGCCTTTTTCACATACCATCAGATAAGCCAATGTAGGAGTTCTGCATTTAAATGTCTTTATTTAAATAATACCTAACCCATTCCCTCAAGGTGCATAACTCCCCTTTCGACCTGAAATGGCACTTTGCAATAAAGTGCATACCACAATTACAGCAGGACAGTATATTAAAGTTAGTGAACGATACAACAGGACAGGACAGTATATTAAACTGGACAGTATGTTAGTGAAAAGCAGTAGCCAGTAAAGACATTTTTCAAGACCAAATGGCTGTAATTTGAGGACTACCTATACAGGCAGTCCTCGACTTACAACAGTTCTTTTAGTGACCGTTCAAAAACAGCACTGAAAAAAGTGACTTATGACCATTTTTCACACTTACAACCATTGCAGGTGTCTGATCAAAATTCAGACGCCTGGCAACCGACTCATAGTTATGACGGTCGCAGTGCCCGGGGGTCATGTAATCTCCTTTTATGACCTTCTGACAAGCAAAGTCAATGGGGAAGCCAGATTCACTTAACAACGGTGTTACTAACTTAACAACTGCATTGATTCACTTAACAACTACTGCCAGAAAGGTCATAAAATGGGGCAAATTCACTTAACCAATGTTTCGCTTAGCAGCAGAAATATTGGGCTCAATTGCAGTCGTACGTTGAGGATTATCTGTGCTTATTTATGCAGTAGATCTCAAGTGCATCGTGGAATACAGCGGTAATGCCTGGGTTGAAGACTAAAACCCGAGAACCAGCGTAGTACTTCCCACCCTAGATTGGGAAATTAATATTGTTTGAAACAGAGAGAATTTCTTGGAAGACTGGCGGAAAAAAACCTGGACGGTACAATAGATTTTCTCTCTCTGCACTCCAGTTCTTCAACCCTGCAGATCATGTACCTGGCTAAACATTTGCATTTTGAATGAGTTTTAACTCTGCTGCCTCTTGTGGCAAATTCTATCTGCAGCAATGCAGCCCTGCATTGAAAACCAGGTAATATATATGCCACACACAAACTGTGTTTGAAAGGCAGTGGTGTGTGTCGGTGGGGTGGTCCTTGTATTCTAGCCGTAGCTCCCTGCAATCTATCTATCTATATATATATTTACAGACTTTAATGCTCATTATGCTGCAATTCACCAGGACAGAGTTATGCTTTGAGAGCAAAACCGATCGGAAAATCTTTGCTAGGATAATACAGTTGTGCAAGGCTTCACCGGTATGGTTTGGTTTTTAAGGGACACCCAAATATTCACGCATTGTGTTTCACAAACAATGGCACACTCATTTGATCATGCTTTCAATCCACACATGACACCCATGCAAATTCTGCCATGGACTGCCATCAGCTAAAGCAGGAGTCTTCAAACTTGGCCCTTTTATGACTTGTGGACTTCAACTCCCAGAATTCCTCAGCCAGGCACGCGTGCCTGGCTGAGGAATTCTGGGAGTTGAAGTCCACAAGTCATAAAAGGGCCAAGTTTGAAGACCTCTGAGCCAAAGGATCCAGAAGTCAGGTCCGAAGAGGTTGTGAGGACAAAAATGGAAATTTTGCAGCTCTAGAGAGAAGCTCGGATCGAATGGATTACAGGTAGTCCTCAATTTACGACCAAAATGGGGGGACCACAACTTCCATTGCTAGATGAGTTGCGGCTAATTGTATGACTTTTCTTGCTACGGCGATTGTGTGAATCAGTGTGGTTGTTAAGCAAATCGCATGGTTCTTTAGCCAACCCAGTTCCCCCACTGACTTTGTGAGAAGCCAGCTGGGAAGGTCGCAAACAGTGATCATGTGACGCTGCAAACATCATAAATACATGCTAAGTAGCCGAGTGCCTAAATTTTGATCACGGGACCCTGGGGATGCTTCAACGGTTATAAATGCAAGGACTTGGCCGTAAGTCACTTTTTCAGTGCTGTTGTAAATTCAAGCGGCTGTTAAATAAATGGTTGTAAATTGAAGACCCGTTATACTGTCAAGAATTCCTTGGAGAAAAAGTGGAAATTTTCTGCCCAAAGTCTCCATAGGGATCCCGCATACAGCTCTCCAATAAGAGTTAGGTAAATCGTGCTTTAATCTCTGGGATTGAGAGCAACTATCCTAATTTAGAATAAATTTCTGGCTTGGTGAACTTAAGTTGTTGCTTCTAAACCATGGTTCATGATTTAATAGAGAGGTGTCCAACCACGGCAACTTTAAGACCTGTGGACTTCAAGTCCCAGAATTCCTCAGCCAGCATGGCTGGCTGGGGAATTCTGGGAGTTGAAGTCCATAGGTCTTAAAGCTGCTAAGGTTTGGATAACCCTGATTTAGTATGTTGCGGGAGTGGCTTATGTTTAATAAGCAAAGTATGGTTTCTGTGAATCCAGCTGGGGGACTCATTTCTACATAAAACATGCCCATCAATCTCCTTGATGCACACTCAGCCGGAAATACGTTTTATTTAAATGAGTAGAGTTTTAGAATGCCTGCGTTTGAGATCCAGTTAATGTGTAACTTCTTTCTAAATGTTTACTCATGGGAATCTTCCATTTCCTCACCTCTCTCCGGCTGCCTTACATTTTCTACGTTTCCTGCTATTTAGGAATAATTGAAGAAAAATATGCAAATCCTCTCCTTGCAATCCCAAAGGTGCTTTTTCAGGAGGCAACTGGACTTTCTTGTTTTTCTTTGAAGACGTTTCGCTTCTCCTCCAAGAAGCTTCTTCAGCTCTGACTGGATGGTGGGGAAATGGAAGGATTTATACTCCTTGCAGACCGCTGGTCATTTGCCTTCTTTTGGAGAGTTCTTGAGGCCGCTTGGAGGTTTACCTGTGATCTCTCTAAAAGAATGCAAATGACCAGCTATCTGCAAGGAGTATAAATCCTTCCATTTCCCCACCATCCAGTCAGAGCTGAAGAAGCTTCTTGGATGAGAAGCGAAACGTCTTCAAATAAAAACAAGAAAGTCCAGTTGCCTCTTGAAAAAAGCATCTTTGGGATAACTATGACCTGGATGGCTGAGAATCTCCATAGACACCGTCTCCTTGCAACTTAAAACGGCACAGAAAGGACAGTTTTATAAATTTCTTTCCCCAAACACATTTGAGGAAGACACAAATAGATCTCAGAACCACTGAACTATATTTTTCAAAGATCCTGGAGCACTGGGGAACTACCAGAGGACTGGAAAAGAGCTGATGTAGTTCCCATCTTCAAAAAAGGAAAAAAAAATGGATCCAGGAAATTACAGACCTATCAGCCTGACCTCAATACCTGGGAAGATTCTGGAAAAGATAATCAAACAACGAATCAGCGAATACCTAGAGGCAAACAAAGTCATTACTAAAAGCCAACATGGGTTTGTCAAAAACAGATCATGCCAGACAAATCTTATTGCATTCTTTGACCAAGTGACAAAATTAGTGGACCAGAGGAATGCTGTGGATATAATTTACTTGGACTTCAGTAAGGCATTTGACAAAGTAGATCACAACCTACTACTTGATAAGATAAAAAAATGTGGGTTAGACAGCATTACCAGATGGATTCGTAGCTGGCTGACCGGCCGTACTCAGCGTGTGGTCCTCAATGGAACTGCATCTACATGGAGGGAAGTGTGTAATGGGGTGCCCCAGGGCTCTGTTCTAGGCCCAGTGCTCTTCAACATCTTCATCAACAATTTAGATGGGGAACTCATCAACTTTGCAGACGACACCAAGCTGACAGGAATAGCCAACAAAAAGATGTTGAGACTCTAGAAAGAGTACAGAGAAGAGCAACAAAGATGATTAGGGGACGGGAGGCTAAAACATAAAAGGAACAGTTGCTGGAATTGGGTATGTCTAGTTTAATGAAGAGAAGGACGAGGGGGGACATGATAGCAGTCTTCCAATATCTCAGGGGCTGCCACAAAGAAGAGGGAGTGAAGCTATTTTCCAAAATGCCTGAAAGCAGGACAAGAAGCAACGGATGGAAACTAATGAAGGAGAGAAGCAACCTAGAACTAAGGAGAAACTTCCTGACAGTTAGTACAATTAACCAGTGGAACAACCTGCCTCCAGAAGCGGTGAATGCTCCAACACTGGAAGTTTTTAAGAAGAGACTGCACAGCCATTTGTCTGAAATGGTATAGGGTTTCCTGCCTGAGCAGGGGGTTGGACTAGATGACCTCCAAGGTTCCTTCCAACATCATCATCATCATCATCATCATTATTATTAGCCTCCTGATAACGAAGTCAATGAGGAAGCCAGATTCACATAACCGCCATGTTACTAATTTAACAACTGCAGTGATTCACATAACAACTGTGGCAAGAAAGGTTGTAAAATGAACCAAAATTTACTTAACCAATGTCTCGCTTAGCAACAGACACTTTGGGCTCCATTGTGGTTGTAAGTCGAAGACTTAATAACCACGTTCCTAACTTAACAATTGCAGTGATTCACTTAACAATTCTGGCAAGAGAGGTCGTAAAACAGGGCAAAACTCACTTAACAACTGTCTTGCTTAGCAATGGAAATCTTGGTGTCAATTTCCTGACAGTGAGAACAATTAATCGGTGGAACGACTTGCCTCCAGAAGCTGTGAAAGCTCCAACACTGCAAGTTTTTAAGAAGAGACTGGACAGCCATTTGTCTGAAATGGTATAGGCCAGGGTTTCTTACCTGAGCAGGGGGTTGGACTAGATGAGCTCCAAGGTCCGGTCCAACTCTATTGTTGTTGTTTTTGTTATTGTTGTTGTTGTCGCTAAACCCATAATGAGAACACACAGCTTTAAGAAGAGACTAGACAGTCACCTGTCTGAAATGGCATAGGTTCTCCTACTTGAGCAGGGGGTTGGACTAGAAGACCTCCAAAGTCCCTTCCAGCTCTGTTATTCTATTCTACTTCAATTGTGGTCGGGAGCAGAGGACTACCTGTAAAACTGAAAAGGTGTTTTGTTTTGTTTTTTTCCAATTTCCCGGAAGGCAAGGCACCAACCCTCCTCTCTTTGAACTCTGCCCCAGCCTCGCCCACAGTTTGACCTCACTTTGGGAACGTCTGAAAAAAACAGGTCAGGGAGATTGAATTTAAAAAAAAAAGGAAAAAAAAACTTTCTCTTCTCGGGGAAGTCGGAGCGGAGGCGGAGCCGAGCGCGGGAGGGGCGGGGCGCCGAGGTGGGAAAGTGGGCGGAGCCAAGGAAGAGCAGGTGAAACCTACGCCGGGCAGAAGTTGGCTCAGAAGGCGCTGCCGGCGCTGGGCTGGGCGGCTGGTTTCTGTTTCGGGACGGGGCGGGCGCGGCCAGCCCGCGTGCCCGGCGGGAGGGCAGGCAGCGGCGGCGGCGCCCCGGGCGGGCTGGCTCGGAGGAGGAGGAGGAGGAGGCGAGCCGGCGGAGGGGAGCCATGGCGCGGGAGCTGAGCCAAGCCGAGCTGCTGGACTTCCTCTGCCAGGCCGGGGGCCGAGTGGCCAACGCCGCCTTGCTGGGCCACTTCAAGCGCTTCTTGCGCGACCCGCAGGCGCCCCCCGCCCAGCTCCAGCAGCGCCGCCAGCTCTTCAAGAGCTTCGTCAACTCCGTGGCCACCGTCAGCCAGGACGGGCCCGGCGCCGCCACCTACGTGGTGCTCAGGAAGCGGTACCGGGACCTGGTCGGGGAGGAGCCGCGACCGACGCCCCACGACGGTCCGCTCGCTGAGCCGCCGCTTCCACCGACGCCTCCACCGCAGGCTCGACCCGGCCGATCGCCGCCGCCGCCGCTCCAGCAGGCCAGGTGGGAGCGCGCGGGGAGGTCTTGGGGAGCCGCTTCTCCACGGGAAATTCCCGGGCTGGATGGCAGCGGCCGGCTCTCGGATGGCCAAGTCGCGGCGGGCCGCTGGGCCGCCAGGTGCCCGTCCGGCACACCTGGAGCCGGATCGCGGCCTCCGCTGCCCGCCAGCCCCGCCCTGGGCTGCCTGGGAAGAGAGAAAAAGCGTCACCGGCCGCCCCTCGCGGAGCCCGCCGCCCCGGACCCGCCGCCGCTGCTCCTGCAGGAAAGGGCGCAGCCGTCCAACGGCCTCGGTTTATCCGTCGGAGAAATGGGCGCACTTCCAAGTGCCAGCAGTGCCCAGCAAAGGATTCGGGATTGGATCGTTACTCATCATTCGGCTGCCGCCGAGCCTTCCCCTCCCCTCGAAGAAGAGGAGGAAGCCTGGCCGGTCAGAGCGGGGTCTCGAAGCTCAGAGCTGAGTGCCTGCCGCCCTTGGGGGTCCCTGGATTTCGGTCCGAGGTCTGAGTCCTCCGAGGGCTATCGGGAGCCCCCTGTGCCCGTCTTCCGCAGCATCCGATGCCAGCTTTCCTTGCAGGACTTGGAGGACCATCTGGAGCAGGAGAGCTCGGCCAGCGAAGAGGGCAGCAGCAGCGCCAGCCGGGAGAGCAGCTCCCATCGAGGGGAAGGGGAAACGGGCAGGATGAACAACGGGTGCATCCGAAACTCAGCTGGGCGCCAGGGACCTGGGGGCACCCCTCACAGCAATGGCCTGGGGGGGATGCCCCTTGCCCAGGCCAGCCAAGACTCCAAGAATGGCAAGTCCCCTTCGCACGTTGCTTTGCTGCACCGGATTGTTGGGAGAGCTGCCACTCTGGGCAAAGCAGAAGGCAGGGATCTGTTGAAGCCAAAGCCATGGAAGATGGACAGACCGGCATCCCCAACTCTGGATGCCCCCTTAAGTTCCTGGTTGGCACCCAGACAAAGACCTGTGGCAAATGCCCCGTTTGTGGAGAGGCTGGCCCCTAACCCAGATGGGCCTGCTGAGCACAGGTCTTCCTTGGTACCCCTGGACGGTCGAGAACACACCTGGCTGGTGAAAATAGCCACCGGGTCCTGGATGCAGGTCCGGGCACTGCTCCAGGAAGACCCTCAGCTGGTGCTCCACAGGGACTTCATCTCTGGCTTCACGGTGCTTCACTGGCTGGCTAAACACGGGAATGCCCAGGTGCTGCAGGACTTTGTCACCGGGGCACAGGAGGCAGGGATTGTGCTGGACGTGAATGTCAGGTCCGGTTGTGGCTACACCCCACTGCACCTGGCGGCCATCCACAGTCACTCCCTGATCATGAAGATCCTGGTGCAGAAGCTGCGGTGCTGGACGCAAGTCCGCGACAGTAGCGGCAAGAAACCTTGGCAGTATTTGAGCACCAGCGTTTCTGGAGAAATATGGCAGCTTTTGGGGGGCCCACGAGGCAGGACCATCTTCCCAACTCATCCAATCATCAGACCATCCACGGTCTCTTCATCATCATCAGCGTCCCTAGCCAG
The DNA here is from genome assembly GCA_023970755.1 of Azemiops feae. Classification (NCBI taxonomy): domain Eukaryota; kingdom Metazoa; phylum Chordata; class Lepidosauria; order Squamata; family Viperidae; genus Azemiops; species Azemiops feae. The sequence continues at coordinate 83,048 of JALGBA010001506.1, read as the reverse complement.
GAAAGTGAGCAGAAAGGCCTCCTTAGCAAACTACTTGAAACCTCAACATATGAAATGGAAAGTGGGGTACAAGTGCCCCATCTTACAGGAGACTGAGGAATACAGTGATTAACAACTGCTGTTGTGGCCTTGGGCCAAGACAAAGTGGGGGTTTTGATGATCCGGCTCTCCCAAGATGTTAAGGGCTCAGGCTGTTTCTGAGCTCATTAGCTATGTTTAGGGAGAAACTGGAGGGGAAAAAAATGGCACTTTATTCCTGAACATGTTTGGACATTAATTTTAACTGGGATGGGGAGAATTGCTTTACACGCCCTGTGCAAAAGCTTGGGTCTTGGGTCCGTCCTGCAAAATGCTCAGGGAGAATTCTCTGGGCAACCTCGAATAAGCCTTTCAGGTCTGTTGCCAAGAATCTGCACTTTAGCTTTTTTTTTTTTTTCCCTTGCAAAAAGCAACAAAAAGGAGCAGCAGTCTCTCTGGAAGGGAGGGAGGGTGGGTGGATGGGGGAATCAGGATCAAATTTTAAATCCATGTTGGCTTTGAAGCATGGGAAGGTCTTTATGCAAAGACCTTTAAGTTGGGGGTTTGGAGAAGGGGAGGAAAGCAGGTTGTCCATGAAACTACAATGTCAGTATTGCCAAATGCCATATATGGACCCAAAGAGAAGGGTGTCATTTGTACTCTTCCCTCACCAGCTGTGATGAATTCTTACCGTTTGCCTTTGGGGACATGTTAAAAAGATGGGCGGGCTGGAATGTCTTAATTAGGTGGGTTAACCTCATTGCAAAGAGCTTTAAACTTTCAAAGAAAAATGCCCAGAGGTTAAAAGAGACAATGAATTTCAACCCACTTGGGAGCTAAAAAGAGACCAACAGAAACTTGGTTTTGTTTTATGACTTTGTAAGGCCTGTTAATAAACCTTATTGCTGCTTACATATATATATTTTTGCATCTTCATGTTTACCTTAGATTTACTTTCTTGTGTGGCGCTGCTACTTAAAGTTAGCCTGAAATGGAGAGTTTGCATATGCTTCTGAGGATAGATGTCTATGGGGATTCTCAGTCATCCAGGTCATGGTGGTCCCAAAGATGCTTTTTCACGAGGCAACTGGACTTTCTTGTTTTTCTTTGAAGACATTTCGCTTCTCATCCAAGAAGCTTCTTCAGCTCTGACTGGATGGTGGGGAATGGAAGGGTTTATACTCTTTGCAGACAGCTGGTCATTTGCCTTCTTTTAGAGAGTCATTGAGACCACTTGGAGGTTTATCTGTGTCCTCGGGGTCGCCTGAGTGGTGCAAATGGGCGTGGAGCCTTCTTGGAACTGCTGAAAATCCTTCCATTCCCCACCATCCAGTCAGAGCTGAAGAAGCTTCTTGGATGAGAAGCGAAATGTCTTCAAAGAAAAGCAAGAAAGTCCAGTTGCCTGGTGAAAAAAAGCATCTTTGGGATTCTAAGGATAGAGTAGACTCTAGAAAGAAGATTAGTGGCTGTCCCATGGCTTCCCAGCACTGAAAGCATCCCTCTATAGCAGGGGTCTTCAAACTTGGCCCTTTTATGACTTGTGGACTTCAACTCCCAGAATTCCTCAGCCAGGCACGCTGGCTGAGGAATTCTGGGAGTTGAAGTCCACAAGTCATAAAAGGGCCAAGTTTGAAGACCCCTGCTTTATAGAATCAACATGTGGATGGTTTTTTTTTTTGCAGTGGCACCTTGTGAGTGCTGGAGAGTAGCTGCCCCACAGATTGATGCTCTCCCTGGAGAACATTTAATGAAGAGACTGGAGCTCAAATTATAGGATTTGCAGATGAAGGTTGTAGTTTGACCCTAGCTAGGATCTTGGCTTAGCATATGTGAATTCAGCCATTGTAGTTTGCATGTAATGGTTTAGGTCAGGACATGGGTAGGCAACCTCGGCTCTTTTATGACTCATGGACTTCAACTCCCAGAATTCCTGAGTCAGGGTTTAATCAGCGCTCAAGAAACCATAGTCAAGGCGATTTGTGGTCTGATAGATGATGCACCTAGCAACAGTAGTACAGGCGGCCCTCGACTTAACAACAGCTTGTTTAATGACCAACGGCACTGAAAAAAGTGTTTTAAGACCATTTTTCACATGACCATTGTAACATCCCCATGGTCACATGATCAAAATTTCGACATTTGGCAACTGACTCGTATTTATGACAGTTGCAGAGTCCCGGGGCCACGTGATCACCTTTTGCAGCGTTCTGAGAAGCAAAGTTAATGGGGAAGCCAGATTCACTTAACAGCCGTGTTAGTAATTTAACAACTGCAGTCATTTACTTCACAAATGTGGCGAGGAAAGTCGTAAAATGGGGTAAAACTCACTTAACAAATTTCTCACTTAGCAACATAAATTCTGGGCTTAATTGCGGTCGTAAGTCGAGGACTGCCTGTAGTTCAATCCTGAGCTATAAATATTCTCCTCTTATCGGTTAGAGTTTCTTTGGTTTTTGTAGCACGCTCGGCAAAATTCAGCCGCCTTAGTTTGAAAAATACTAGGTTACGAATTGGCATGTGGTATGCCTTAACCTAACTGGAATTGGTTCAAAATAATTTTTTGATAAACAAACAATGCCTGAGGATAATGTGAAAACCTTGTCATTAAAACCACCTGAAAGGGAGCGTGGATGCTTGCTTAATGGAGAACAAGGGAATAAAACGGCAGGTGCTCAACTCTTATCCTTGTAAAAGACATCCCAAATTAATAGTGACATATTTCTTAGCAAGCAAAGGCTGATCAGCAGGGTTGTTTGTGTCTCTTTCCCGCCCCCCCGCCCCCATATTTGGGACCCCGTTCTTCACTCTTGTGGATTCAAAGCATCCAGGGATGATGGGCAGAACTGGAAAGAATTTTAGGAATTTTTAAGATTTCAGGAGGGACTTCCCTGCAGAGATAGCATAATTCAGCCCAAGAGTTTAAAAGATTCCGTTCTTGGTGCAACTAGGGAAAAAAAATGACACTTGCAATTTCTGTGAGTTTATGGTGAAAATCTGGAAAAGGGCAGTTGCCAACCACTTCCTTAATGTGACCAAGGTGAGGGCACGGCCATGAAGTCATCCTGAGTCAAGCTTGACCTCAAGGAGACATTTCCGTTTTATATGGCCACACGGTCAGAGGAAATGCATAAATCACCGTCATGCTACACAGCGCTTATGCTGCCCCTTTCCCCAGTGCAATCAAAGGTAAGCCTAACTCCGTCTCCTGCATGGCACTTTAAACGTGTTTGCTCGGGCTGCTGATTAGTTTTCCCCTTACTGGTGTTTACATTTCTTGCTGTAGAAGCATTTTCCGATGTCAAGTTTTATTGCTTAGTTATTTGTCCGCTGCAGTTCTAATGAAAGGAGCGGAGAAGGTCAGCAGGGAGAACTGGAATTAAAACATAAACTATCTCTGGCACCTGTAATTAACTGCAATACAGGCAAACAGGAATGTAGTTCAAGACCGTTTAATGAACGTATTAATTACCTTTCTGAGCCCAGGAACAAATGGGAGAAGAGTAGTATGCCTGGGGATTATGTGAGCTTTCTGAAACTTTGGTCGTGTTTGATGAGTCTGCCAGATCAGGAAGAGCTGAAATCCTTGACTCCTGCCCTGGTTATCGTCCAGATAGATGACTGCAATTCAGTTTGTGTGGGGCTGTCCTTGAAAATGGCTCAGAAAGTGCAGCTGATCTCTGTTACAGAATGTGGTTGAGGGGTTGGTGAACTGGTGTAAGGAAAACAGCCTAGTTTTAAATACAGGAAAAAACAAAGAGATCATTGTTGATTTCAGAAAAGGCAGGCACAGCCACACTTCTCTGTGCATTAATGATTCACCTGTGGAGATGGTTACCAGCATCAAATTCCTGGGTGTGCAGCTAACGAGTAGGCTGACTTGGTCGCTCAACAGTGAGAAACTGGTGAAGCGGGCACAGCAGCGCCTGCATTTTCTGCACCGCATGAGAAAAGCACATCTTCCTTCCCCTGTCCTGACCACTTTCTACAGGGGGACGATCGAGAGCATCCTGTCATACAGCATCACAGTCTGGTTTGGAAGCATCCCTGCTTCAGACAGGAAGGCGATGCAGAGAGTGGTGAGAATGGCCGAAAAGATCATTGGCAGCTCCCTCCCTCCCATCCAGGACATAGCACAGAAGCGTTGCTTGAGCAGGATCCATAAGATTATCTGGGACACTACACATCCTCTTCACGGCCTGTTTTCCTTGTTACCTTCTGGGAGGAGGGGGCTTCGTGGTATCCGAAGCAGAACATCCAGATTCAGCCATAGTTTCATTCCATACAGCATTAACCTTGTGAACTCTCAAGCTTCCTCCTTGCGTTATATATTCAAGATGGACAGTATTTAATATTTATTTGCTATGTATATGTAGGGATGTGGGTCTGTATATATGTTGTACATAGTATGTTTAGGTGTGTGTCATGTATGTGTTTCACTTTGAGAGCGGGCAACTAAATTTCATTTTTATGTGTGCCGTTGTGCCCACAATATAAAAATGACAATAAAGGTTATCTTATCTTATCTTATGGTTGCCGATCGATGTTTGTCAATCCAGTAGACAACATCTGCTTCCAGGAAGCTTCTAGGTTCAAATCAGGGTGCTGGTAGCCAACAATAACATGACTACAAAACAGTTCTCAAGTATTGTAGCATCTGCACACGTCTACAGTGAGAGTATCACCCCAAAAGAGTATATAAAAAAGGTTAAATCATGGCAACTGGACCAAAGTTTATTTAAACCGAGACGTTTCGTTACTCACCCAACTAACTTCTTCAGTCAAAATGAACTTTTTTGGTTAGGCAGAGAGTCAGAAAGTTGTTGGGATGAACTAATTCTTCCAGGGGTTTCTCCCCAAAATGAAATGCAATTTGTAAATGTAGACTCAATCATCCATGTACAAATCTGACTCTATGCTTAACCCGAATTTTTCGTTTTGACTAAAGAAGTTACTCGGATGAGTAACGAAACGCTTCAGTTTAATAAACTTTGGTCCAGTTTACATGCTTTTGGCCTGGATGGTTGAGATTAAAAAGAGATTAGCAATATCAATAGCATTTAGGCTTGTATATTGCCCCATTGCACCTTATAGCACTCACTGGGCGGTTTACAATGTAAGCATTATTTACATATTGCCCCCAGCAATATGTCTTCAAAAGAAAGAGGCATGTGTCAGGAAAATAGACATCCTGAAACAGTGCTATAAAATAAGACTTGGGAATCAAGCTTCTGTGGGCAAATTACTAACCCTAACGCCAATCTCACACCTGACTTTCTGAATCTGTGCTGCTTCTGATTCCTTGACTGACTTTCGGCATAGCATAATTAGCTTTGATTTTTTGGATCTTGGGATTTGTCTGCACAGAACTTTGGCTTCCAAGTAAGCTTCTTTGCTTTTCTCGAGGCCTTACATTCCTGTGCTCTGGCAGGATTTATAACTGCCATAAAGATGGATCTAAGTCTGACCTCCTTCATTTAAATAGGAGCCAGCCGTGTGCTGCAGCTGCCAAAAAAGCCAACACAGTGCTGGGCTGCATTAATAGAGGGATAGAATCAAGATCACGGGAAGTATTAATACCACTTTACAATGCCTTGGTAAGGCCACATTTGAAATACTGCATCCAGTTTTGGTCACCACGATGTAAAAAAGATGTTGAGACCCTAGAAAGAGTGCAGAGAAGAGCAACAAAGATGATCAGGGTACTGGAGGCTAAAACATATAAAGAGCAGTTGCTGGAATTGGGGATGTCTAGTTTAATGAAGAGAAGGACGAGGGGGGACATGATAGCAGTCTTCCAATATCTCAGGGGCTGCCCCAAAGAAGAGGGAGTCAAGCTATTCTCCAAAGCACCAGAAGGCAGGACAAGAAGCAACGGATGGAAACTAATCAAGGAGAGAAGCAACCTAGAACTGAGGAGAAACTTCCTGACAGTTAGAACAATTAACCAGTGGAACAACCTGCCTCCAGGGGCGGTGAGTGCTCCAACACTGGAAGTTTTTAAGAAGAGACTGGACAGCCATTTGTCCGAAATGGTATAGGGTTTCCTGCCTGAGCAGGGGGTTGGACTTGATGACCTCCAAGGTCCCTTCCAACTTTATTATTATTATTATTATTATTATTATTATTATTATTATTATTATTATTATTATTATTGTTGTTGTTGTTGTTGTTGTTGTTGTTGTTGTTGTTGTTGTTGTTGTTGTTGTTGTTATTTCTAGTAGAGGACCGAAGCAAACTTCCAATTTCTGGAACCATCTAAGTCCACAAGAACACATAGGTACTCTTAATAAATGAAAGCTTCAGTACTTAGACATGTGGTCGCTTGCCAAGAAAAACAAAATGCAGAAGTAGAGTGGGGCTGGAAATAGCCAAAATCAATTTCATGTTTGCCTTCTGGTAAATATTTTATGACGTATATCCATCACCCTTGGTGGGAACCGTGGTGGCTCAGGGGTTAGGATGCAGTATCGTAGGCTAATTCTGCCACCTGCCAGCAGTTCGATCCTGACCAGCTCAAGGTTGATTCAGCTTTCCATCCTTCCAAGGTCGGTGAAATGAGGATCCAAATTGCTGGGGGAGGGGCAATATGCAAATAATGCTTACATTGTAAACCACCCAGAGAGTGTGCTGTAAAGTGCTATGGGGCAATATACAAGGCTAAACGCTATTGATATGGCTAATCTCTCTCTCTCTTTTTAATCTCAATCCTCTAGGCCAAAAGCACGTAAAAAGGTTAAATCCTGGCATCTGGACCAAAGTTTATTAAACTGAAATGTTTCGTTACTCATCCAAGTAACTTCTTCAGTCAAAATGAAAATTTTTGATTAAGCATAGAGTTAGATTTTTACATGTATGATTTACATTTACAAATTGCACTTCATTTTTGGGGAGAAACCCCTGGAAGAGTTAGTTCATTCCAACGATTTTCTGACTCTCTGCCTAACCAAAAAATTTTCATTTTGACTGAAGAAGTTCCGAAGTCAGTAAAATGAGGACCCAGACCAGGGGTAGACAACCTTGGCTCTTTTATGACTTGTGGACTTCAACTCCCAGAATTCCTGAGCCAGCCATGCTGAGGGGAAATGGAGAGGTTTCCAAGCTGAGCCATGCTGGCTCAGGAATTCTGGGAGTTGAAGTCCACGAGTCATGAAAGAGCCAAGGTTGCCTACCCCTGACCCAGACTGTTGGGGGCAATATGCTAATTCTGTAAACCACTTAGAGAGGGCTGTAAAGCACTATGAAGCGGTATATAAGTCTAAATACTATTGCTATCTCCACGATTTCCTCTCAAACTTCCAAATTGCCTGCTCTTCGACATTCAGCACATCTAGTGGAAACTGAACAAAATTAAGGTTCAGTGGGATGGATGAAGCCATAATGAGCCACAATGAGTCTAGTGGTTAAAGCACCAGGCTGGAAACCAAGAGACTGTGAGTGCGAGTTCTGCTTTTGGCACGAAAGCTGGCTTGGGTGACTGGGCCAATCACCATGGCACAGTGGAACAACCTGCCTCCAGAAGTGGTGAATGCTCCAACACTGGAAGTTTTTAAGAAGAAACTGGACAGCCATTTGTCCGAAATGGTATAGGGTTTCCTGCCTGAGCAGGGGGTTGGACTAGATGACCCCCAAGTCCTTCCAACTTTATTATTATTATTATTATTAACCATGAGATGGTAAGTTCTAATCCCACCTCAGGCATGAAAGCTGGCTGGCTGAGTTTGGACCAATCACCACGAGACGGTGAGTTCTGGTCCCGCCTTAGGCATGAAAGCTGGCTGGCTGAGTTTGGACCAATCACCACGAGACGGTAAATTCTAATCCAACCTCAGGTGTGAAAGCTGGCTGGCTGAGTTTGGACCAATCACCACGAGACGGTGAGTTCTGGTCCCGCCTCAGACATGAAAGCTGGGTGGCTGAGTTTGGACTAATCACCACCAGACGGTGAGTTCTGGTCCCGCCTCATGCATGAAAGCTGGGTGGCTGAGTTTGGACCAATCACCACGAGACAGTGAGTTCTGGTCCCGCCTCAGGCATGAAAGATGATTGGGTGAGTTTGGACTAATCACCACCAGACGGTGAGTTTTGGTCCCACCTCAGGCATGAAAGCTGGCTGGCTGAGTTTGGACCAATCACCACGAGACGATGAGTTCTGGTCCCGCCTCAGGCATGAAAGCTGGGTGGCTGAGTTTGGACTAATCACCACCAGACGGTGAGTTCTGGTCCCGCCTCAGGCATGAAAGCTGGGTGGCTGAGTTTGGACCAATCACCATGTGACGGTAAGTTCTACTCCCACCTCAGGCATGAAAGCTGGCTGGCTGAGTTTGGACCAATCACCACGAAACGGTGAGTTCTGGTCCCGCCTTAAGGATGAAAGATGATTGGGTGATTTGGGGACAGTCCCTCTCTATCATCCCAGCCCACCTGACAGGGTTGTTGTTGTGAGGAAAATAGGAGGAGGAAGGAGTATTAGGTATGTTACCTTGATTTATAAAAGTAATAACGGCAGGATATAAATAAAGTTTTGCAAAGGGTAACTGTAGCTTAAAGGTTGGAATGGATGCTCAAGCTCTTGGTGATCACCATTTTGCCCGGCTGAGCTGGTCTCCCTGCTTATCCATCCTTTCAAAGGTTGTTTATAAGTGGATTGGAAACTCAAGGGAGTGATGAGTTTGCCATTGAACTTTGTCAACACTTTAGTCAATAAACTTGCTAAGCGGTACTTAATTCCTCTCTCACCACAGGATAAAGGATGAGGATAAACATACGCTAACCTGAACATAGCAGAGGAAGGGTGGAAACAAACAATGACATACTTAGGTGAGTGAAGCATAAACCTACACTTAATTTGCATGTTAAAAAATTCAGATTGACTTTTGCACCTTTTCGGACTGATATAAAGAGCTGGGAAACACAGGTAATCCTTGACTTACCACCACAATTGAGGCCAAAGTGTCTGTTGCTAAACAAGACATGAAGTAAGTTTTGGTTTATTTTACAACCTTTCTTGCCGCCGTGGTTATGTGAATCACTGCAGTTGTTAAAATTAGTAACACGGTTGTTAAATGAATCTGGCTTCCCCATTGACTTGGCTTATCGGAAGGTTGCAAAAGGGGATCGCGTGAACCTGGGACCTGGCAACCGTCATAAGTACGAGTCAGTTGCCCAGCGTCTGAATTTTGATCACGAGATCATGGGGATGCTGTAAGAGTCATGGGTGTAAACAAAAAAGTCGTAAGTCACTTTTTTTTGGTGCTGTTGTAACTTCGAACGGTCATTAAGTGATCTGTTGTAAGTCGAGGACTATCTGTATTGATAAAGCCTCTCTGGAGGTGATTTCCCATGTTACCTTTCCTTGGGATTTCCTGGAAGTGTGGAAAGCCAGGGAGATTGCAAATCACTGGAGAACTGATCATAAAATGAATAGCAGGGTGTTTGACAAAATCTCTCGGATGGAACTAATTGAAACCTTGCCAGAATATTACAGTTCCATAGAGGATGTCAACAATTATTTTTTTTTGCTTTGGAAATAATGTCCAGAACCAATGACCTTTCGTGTAATTGATGAGAAATAGGAAAAGAAAATGCAAGCACCTGATGTTAGTGGGAATCACTGCAAACAGCAATCATCCAACAATCTTAGCAACTTTAGAGGCAAATGTTTGGCTTACGGTGGTCAAGCTTAGAAATCTACCGTTAAAGAAACTTTTGAGGCATCAAATGGTCTGAAAACTGCATTTTATATTGGAATATTCACACTGAATTTTCTGGGCCTTTCTGAGATGTAGAGATTCTGGAAAGAGTGCAGAAAAGAGCAACAAAGATGATTAGGGGGTTGGAAGATAAAACATATGAAGAATGGTTGCAGGAAGTCTAGTGAAGTCTAGTCTAGTGAAAAGAAGAACTAGGGGTGACATGATAGTAGCGTTCTAATATCTGAGGGGCTGCCACAAAGAAGAGGGGGGTCAACTTCTTTTCCAAAGCACCAGAAGGCAGGACAAGAAAGAATGGATGGAAACTAATCAAGGAGAGAAGCCACCTGGAATTAAGGAGAAACTTCCTAACAGTGAGAACAATTAGCCAGTGGAAGGGCTTTGCCTTCAGAAGTTGTGGGTGCTCCATCACTGGAAGCTTTTAAGAAGAGACTGGACAACCACTTGTCTAGAATGGTATAGGGGCTCCTACTTGAGCAGGGGGTTGGACTAAATGACCTCCAAGGTCCCTTCCAACTCTATTATTATGCCATTATTATTCTATATTCTATTCCATTCCGTTCCATTCCATTCCATCCCATCCCACAAAGGTTTAGGGCTGATTCCAGATAAATTACAAATATGATAAATGCCAGCAATAAGCCTGAAAATGTAGAATGTGAAATCCATCTTTCCCAGCAGACAAATATAATGCTTGTAATGGAAGATTGTGGGATACCCTTGCTAAGAAAAATATTCTGTTCTGTTCTGTTCCTTTTGATATTTCACCTGACCATGGCCATCCTGAATTGTAAAGGAGTTTAGTATCTGGAACCAGGCCTGGCTGGGCATTTTATTTTACAGTGCAATTTGCGCTGTTCGATACTCTTAAAAGATATCCAGGCTGCCAAAGGCAGGAAAACAGGCTGGATGATTTTGTACCCTTTGGAGGGAAATACAAATAGATGACTCTCATCCAGCAGCACATGTTCCTATCTGGATGACATCTCTTCCTTCAACCAGAGCCAGGGGTAGGCAACCTTGGCTCTTTTATGACTTGTGGACTTCAACTCCCAGAATTCCTGAGCCAGCATATGTCATTCACATATTCTGAAGCATCGAAGGAAAGATTTCTTTTGAATGGGAAGACCCACTGTTTCACCAATACTGTCTGTACAGGTAGTCCTTGACTTATGACCATAATGGAGCCCAACGTTTCTGCTGCTAAGCAAATCATTTTGTTAAGTGAATTTTGCCCCATTTTACGACCTTTCTTGCCGCAGTTCTTAAGTGAATCCCGACAGTTGTTAAGTTAGTAACAGGGTGATTAAGTGAATCTGGCTTCCCCATCGACTTAGCTTGTCAGAAGGTCGCAACAGGGGTGTCAACGCTGCTAACATCGGATGTTTTTGCTTTGCACAACAGATGGAGATGCAACCATTTTCTTCTTATGTTTAACTCTTAGAGTTAGATGATGCTGGGGGGAGGAATGTGCATGAGAGTTCAGCTAGACATAACAATACTGAACCTAGTGTGTGAACCAAGGTTACTGAAATAAGAGATGATAAGAATTGGCGGGCTGGAGAACTGGAGGGGAAGCCTGCATTTCAAACTAATTGGAGAATGTGATTTATGACTGTTAATTGGAGGAGGGAATTGTGCTTTGATATTATGTGCTCAGGGGAGGGGAACTTAGTTTTTGGCTTCGATTATGTTAGTGCCGATGCTATGCTACTCAAATAAAGATTCTTTAAGGCAAACAATGCCTCGAAGTTCTTTGAAGAGTTTCATCTGTCGGAACCATGACAAGGGGATCACATGAACCCGGGACACTGCAACTGTCATAAATAGGGACCAGTTGCCAAGTATCTGAATTTTGATCACGTGACTATGGGGATGCTGCTATGGTTGTGTGAAAAATGATCATAAGTCATTTTTTTCAGGGCCGTTGTAACTTTGAATGGTTGCTAAACGAACTGTTGTAAGTTGAGGGCTACCTGTGCTGAGAAGCTACTTTGAGATGGGAAGAACTCTGGACACAAGTAATTTTTGACACATAATTCTCCATCAAGCTCTACAGAAGACTCCCTGCACTGTTTAAACTTGACATGCTTTGCTAAATTTCCTGACAGTTAGAATAATTAATCAGTGGAACAACTTGCCTCCAGAAGCTGTGAATGCTCCAACACAGGAAGTTTTAAGAAGAGATTGGACAACCATTTGCCTGAAATGATATAGGGTTTCCTGCCTGAGCAGGGGGTTGGACTAGATGACCTCCAAGGTCCCTTCCAACTTTATTATTATTATTAAATGCACTACAAGCAACATTTGAGATGTTAACCATTGAGCCAGGTGGCAGTTGCTAATATTTACCCAGACACGTTCAAGAACATTCTGTAAGCATTTGCAATCTGCTTTATGATGCAAAAATTCCAAAGGGGCTTAAAAACATTTAAAAAACAGCAGTATGTAAAATAGACTGGCGCCTATAAAATATATCCAAGGCTGTCTGGGGGGAAAAAATGCATCATAGGACTATAAGAATGCAAGGAAGGCCACAAATAATCTTTCTACAACTTGTATTCTACATAAAAATAAATTTCTTGCTTTTTAAAATCTGATATATTTGGAGATAGTGCCTCTTAATTTTTTTAAATGGTGCATTGAATTTGTAGATTACCTTTTGACTTTATTGATACAGGCAATTGTAAAGAAATTGTGTGGAAACATTAATCCAGGAAGGATCTAATAATAAATCATATAAAGGTGAATAAGATACAAGCTGCTACATTTCTTGCTTGGTGTATTTGTAAGCATTTTGCAAATATATGTGTGTAGTATCAAAGGCCAAGAGATAAGCATGCAATTTGCAAAGAAATGGAGGGGAAAGGTTGGAAAAGTCAGATCTCCATCTGAGAAATGGCTGCAACTAGCAAGCTTTTTATTTGAGAGAAAAAGAAGTGAAAAAAAAAAGAACTGAACTCAATTGATCAAAGTTATGGAGAATTTGAAAGCAAGGCTACAATCTTAGCATCCTTACTGGAGAATAATTCCTGTTAATCTAGGGTTTTCTCCTGAGTAAATACAGGTAGTCCATGACTTATGACTACAATTGAGCCCAAAATTTCTGTTGCTAAGTGAGATATTTGTTAAGTGAAGTTTGCCCCATTTTACAACCTTTTCTTCCACAATTGTTAAGTGAATCACTGCAGTTGTTAAGCTGGTAACACGGCTGTTAAGTGAATCTGGTTTCCCCCATTGACTTTGCTTGTCAGAAGGTCGCAAAAGGGGATCACATGACCCCCGGGACACTGCAAACACCATAAATATGAGTCAATATGAGTCATTGGTAAGCGTCTGAATTTTGAATTTTGATCACGGGATCAAATGTGGGATGCTGCAATGGTCATAAATGTGAAAAAAATCACTTTTTTTCAGTGCCGTTGTAACTTTGAATGGTCACTAAATGAACTGTTGTAAGTCCAGGACTATCTGTATGTTTTGAAGTAACATTGTTTGCCTCTGCCAACTTTTCAACAGCTGGAAAGAAGAAGAAAAAGGAGGGTGAATTTTATTCTTTGTTTTAGTTGGTTTACATCAAGGAAGGCCATTTTGCCTGGTAGCCTTCTGAGGTAATCCAGATAAGAAACACTCCAGAAATACTAGGCTTTAACTTCATTGTAAGGTTACATTAACAGAATTTTAATTTCATTACCAAACTAGGTAACAACATCAATGCTAGTTATTTTTTTTATTTCTCCTGCATGTTTTATATTTTGCATAGCAGATTCAGGCTTTACAACATCTCGTCCTATTTTAGTGTTGCTGTGACCACATTAGTGTCAATTACATTAACTTTATGCGCTAATATAATGAAAAAGCCACTTCTCTTTTGAGGTTCTACTGTTTCCCCTCACAGAATCTTCCATTTCTTCCTTAAATGGGTGTATGCTAGCCTCTTATTCACTGAATTTTGTTCCCTTTAAATGCAACCTGGTATCAAATTGACACTTCACACTAAATCGAATATCCCATTATTTTGAAGTTGCACAAACAGAGCTGCACTCAATTCAGGTGGAAAGATCTGGCTAAATGTAACAATGACAATGCAAGGAAGTGTGATGTGTAGATTGACATAAAGCACTAGGAAAATAGTATGCGGTTATACAGGTAGTCCTCCATTTCGTGACGTTTCGCCAAGTTACAACGGCATTGAAATAAGTGACTTATGACCGTTTTTCACACGACTGTTTCAGCATCCCCACGGTCACGTGCTCAAAATTTGGACGCTTGGCACATGACTCACATTTATGACGGTTGCAGTGTCCCGGGGGTCACGTGATCCCCTTTTGCGACCTCCTCACAAGCAATCTCAATGGGGAAGCCAGATTCACTTAACAACCGTGTGACTAACTTAACAACCGCAGTGATTCTGCTTAACAACTGTGGCAGGAAAGGTTGTAAAATGGTGCAAAACTCAATTCATAATTGTCTCCCTTAGAAATGTTGGGCTCAATTGTGATCGTAAGTTGAGAACTAGCCCCTTCATATCTGTGTGCACATTTTATGCTGGTGATTTTTGCTCCGTTTTCTCCCGCTTTTTTCCTCTTACCTCCATCTGCTTGTTCCAAGTGCGCCATCTGCTGGCTGCAAGAAGTTATCAATTTATACTAACTACCCGGAGCAATTCATCAGAATATTCTCTTGATTCTGCAGATACACTGTGCCTAAACTTCAAAACTGTCATCACCTGTTAGGAAGTTTCTCCTTAATTCCAGGTCGCTTCTCTCCTTGATTAGTTTCCATCCGTCGTTTCTTGTCTTGCCTTCTGGTGCTTTCGAAAATTAGTTGACCCCCTCCTCTTTGTGGCAACCCCTCAAATACTGGAATTCTGCTATCACGTCCCCCTTAGTCCTTCTTTTCTCTAGATTGTTATTGTTGTTAGTTGCGAAGTCGTGTCCGACCCATCACGACCCCATGGACAACGTTCCTCCAGGCCTTCCTGTCCTCTACCATTTTCTGGAGTCCATTTAAGTTCACGCCTCCTGCTTCAGTGACTCCATCCAGCCTCCTCATTCTCTGTCGTCCCCTTCTTCTCTTGCCCTCCATCTTTCCCAGCATTAGGCTCTTCTCCAGTGAATCCTTCCTTCTCATTAGGTGGCCAAAGTACTTGAGTTTCAACTTCAGGATCTGGCCTTCTAAAGAGCAGTCGGGGTTGATCTCCTCTAGGACTGACCGGTTTGATTGCCTTGCAGTCCAGGGGACTCGCAGGAGTCTTCTCCAGCATCATAGTTCTCTAGATTAGATATACCCAAATCCTGCAGCCGTTCTTCATATGCTTCAGTCTCCAGGCCTTTCATCATCGTAATTGCTCTTTTTTGCACTTTTTCCAAAGACTAACTTTAATTGGATTACAGCAAACTGTTAGTGCTTTTGTTCCCATCTACTTTGCCCAGTTTTTTTGCTGTCTGATTATATGTGTAGACTTTGGCTGGGTTGCACGTGGGAATGATGGTGATGGTGATGACAATGAGGATGTTATCCATTCAGACATGTCCGACTCTTGGTGATTCTATGGGCCAGGTCTCCCCACATCTTCCAATCTTGCACTGCTTCTCTGAGTTTTTCTATGCTCTGGCTGGTGTCAGCTTTGGCAGGGATAGGCAACCTTGGCTCTTTTATGACTCGTGGACTTCAACTCCCAGAATTCCTGAGCCAGCTGGCTCAGGAATTCTGGGAGTTGAACTCCACAAGTCATAAAAGAGCCAAGGTTGCCTACCCCTGGCTTTGAGGGTGTCTAGCCACCCTGTTCTTTGATGGCCTGGTTTCCTTTTACTGCTAACTCTTGCCAACAGACAGATAGTTCTCAACTTACGACCACAATTGAGCCCGACATTTTTGATACTGAGACATTTCTGAGACACTGGTTAATTGAGCTTTGACCCATTTTACGGCCTTCCCTGCAAAAGACGTTAAGTGAAACACTGCGGTTGTCAAGTTACTCACACGGTTGTTAAGTGAATCTGGCTTCCCCCATTGACTTTGCTTCTCAGAAGGTCGCAAAAGGGGATCACACGATCCGGGGGACACTGCAACCGTCGTAAATATGAGTCAGTGGCCAAAGCAATTTTGATCACGTGACCCTGGGGATGCTGCAATGGTCATAAGCATGAAAAACAATCATAAGTCACATTTTTCAGTATCGTCGTAACTTCGGTCACTAAATGAACTGCGGTAAGTCAAGGACTTCCTGTGATTGCTTTCTCCAGTGAATTCCCCCACATGACAGGGTCAAAGGGAAAGGCAGTTTCGTGAAGTTGCTGATTTCAGGAAACGTCTTTCCAGATGGACAAAGGATAAACAAATAAGTAATTTATCCCTGGGAAAGGCATGAGGAAGAAATTAGTTTATATCTCTAGGAGTATGTGCCCAAACAATAAGCACGATTTATGAGGTAATTAACTAAGCTGGGAGAATACAAATTCTCAGAAGGCTTGGAGAAGTTGCCCATATGTTCTTGCTTGTATGCCTGAGATGAGAAAGCAGCTGTTTCTGCAAACATTCTTGTTATATTGGGGTTTGAGAATATCCACTGTGTTACATTGACTTTCGGATAGTGAAATGATGCATTTGATTTATGCTTTTCGTAAATAGTAGAGTTTCAGAAATTTTATGCATATAAATTAGGAGGAGGAGGAGGAGGAGGAGGCTATATTTTTGCTTTATAAGATAAATGGCAGCTTTAATAAGAGATATATATGACCTTGAAAGTTGATCTTTTGTCCTGTAACTCTGAAGCTTGTGGCTTGGCTAAAACAGAGTTACATTAAAAAAAAAATTTTTTTCAAACAAAAATAGCCTTACAGCTTTCTTTTCTGCTTTGATCAAACATGGGAGAACATATTACCTGTGTTCTCTTTTTTTATTATTTGCTTTTATAGAAAACAAATCTTGTCTGTTCAAAGTCTTGACTCTGAAAAACATGATGTCAAAGGTGGGGAGAAGAATCTAGGGTGAATATTTGTTTTAATTAATGCTACACTGCCGGCAACTGGAGAAAAATTGATTTTGCTATCTACCTCTATTTTAAGAGGAGTATGTAATTCATGCTGTCTGCACCGATTACAGATGGATTCAAGCTTCCAAGGTGTAGTGTGAAAACTGCTCTGGCATTTATTTAGGCTGGGGGGGGGGGAAATGTATCCCAATACAGCCTTTGAATAATAGGGATATAGTAATTTCATCTTTGGTCATCTTAATAATTAAAATATGTGTCTCCCCCATCTTTGGTTGAATTTTTAACCTGTTTCTAGTCTGGATTGTTTAATAAAATATTCCAAAGCAGAAAAATGGACACAGAAAGATACAAAAATATCCATCAGGGAATACTCAAAGATTTCTTCTTCTTCTTCTTCTTCTTCTTCTTCTTCTTCTTCTTCTTCTTCTTCTTCTTCTTCTTCTTCTTCTTCTTCTTCTTCTTCTTCTTCTTCTTCTTCTTCTTCTTCTTCTTCTTCTTCTTCTTCTTCTTCTTCTTCTTCTTTCTTCTTCTTCTTTCTTCTTCTTCTTCTTCTTCTTCTTCTTCTTCTTCTTCTTCTTCTTCTTCTTCTTCTTCTTCTTCTTCTTCTTCTTCTTCTTCTTCTTCTTCTTCTTCTTCTTCTTCTTCTCTTCTTCTTCTTCTTCTTCTTCTTCTTCTTCCTTCTTCTTCTTCTCCTTCTTCTTCTCCTTCTCCTTCTCCTTCTTCTTCTTCTTCTTCCTCCTCCTCCTCCTCCTCCTTCTCTTCCTTCTTTTTCCTTCTCTTCATTTCTGAAACTCTTACGATTATGTCCCTCCAGCATTAATACCAACATTAAGAATAACAGTTTCTGTCAGCTTCCAAAATCTAGTCCAGGGAACAATAAAGAAATCCATTTAATGAATGCTCGCCAAGGGGCCGCTAATATTCACCGCCCCACCTTCTCAAAAATCCCCACACCATTAGATACGGGCGCAGCAGCTGCTTTAGTTCATCACTCTCTGCTTCCCGCCTCATCACCTGCTTCCATTTCTGGTTATCTGACCGTACCCTTCATTCATTCGTTTTGTCATGTGATGCCCTTTCCCTCAGCTATTTAAAGCACAAGGGGAACTTGACTTAAGTCACAGAGCTGAGATCGGACTTAAGTACTGTACCAAGTCGTGGCTGGACAAGGCGGCACCATGAATAAATGTGTAAGTCTTGTTTTTGAACCAAAATTCCCAGCACAAGCTTGCAAGATGTAGATTGTTCTCTTGGAGAGGAATTTGGTTGGTGGTTGATGGACAGCCACACGTGTGGTTTTTGCCTCTTTCTGGGTGTTGCTTGCTTGCGTTGAGAGGGACAGCCACCTTAAATCATTTGCAGCAAAAAAACGGCCAAGTTACATTTTAAAAATTGCCTCCTTTATTTTGGCACTGGGTTTGGGGATCAGAGTCCCCACTTCCTTAAGATGTTTGGATGCTTCTCTTAATTGTTTCTGCTGTGTTATTTCTTTTTTTTTTTGTATAAAAACCTCATACTTTCTGCTTATTAATTAGGCCGCCTTCTATTATTGATATAAAGTTTTACCAATACGCAAGCTATTTTTCAACATCTTGCGCACACTGTACAGCTTATATGGGAATAAATGGATGCTTAATATGTGCAGATTAATTTTTGTGTGTCCACATTCTAACCGAAGATAGAAGTTAATTATTTTAAAGGTTTTTCTACAAACTTGGGCTTGGAAACAGAATGTTCTAATCTCATCCTTTAACCTGGATTATACTGATGGCCTATTTATGTAAATATTCACAGTATTTATCAGCCATTCTGGGCTCTAGTCCTTTGATGAAAGAGAATATGTTTCCAAAAATCATTGTAAAGAAGGGAATTCCGGAGAAATTGTCTTGCACGGAGTAAAGGGTTTGCATTTCTTTTGTTATGCTGGGATCAAGGGGAGGGGGGGGTACAGTTGGGGGTGAATGAATGCCATATTCTTCATCATATAGCATTCTTCCCCCCCCACCTGACTTTTGGCTTTCCAGATTTTCATTCAATTCAATTTCATTCATTCAGTTCCAAAGAGAGAGAGAGATGTATCTGATGCCACTGCCTTGCCTGGCGGTATCTTACCCCTGGGAAATTGTTGGAGTAATAATAATAATAATAATAATAATAATAATAATAATAATAATAATAATAATAATAATAATAATAATAATAATAATAATAATAATAATAATAATAATAAATAATAAATAATAATAATAATAATAATAATAATAATAATAATAATAATAATAATAATAATAATAATAATAATAATAATAATAATAATAATGTTGGAAGAGACCTTGGAGTCCAACCCCCTGCTCAGGCAGGAAACCCTATACCATTTCAGACAAATGGCTGTCCAGTCTCCTCTTAAAAACTTCCAGTATTGGAGCATTCACAGCTTCTGGAGGAAGGTTGTTCCACTGATTAATTGTTCTGTCAGGAAATTTCTCCTTAGTTCTAGATTGCTTCTCTCTTTGGTTAGTTTCCATCTGTTGCTTCTTGTCCTGCCTTCAGATGCTTTGGAGAATAGCTTGACTCCCTCTTCTTTGGGGCAGCCCCTGATATATTGGAATACTGCTATCATGTCACCCCTAGTCCTTCTCTTCATTGAACTAGACATACCCAATTCCAGCAACCGTTCCTTATATGTTTTAGCCTCCAGTCCCCTAATCATCTTTGTTGTTCCTTCTTTGCAAAAAAAATCAGCAAGATTGTCCACCCAGTTTCTCTGTCTCCAAATCCGGTGAAGAACACGGACCCCCCCAAAAGTGGAGCTTTATCTGGGTGTGGTGGTGGTGGTGGCTGAAGGAGTCGAGAAGATGCCCTATCCCTGTGTTGTCTGTCCTTTTGGTTTTTAGTTTCTTATTTAATCCTCTTAATTTTAATGGCTTTTGCAACATCTTCTCCCCCTTTTTTGTCGTTTTATAAGCTGCCCAGCGCCACTGCAACATATGAGACGGGCAGCATATAAATTGAATAAATAAATAATTATAATAAACATCCACATAACACCCAGACTTAACAAGTGTTGAAAAGAACGACAAAAAAAGTCTGGATAGTGGGTGTGGCAGTACCTGGAGATAGCAGAACAGAAGAGAAAGAACCGGAGCAGATGACAGAATACAAAGGCCTGAAAATAGATATAGAACCACTGTCCCAAAAGAAATAGCAAGAGCACTTAGACTTATATACCGCTTCACAGTGCTTTACAGCCCTCTCTAAGTGGGTTACAGAGTCATTGACCCCCAACAATCTGGGTTTTCATTTTACTGATCTCGGAAAGATGGAAGACTGAGTTAACCTTGAGCCAGTCAGCATCGAACTGCCGAATCCCTGGCAGTCAGCAGAAGTAGCCTGCAGTTCTGCATTCTAACCACTGCGCCATCACAGCTCAGAAAGCCAAGATGGTACAAATAGTCATAGGCGCCTTGGGTGCAATCTCAAAACAACTGAAGCACCCACTTGAACACCATCGGCATCGACAAAATCCCCTTCAGTCAATTGCGAAAGGCAGCTTTACTCAGGGCGGCTGACATCCTGCGATGATACTTTTAACACCATTAAAACATCAACAAATCCCTTCGGGGTGTGTGTGTGAGAGATTTAATACCAGTAAGGTTTTCATCCACATATTGCCAGGTGTAAGGAATCAGAATGATGCTGTGAGCTGATCAGAGAAGGTTTTTTATTTTATTGCTACTCACCTCTTTACAAGCATCTCACCAGATTAACTTCACTCTCTTGAGAAAAACCAGATAAACTATCCAGGGATTTTGGGGGGGGGGTCAGGTCCCCTTGGCTTCCTCCCCTGCAAGGATTCCAGGCTGCGCAATCTCTTAACTCTTCCCCCCACTGCAGCTACAGATTCCATTACACTTATGGACTGGCGGATAGTCCTTAATATATTTAGGAGGGAGACCCAGTCCACACAGCCTCCAGGTATGGCTGCAAAGAGACCTCAATCCCTGTTTGCTACTTCCCTCTCATCAGCCCACTGCTAAGGTAGCCAGAAGATGGCTTAAGGGTTCTTGTGCAGAAGTGGTGCTTTCCACATTAAGCCAGGATACCAGGTTCTCTGTGGACAATGTAGAGCATATGGAAAAAGGCAACTTGATATGATGTCACGGAGTTGTGCGATTCCTTGATTCCAGATCATCAACGAGTCCATTGTGGGACCACGTCTTTTGATGTTGTTATTGGACCCTGTGCCTCTTTCACATTCCAGATTTGACTGGGAAGGAGGCCGGCCTAGACCTAGCTTCTGCCTGTCCACCTGTCTGTCAGTCGGTCTGTCTGTCTGTCTCCTAAAACAAGATGGCTGATCAACCTGAAATTGTCTGTCTATCTCTTCTAAAAGAGATCTTCTAAAACAGGCTGACGGATTAACCTAAAATTGGCTGCTGCCTCATATGAATAGAATAGAATAGAATAGAATAGAATAGAATAGAATAGAATAGAATAGAATAGAATAGAATGGAATGGGATGGGATGGGATGGGATGGGATGGGATGGGATGGGATGGGATGGGATGGGATGGGATAGGATAGAATGGAATAGGAATAGGAATAGGAATAGGAATAGGAATAGGAATAGAATAGAAATAAGAAGAATAGAATAGTACGGAACGGAACAGAACAGAATAGGATAGAATAGGGAATAGGAATAGGAATAGAATAGAATAGAAATAAGAATAGAATAGAATAGAATAGAATAGAATAGAATAGAATAGAATAGAATAGAATAGAATAGAATGGAAATAGAATAGAATAGAATAGAATAGAATAGAATAGAATAGAATAGAATAGAATAGAATAGAATAGAATTAGAATAGAATAGAATAGAATAGAATAGAATAGAATAGAATAGAATAGAATAGAATAGAATAGAATAGAATAGAATAGGGAATAGGAATAGGAATAGAATAGAAATAAGAATAGAATAGAATAGAACAGAACAGAACAGAATAGAATAGAATAGCACTTAATGTTCTTTTCTTTTATCAGCACAGTCAATTTGGCCATCTCTGCTAATTCCATCCGCTTTTGTAACCCTTCGTCCGTGGTGGGAATCGAGGCCTCCTTCCACTTTTGTGCATAGAGCAGTCTTGCTGCCGTCACCATATATAAAATCGGAGTTCCAAATTTTTTTTCCAGTTCTCTTTCCATTAGGCCCAGAAGGAAAGTTTCTGGTTTAATCTTTATGTTCACTTTAAGCGTTTTCTCCATTAATATATGAATCCTACTCCAATATTTCTTGGCCTTATCACATGTCCACCATAAATGATAAAAAGGAATAGAATAGGAATAGGAATAGGAATAGAATAGAATAGAATAGAATAGAATAGAATAGAATAGAATAGAATAGAATAGAATAGAATAGAATAGAATAGAATAGAATAGGGAATAGGAATAGGAATAGGAATAGGAATAGAATAGAAATAAGAATAGAACAGAACAGAACAGAATAGAATAGAATGGAATGGAAACAATGGAAACAGAATAGAAACAGAATAGAAACAGAATAGAATAGAATAGAATAGAATAGAATAGAATAGAATAGGAAAGAACAGGAACAGAACAGGAACAGAACAGAATAGAATAGAATAGAATAGAATAGAATAGAATAGAATAGAATAGAATAGAATAGAATAGAGCTGGGAGGGACCTTGGAGGTCTTCTAGTCCAGCCCCCTGCTCAAGAAGGAGAACCTACACCATCTCAGACAAGTGATTGTCTAGTCTCTTCTTAAAAATTTCCAGTGATGGAGGGCCCACGATTTCTGGTGGCAAGCTGTTCCACTGGTTGATTGTCCTCACTGTCAAGAAGTTTCTCCTTAATTCCAGGTTGCTTCTCTCCTTGATCAGTTTGAAATGAGAAATTCTGTAAACCCAAATGCTTGAATGGCTTGATGGAGGAGCCCACACCCCTTATCAGTCATTTAAAAATGTCCATTTCCCCCCCCCTTTTCCTAGGCCCAGGGAGTGACCGCTACACACTTTCAGCTTCATCCTGGAGAATCGCTCATAGTGAAGGGGACAATTTTACCAGACTGCAATGGGTAAGAGAAGGAATTGGGGCAAGGTTTCATGGAATGGCGTGTGTGTGTGTGTGTGGGGAGGGAGGGAGGGCTGTTTGGCCTTCCCTTCAAGTCCCAGAAGTAAAAAGGGGTCATGATAAACATTACAGTTAAATATAATTTCAGTTAAGCCTATTGCAGCTGAGGTGATTTATCCAGTAACCCTTTTTCCAAATGACAAATTTTTATTAACAGGCATAAACCTTTGCGAGCTGCAACTCAAAAATTTATTCCTGTTAATAAAATCTGGAGTTAGAGAAGGAACTATCGGTCTCCTGATTTTTTTAAACCCCCTAGACCAGGGGTAGGCAACCTTGGCTCTTTTATGACTGGTGGACTTCAATTCCCAGAATTCCTGAGCCAGCCATGCTGAGGGGAAAGGGAGAGGTTTCCAAGCTGAGCCATGCTGGCTCAGGAATTCTGGGAGTTGAAGTCCACGAGTCATAAAAGAGCCAAGGTTGCCTACCCCTGCCCTAGACTAATGTTTTTCAACCTTGGCAACTTTAAAACATGTGAACTTCAAGTCCCAGAATTCCCCAGCCAGTATATACTGGCTGGGGAATTCTGGGAGTTGAAGTCCATACGTTTTAAAGCAACCAAGGTCGAAAAGCACTGCCATAGACTAACATGACTCTCCTAACATATGCTGAGGATTTCCTATATTTGTTAATTAAGCATTACGGGCTGCATGGGAATAAATTTTGGAGGGAATCCTGCAGCCAGTCAAACTTTAAAGGGGGAGCCAGCAGCCTTAAGGCGGTACTGTATGGCCTGCCCTCATTTTGTTTAAAAATTCCCCAGCAAATTTCCTTGCCCCTCATCAGAGAGCAGCTATGCCCACCCACCCACCCACAGGTCCTAAGAAGTTTTCCAGATGCTCTCCAGACACTCCTGGCAGGCCTCTGTCCTGTGCAGAAATGTTACAGCCCATCAATCTTCTTCATATCCTTTTTTAGCTTGGGAAGATTAGGAGACACAAAGCCTTTACCAAAATAGCTTTTCGATCCCCTCTCCCTGAAACTCCCGGATGTGTTCTGGTGTCTCTGACATTTGCAATTCCACCCTCAGATTCGAGATAAACCTGGGCAAAGACTGCAACAACCTGGTGCTCCACTTCAATGCACGCTTTAACTGCAAGGGGGATGTGAACACTCTGGTGTGTAACTCCAGGCGAGCCAGTGAATGGGAGGATGAGCAGAGACCACCTGACTTCCCTTTTCATAACAACTGTGAGACTGAGGTGAGGACTTAGTACCCGTGTTTCCCCGAAAATAAGGCCTATCCCGAAAATAAGACCTAGCTTGATTTTTAGGCGTGCACCTAATATAAACTCTAACCCCCAAAATAAGACCTAGTTTTGGGGCGAGGCGCACGCATAAAAATCAAGCTAGGGCAGGGATGAAGGGGTGGAGCTGCCCTATGCGACCTGCACCCACTTACCTTAGGCCCGCTGCAATGAGGCCTCCCACGCTGCGACATGTGTCACGCTGCAGCCCGAGTTCTTCTGCGGCCGCTTGCAGCCACACGGCACGTGGCGCATCGTGCTGCTGCTGCCCTTCGTGGCAGGAGGCCGCGTGGCTCGTCAGCCAATCGCACTGCTCGTAGCCGAAGCTGGTCGCACTGATGGCGCTGCTGCCACCACGCACAGCGCAAGGCTTGTTGTGTGATCAGCACGATGAGGTTCACGCTGCGAGTGGTGGCAGCAGTGTGTTCGACATGATCAGCGCAACAAGCCACGTGGCCTGCTGCCGTGAGTGGCGGCAGTGGCACGATGTGCCACGTGGCATGCAGCTGCAAGTGGCTGCAGAACTCAGGCAGTGGTGCGATAGGTGTCTGGGCATGGGAAGCCTGGCTGCGGAAGTCCTAAGGTAAGCGGGTAAGACATCTCCCGAAAATAAGACCTGGTGCCTCTTTTGGAGGCAAAAAAATATAAGACCGGGTCTTATTTTCGGGGAAAAACAGTAGCAGGACATCAGATGTGAAGGGGAGGCAAGGAGTCACTAGAGCAGAAGCTGTCTGTGATGGCACACCAGGGAGGAACTGTGTAAATAGGAAGACTAATGTGTTATCTACGGCAGTTCCACTTATACAGGAATCCGTTGGCTGACAACCGTTTGTTTAGTGATCATTCCAAGTTACAATCGCAATGAAAAATTGACTTATGACAGTTTTTCACACTTACGACTAGGGCAACATCCCCATGGTCTCACAATCAAATTTGGATGCTTGGCGACTGGCGTGTATTTATGACGGTTGCAGTGTCCTGGGGTCACGTGATCACCTTTTGCGACTTACAAGTTACAGGATGCTTGTGTGTATTCACCATGAACTAGCTGTTTTTTGTTTGTTTGTTTTAAAAAAATATCGGTGTTTTAGTAAGTAAAGATCACATAAGCCATAAACTATGGTGGTTTATAGTGGCTGGATTGTAGAACCCAGAAATTTGAAAGTGTATGAAATACATCTGCGATGACTCCATGTATGAATCAAACCGTGGAAAATTCAGTCAGCGCAATCTTCCTTAATCTAGGTGCCTTCCAGATGTGCAAACTACAACTTCCAAAGTCCCCTAGCTACTATGGCCATTGCTAAGAATTCTGGGAACTAATTCCATGCTTCTACAGGCACTAGGTTGGTGAGGGTGAGCTTCATGCCTTTATTGGAGACTTCCTATAAAAGAGATTTTTGGATAATTGTCCCAATTATCTTTCTGCTTTATCATAAAAATAATCTAGGCAGTACTGTTTAAGATCTTAAAGTTCTTTACATACAAATATCTAGGTAAAGAGGGAGTATGTAAATATGTAAAGAGGGAGTAATTACTGTACAGTCTTCTTTAAAACTCAACTCCAATCAGGCTGTAATTCAGTGCTTCTTAACCTTGGCAACTTTAAGATGTGTGGACTTCAATTCCCAGAATTCCCCAGCCAGCAACGCTGGGAGTTGAAGTCCACACGTTTTAACAGTGCCAAGGTTGAGAAACACTGCTGTAACTATTAGTTCATACTGAGGAAGCATCTGTGAATCACTTGATTCATCAACATTACACTCTCTCTAAGCAAATGTGTCTCATGATCCATATATCAGGACAGAACTTTAGAACAGGGGTCCCCAACCTGTGGGCCGCAGCCTATTGGCCACCAGGCTGCCTGAGTGGCTGGTCTGTGCGCCCACGTGCACCCACGTGCACAGCCCCACTCGTCGCCAGAGTCGCCGTGGATGTTTATGGCCCCGCTTGCGTGAGCGTTGTCGCAGGTGTTTGCGGCCCTATTCTCACAAGTGTCATCACGGGCGTTTGTGGCCCCACTCGTGCAAGCATCGCCACACCGTTGCGGGCATTTGCTGCCCCACTCACACGAGCGTGCGAGCATTCGTGGGCCCACTTGTGCAAGCGTTGCCGCCCCACTCACGCCAGCAACAGGTGTTTGTGCGCGTGCACATTTTACCCTTCCCACAGAAACCATCCCTTCTTTCCTCCCTCCCCCCGCTCCGTGCCCTCAACCGTGAAAGGTTGGGGAACCCTGATTTAGAAGGAACTTTTTTAACTGCACCATGTAAGCCGTGGTGGGATTCAAATAGGTGAACAACCGGTTCTCTGTGTGGATGCCGCTTCCGGAAGTCCGTTCTGGGCCTGCGCAACAAAAAAATTAGCTACCGGTTCTGCCGAAGTGGTGCGAACTGGCTGAATCCCGCCACTGCATGTAAGGTCTTACTCTAATCTCTATCCTAGATTAGAACCTCATGCGATTCCTTCGTAGTGTAAAACATGGCTGTGATAAGCCACACATTCAGGACCTAAGAGCACCAAAGCGACTTTGACAGCCACGATCGGTCTTGATTTTCCTTTGTTTCGATGTCTTCCAGATCGCCTTCAGTTTTACAGAGCACGATATCCGCGTCAAAACGGAAGGGAGTGAAGAAATTGTCTTCCCCAACCGGCTGGGCCTTAAACTCATTGATTATCTTGAGGTGGAAGGAGACTTCAGAATCAAGTCTGTGACATTTCCCTGAGGATAGACTGTCTCTCCTGTGGTCTCGTTCCGTAGTCAAATAGAATCGGTTGTTCCCAAACAAGTTAACACGATGTTCTGGAATTTGTGCATTCCTTCCACCTTCGTTTTTGTCAAAGCAGGCACGTGGACTCCTTGAATGTTCGCCATCTTTCTTGCCGATCTCTCCTCGTGATCCGTTTCTTGGCTCTGCTGTGTTGTGACTGAGCTCATTTCCCAAGAAATAAAGACCTATTAAAGATCCAGTTGTGGTTCATTTTGTGGAAAATCAGGCTTTCCTCTACATCAGAGGTCCCCAACCTTTTGGGCATCAGGGACCGGTTCCGTGGAGAGAGGTTTTTCTGCGGACTGGAGGGTGCGTGGTTTTGTGTGCTGCCTGTGTCTTGCAGATGGGGCTTTGCTTGTTTGTGCGGACCGGTTGCTGGCATGCTGTGGACTGGTACTGGTCCATGGCCCGGGGGTTGGGGACCCCTGCTTTACATGTTGCCTGTTGCAGGTGGAATCTGGGTCTTCTGAAGCGTCATAACACTTCGGAGACCTTTGCTAAACTTAAATTAAAAAAAAACAATCACAATAGTTTTCATGAGATCAATAGAACTGCTGAGATAGATGTATGTACAGACAGTCCTCAACTTACAACAGTTTGTTTAATGACCGTTCGAAGTTACAACAGCACTGAAAAAAGTGATTTATGACCATTTTTCACACTTACGACCATTGCAGCATTCCATGGTCATGTGATCAAAATTCAGACGCTTGGCAACTGACTCATATTTATGACGGTTGCAGTGTCCCAGGGTCATGTGATCGCCTTTTGTAACCTTCTGATAAGCAAAGTCAATGGGGAAGCCAGATTCACATAATAACCGTGTTATTAACTTAAGAATACAGTTATTCACTTAACAACAGTGGCAAGAAAGGACGTACAATGGGGCAAACCTCACTTAACGAATGTCTCACTTAGCCACAGAAATGTTTGGGCTCAGTTGTGGTCGTAAGTCGAGAACTATCTATAGTTGCACCATTTATGGTATGAGAGGACAATGCCCCATATTTCTAAAACAGTCTTATTATCAAATCTGCCAACATATATAATAATAATAATAAAGTTGGAAGGGACCTTGGAGGTCATCTAGTCCAACCCCCTGCTCAGGCAGGAAACCCTATACCATTTCAGACAAATGGCTGTCCAGTCTCTTCTTAAAAACTTCCAGTGTTGGAGCATTCACCGCTTCTGGAGGTAGGTTGTTCCACTGATTAATTGTTCTCACTGTCAGGAAATTCCTCCTTAGTTCTAGGTTGCTTCTCTCTTTGATTAGTTTCCATCCTTTGCTTCTTGTGCTGCTTTCAGGCGCCTTGGAAAATAGCTTCACTCCCTCTTCTTTGTGGCAGCCCCTGAGATATTGGAACACGGCTATCCTGTCACCCCTTGTCCTTCTCTTCATTAAACTAGACATACCCAATTTCAGCAACTGTTCCTTATATGTTTTAGCCTCCAGTCCCCTAATCATCTTTGTTGCTCTTCTCTGTACCCTTTCTAGAGTCTCAACATCTTTTTTACATCGTGGTGACCAAAACTGGATGCAGTATTCCAAGTGTGGCCTTACCAAGGCATTGTAAAGTGGTATTAACACTTCACGTGATCTTGATTCTGTCCCTCTGTTCATGCAGCCTAACAGTGTGTTGGCTTTTTTGGCAGCTGCAGCACACAGCTGGCTCATATTTAAGTGATATATTTCTGAAATATCTTTTCTCAATAGGGGAGGCCTCATAATTGATGGCATTACTAATCAGTAGGCACTCAGGCAAATCAGCCATCAACAGGCACATAGAGGTAGACAATAGCTATTACACAGTAACATAAAAAGCTCTATATCAGTGGTGGCAAACCTATGGCACGGGTGCCAGAGGCGGCACGCAGAGCCCTCTCTGTGGGCACGCGCGCCGTCACCCCAGTCCTAGGCCTTCAGCTGGGTTTTATAAAACCTTTTCACTTTAGGCCTCCGCCGCCGTGTGCAAAAAAAAAAAAAGTTCAATCAGTCAATTTCAACTTCTCGCGGGGAAAAAAAAGATCTTGCAAAGTTGGAATTGATTGATTGAACTTTTTTAGTCCCACCCAGTCTGCCGTTACCACCGCAGCCATGCCCACCCAATGGGCCACACCCAGCCAATGGGCCACACCCACCCAGCACTCGACGATGCATAAGTGGGTTTTGGGTTGCAGTTTGGGCACTCAGTCTCTAAAAGGTTCGCCATCACTGCTCTATATAGTGAAAGTCAGCTACACAGTGGAATGGTGGAAGTGCAACAAGGCAGTCTAACAACTGTTCCTTTCACTCACTCTGCCTTCTGGAACTGGTATGTGTGCCAAACACTTGGCTTGTTGAGAGGATGGGGATGGGCAAAACAAAGGGGTCTGCAGCTGTCCCAGTGCTCAAACAGGCCTTAGCCACAAAAGCATTTGCTGCCTCTTGGCCGAATCCACTCAATGAAAACAGCTGGGATCTTTCTTCCCGGACTCCAGTAATCCCAACATACTTTCACACTGAGAACAGGGACAAAAATCCATCCTCCTGCATTTGCTTCTGTGCTGCAATGGCTGTGCCCTGCCAGTGCGATGTAATTCTGGCTTTTCAGGTAACTGATCTGGAGTAGATGTGGGCTATAAAGTCAGGCTGATGTGGAAATACTGGGTACAGGAGTAAACCTCCCCCTCAGAACTTATAACATTCCAGTGGACATTGAATATTAAATATTTAAATACAATGTTAGAAGGGTCAGACTTGGTGGCTAATATTACAGAATTCCTAGTTATTGCTTTGTCTTTTGTGGCAATTCTCTAGAACAGTGGTGAGATTCAAATAGGTGAACAACCGGTTCTCTGTGTGGATGCCACTTCCGGAAGTCCGTTCTGGGCCTGGGCAACAAAAAATTAGCTACCGGTTCTGCTGAAGCGGTGCGAACCGGCTGAATCCCACCACTGCTCTAGAAGCATTTATTTAGGGATATTTAGGGATCCAGTGGCTAAGGCACCAAGCTAGAAACCAGGAGACTGTGAGTTCTAGTCCTGCCTTAAGCATGAAAGCCGACTGGGTGACTTTGAACCAATTACCAGGAGACGGTGAGTTCAAGTCCCACCTCAGGCGTGAAAGCCAGCTGGGTGACTTTGTGCCAGTCATTCTGTTTCAGCTGTTCTCCTCACAAGTTTGTTTTGTGGGGAAAATAGGGGGAGGGAGGTGTGTTAGATTTGTTTGCAGCCTTGAATTATTTGTAAAGATGGGATATGCATCAATAAAAATATTCATTTTGCATCAATTAATCTAAAATTAGTGTATTGTAGTCCATCTAGCTTTCTGCAGTGAAATATGGTTGATAATAACAGGTGGGTTTTCTTGAAGTAGCTTCGTCTTGCTATAAGCTTTCCACTAATGGTCCCTTTTGAATTATTGACTTGTCAGTTCTTTACAAGCTCCATTGCTCTCTTTCTCTCCTATACTTTTGGAGAACAAGGATCTCTGTTTGGGACATTTCAGTTGAAGTCTAGAACTGCGTTGGCTCTTTTGGCAGTTGCTGCACACAGCTGGCTCATATTCAAGTGATTGCCCACTAGGACTCCGAGATCCCTCTCGCAGTTGCTACTGTTGAACCAGGTACCATTTACTCTATATACCTGTGCATCACTGCAGTGTCCATCCCGGAAGTGAATCTTGCACGAAACGAATGTAAGTTACACTTGCACCAGGAACAATTGAAGAGAACATTTAATCTTTAATGGTTTCCAAGAAGACATTACCACTCCATTGCCAATGGTCATTCCTAACATAACTCTGCCCACCCCAACAATCATGCCAATGAACAACACAACCCTCCCAAACAATCACATTCTTCCTTTAGCCAGGCAAACAATCCATGTACAAGACTAAAACTGTATTTCACACTCCCCCTCCCGTAGCACTCCATCCAGCGAGATCGACAGGCACAATTTTTAAAGGGTGGCTGAAGTTTAACATTTGCCGATTGTTCCTCAACAGTCGTTCTTGCCCACTGGCCTTGGACCATCCCAAATCATCTCTGGCGGACAATTTCAGTAACTGTTACAAATAGGATAAGGCATTGGTGTTATTCCTGCACTATTTTGAGTCCCCCCCCTACGTTGCCTAAGGGTGTGGTTGTTGAGTTCCCCCCCCCTTCCTTTCCTCCTTACCAGGAAATTGGATGGGTGGAAAAATACAGGAGGAAGTCATTTGGAAGATGGTTACACTGTCCACCTGTAACAATCCATAAGTGAGGCACAATAATGTCACAGCGCCCTCATCTGGAAGCAGGCAAATGGGGTGACGGTATCCTTTTTGAGGGGCTAGTCGCAATTGCGTGGGAGATACAGGTAGCCCTTGACTTACAACCTACTGACCGACTGACAACAGCACCGAAAAGAGTGACTTACAACCGGTCTCCCCAGTTACAACCAAACACAGCAATCCCCAGGATCGTGCGGTCAACATTTGAACATTCAGCAACCAGCATATACTTACGACGGTTGCTGTGTGTCCTGGGGCCTTGTGATTGCCTTTTGCAACCAGCTGGCTTCCAACACGTAAAGTCACAGATTCATTTAACGACCACAATTCACTTAAGAACGGTAAGAATAACTGTGGCCAAAGGTTCGTAAAATAGGGCACAACTCATTTAACAACTGCCTTGCTTGGCAAATCTTGATTGCTTTGCTACAGAACAACGGCCCTCACTCAGTTTGTGCACAAACGTATTAAAAAAAGAGAGACACACACACCATCATTCCAGAACAGACGTTCTGTACCAACAAGGGAGATTAATGGTAATGAAGACACAGAAATTTCATGCAAGCTTATTTTAGACTTGTCACATGCATCACCCGGGGGATAATTCTGAAGTAGCAGCAAACATCTCAGTTGAAATGGGTTTATGGAGGCTCTGAAATTTGAAGGCTTTCAACCTTGCAAGGATAAGGGTTCCACGATTTCATAATGAACAACTTTTAATGCTTGCGGAAACCTATTGTGTAAAAACGGTTGATTTTCCTCTTCGGAAAGAGTTGATTTCTGAGAAGCCTAGAGTGCACAAAAAGATGGTGACTTGTAGCATGGAGAGCTTTTACAAAATAATATGAGTTTCCTTGGTATATGGTGCCATTCACCTTGTAGCCCATGTCAGGGAGTTGAATATTAAATTGCTTTAAGGACTATGGCTCTATTTTTTTTCCCCAAGTGAGGTGTATGCCAAAGGCTGACTCAGACTCTAATTAAGATCTAAGACACAGTTCCTCAAATTTTGGAAAACCGCAATCTCCTAAGTGAATGGACTTGCTGTGACCTCCCACACATAAACCAAGCACGTTCCTCAAAATGTCATGCTCAACTACTATGCCTGAGATAACATTTTTAAAGGCTTGGGCTCCCTTTAAGATTGGTCAAGACACATCCCACCTCCGATGGGTCCCAACTCATGTCCTGCTACCTTAGGACTCAGGAAAACCGGAGTTCAACAAGTAAACCAGGGGTCTTCAAACTTGGCCCTTTTATGACTTGTGGACTTCAACTCCCAGAATTCCTCAGCCAGCATGCCTGGCTGAGGAATTCTGGGAGTTGAAGTCCACAAGTCATAAAAGGGCCAAGTTTGAAGACCCGTGAAGTAAACCTTCAGCCCAGCTGCTGTTCCAGAAGAAATGCAGAAATACAGTTTTCCAGGGTAAGCTCTAGCACAGGGGTGTCCAATCTTGGCAACTTTTAAGATCTGTGGACTTCAACTTCCAGAATTCCCCAGCCAGCTATCCTGGCTGCAGAATTCTGGGAGTTGAAGTCCAAAAGTCTCAAAGTTGCCAAGGTTGGACACCCATCCTTTAGGATGGATAGTTTTCTGTTAGGCTACCTGTCTTGTGGCACCTCCTCAGGTGTGAAGATACCAAGAGCCCAACCTACATTTCTCAATGGTTTCTCAATGCGGTGAGGGGCAGTTTTTCTTTTCTCCAAAAAAATGACTGTTCCCCCACCAAATACCATTCTCAAGACACAATGGCACAATAATGCTGGTGAATTTGGGGAAACCAAAGCTCCTAGCTTTAAGAACAGGGGTATCCAACCTTTGCCTCTTTAAAGACTTGTGGACTTAAACTCCCAGAATTCAGCAGCCAACATGGCCAACTGAGGAATTCTGGGAGTTGAAGTCCATAAGTCTTAAAAAGTTGTCAGGTTTGGAGACCCTTGTTTTAGAAGACCCTTAAGACTTCTCTAACCTCGATGCCTCTGAACTTCAACTCCCAGCATTCCCCAGCCAGCATAATCATTGCTAAAAATTCTGGAAATTGAACTTCACACACCTGAAAGGTGCCTCAGGCGGTGCAATCTGCTCAACTCCCAATGTTCTCCCACAGCTTCATGGGTGCAATTTTATTTAATTATACCAGCCAGAGCCTAAGGAACAAAACCCACCTCATAAGGGACAACTGGTTAAGCTACAAAATGTGCAGAGTGTTATTATGTTATGCTCAGGACAAGGTCTTCCTTCTTCCTCTACAAAAGCACCTTTCTTGACAAATCATTCTGATCCCATAAAAGTTAAGTATCTGTTCCTCAGCAAGGCATACAGGTGTTGAGACTGTGTGGTTGCTAAAAAGCTCTCAATTCATCTCCTTCTGCAGGGAAACTTGTAAACTTAGCAGAAGTTCCAATGAGAGACTTTACCAGCCAAGACCTAAACATGGCTAGAGTGAACCTGAGTAAATTCCTAAATCCAGATTAGACATCCAATACAAGCCACGTGTCATGTTGTTTAAATGATATTTCTCAACCTTGAGAACTTTTAATGTTTGTGGACTTCAACTCCCAGAATTCCTCAGCCAGCATGCGGACTGAGGAATTCTGGGAGCTGAAGTCCACACCCCCTTAAAAGTTCTCAAGGTTGGGAAACACTAGTTTAAATGATGCAAATTACCATAATTTGGGCCACGCCCGACTACAGACACCCATGCTGCCTATGTGGTGGATTTATTTATTCCAGGCGTCTCCAAACCTGGCAACTTTAAGACTTGTGGACATGCTGGCTGAAGAATTCTGGGAGTTGAAGTCCACAAGTCTGCCAAGTTTGGAGACCCCCTGGTTTATTCCTTGATCATAGCTAATTTGCAATTGTTCAGTCTTGCCTGATAGTGATAAAACAGAACTAAGAATTATCTATCATAGGCCCGTGTCCAACAACTGGCTGGGAATTCGGAATTGTGGGGGAAAGGCTAAATCTTGTGAAGGACTGATTGGGTTACACAGTGCTAAGCTATAATCCTGGTTGGCTTGATTTTGGCTTAATGGATCTGTTAACCTAGCCCGATTTGTAAACCAGGTTTTGAGCTTTGGTTTGTAGCGTGAGCTTAGCCAGTTGTGGCTTGCACTACAAAGAATGATTGAACAAGCAATGATTGATGAATCAGATCACTGATGAAGCAATGGAATAACCTTTCATAAAACGGTAAGAGCAGCCACATCAAATCTGGACATGAAGTGGACATGAAGGCAGTACCAGATGGAAGCATTTGATGACTTGAGTTGTATGGTCCTTTTTAAAAAAAAAAGAAGTGGACAGGTGAGAATCTAGTTTCTCCCTCTTAAGTTACAGCTTTTGGTGAGCTGCAGGTATAAAATAAAATCAGACCTTTTGACCACCATGATAGGGATGGAGGACACGTGCATACCATGCCTATACACCTGAGAACTTACCAATTATGGGTGTGTGTAGGGACATGCCAATGACATCAGATGTATCATGTCATCATGCCAAAGAAGCACAGTCTGTGTCATCACTCATGACATAATTATAGCTTCTACTGAACGCCTGCCACTGATAACAGAAAGTATTTGTAGTTCAAGGTTGAACTGTGGGGTCCTTGGTGCTCTCTGAGCTTGGCTGTTTTCCTGCAGACATTTCATTACCCAACTAGGTAACATCATCAGTGCTAGAAAGAGTGGGGTTTGCTCTCTGTTTATATACAAATATACAACACTGTTGGTACCAACATTAATAGGGGAAGCCACTGCATATAAACTGAAAGCAAAATCCATTCTTTCTAGCACTGATGATGTTACCTAGTTGGGTAATGAAACGTCTGCAGGAAAACAGCCAAGCACAGAGAGCATCAAAGACCCCACAGTGATATCTCTGTATTTAGCCAAATGTTGAACTTGCATATCTTTAGCAACCATAACATGATTCTTTTGAGTCAACAGGCTTCATAAACAAAAACAAAAAAAGGAAAAATACGTCAACCAGGTTCACACATTATAGTATGCCTTAATGTAATCTGTTATTGGCTTAGGTAAGTATTGCATAAATTTAACCCCTGTGGTTTATAAACCATAGCTTATAACACTGTTATGTATGGACCATGTCGTTATGGTTTAGCAAACCACCCAGAGTTAAATAAACCATAGTTTAATGCAGTGTGCAAACCCAAACAAGGGAATCTGTTTTTTTTTAAGAAAAAATGAGAGACTAACTGCTTTATAACATTGAGACTCTTCTTACATAGGCGTTACAAAAATAAAAATATCCAGAATTAATGCTCTTAAAATATATTCCAATTTTTTTTTTTTTTAGTAATTTTACTTTAGTGAAACTACACATTCTGAAACAGAGACAGGGCTCCTGTTTTCTGCTCATAGACCTCTTTTTCTTTCTCATCTTTTCTTATCACATCCCTACCCTTCCCTTGCCATTTTAGAAGCTTTTCCTTCAGCTGGCCGTTTTTGAGGCCTAAAGGACCTAAAAGGGCAAACAGAAGGAATACGTTTTAAGTTGAGGTTGGGTGAAGAAGAGGTAAACCTTGGCTACCCCCTGCAGATCATTTACTAGGAATATCTGATTTATCATCATCTTCATCACATTTTTATTACAGTCATAGCCCAGCATAAAGCTTTAAGAAACAGGTGCTGCTTTAGAGATTATCACATACATTCTTGCCCCTTGAATTCATCTACAGCGGGAGTCTCCAAACTTGCAATTTTAAGACTTCTGGACTTCAGCTCCCAGAATTCCTCAGGCATCATGGCTGGCTGGGGAATTCTGGGAATCGAAACCCCACAACTCTTAAAAGTTCCCAAGTTTGGAGACCCCCTGATCTAATGCAAGGTTTCCCAACTTCGGCAACTTTCAGAGGTATGGACGTCAACTCCTGTGCTGCCTGGGGGAATTCTGGGAGTTGAAGTCCACGCGTCTTAAAAGTCGCCAAGGTTGGGAAGCCCGGATCTAAAGCAAGGTAAGAGTGGTGTAGAGTGACAGCTCCGAGTGCATACACAATATAGAAATAGGAAACGACTTCCCTGCTGTAATAAATTAGGAAGAAATCCTTAGGATCGAACTAAGAAGGAAAAAAAGAAATCCTTTTTTTGATTGAAACAAGAGGCTGTGTGACTGTCAATTCAGCCCGCCTTGTGCTACGTTATCTTAGTTTTGGATGGCTTTTACAGAAAGTCCAAGCCAAAGAGGTTAGCAAAACGAAGAACCACAGTGTTTAGAAACAACCAAGGATTTTTGTTTGTTCTTTAAAAAAAAATAAAAAATAAAAATCTATAAATAGAGATTGGGGCGGAAAAAAAACACCTCGAAAAAACTCTCTGACCCTTTGCAGGCGGCGTGTGTTCCGACTTTTATTGTTTTTAAACAGTCCCGCGGGAAAATTTAGGAAGAAGCTTCTGTGTCGTGCCGACTCCTGAGTTGTACTGTTCGCACAAGTGCTGTGTTGGGTTGGGTCTCACATCGCAGTCTTGGAAGACAGTATTTTGCTGTGCAAAAACATTCTCGAGTCCCTTCTTGGTACCTTCAGCGGAGGTTCAAAGGGAGAGATCCTCCCGCCCCACCCACTGCCTGCCTGGTGCATTGTGGGTAGAGAGACATTCTATGCCTATGCATCTCGCTCATCAACCGAGCGGGATCCTGCTGAGCATTAAAAAGAAAAAAGAAATGGGGCAGAGAGGTCTCCCCTGCGTACGACGCTGTGCAGAAGAGCACGAATCGATCTGCAACCCCTGGGAAGGCAGGCAGTTCTCATGGATTTGTAAGCGTGCAACTCCTTGCCCACAGAGCCGAAAATGGGGGATTTCCCCATCCCATAAAACTGAGAACTTCCTACTTCCTGCCTTCTGCCAACGTGCATCTGGATCTGCGTCC
Source organism: Azemiops feae (assembly GCA_023970755.1). Taxonomy (NCBI): domain Eukaryota; kingdom Metazoa; phylum Chordata; class Lepidosauria; order Squamata; family Viperidae; genus Azemiops; species Azemiops feae. The sequence continues at coordinate 46,014 of JALGBA010001506.1, read as the reverse complement.
CGTTTTCGAGCCGATAAGCACAAATTTAACTCACTGCATGTCAACATTTGTGTGCACGAGGAATCCCTGACTCGGAGCTTGAAGCCTTTTTCGGCCCGTCCTGTAGCATCATCCACACAGCTGCTCCAAACTATGGTGTGCTGCCATTAGGTTGTTTGCCCCTCCCCTTTTGTGTGTGTGTGTGGGGGGAAAGATGCTTCTTTTTGTTGTGGTTGTTGTTGTTGTTAAGCACACACACACACACACAAATTAAAACCCTACCCCAGCCTCCCCGCATGGTTGAAGTAGAATCAAACAACCAGTTAGTTTATGTACAAAAATTTTTACAGGATTCTGTCTCGTAGCTTTAAAAAATATAAATATTGTTCCAAGACACAGCAGAGAACTCAGCAATGTTTTAATTAAGGCTTCATTATTGTAGATCCTTCATAATTTAATTTGGAGCTCCCTTAATGGGCACGGCTCGAACTCAGGACGGTTGGAAGCGAACGTCCTTCCCGGGACACAAGTTTTGGGTTCTTCCTGGGTTACTTTGAGCCACTAGAACAGAGTCCTCCCTCATGTGCTCCAGACAGATTTGCTGTGATTGCAGATAGAAGGGGGAAGAAAAAATGTGAATGTAAATGTCTACGGAGCTTCTCAATCATCCAGATCCAAAGGTGCTTTTTCAAAAGGCAAACTGGACTTTGTTTTTCCTTAAAAGACGTTTCGCTTCTCATCCAAGAAGTCAACTTCGGTACTGAAGAAGCTTCTTGGATAAGAAGCGAAACGTACTTTTAAGGAAAAACAAAGTCCGGCTGCCTTTTGAAAAAGCACCTTTTGGTGGTGGTGGTGGTGGGAAAAAACAAAACAAAACATAAAGCCTTCATGGCTGTCTGAGTTCCCTAGGTTAATTAGAAAAAGAAAAATGAATCCACCTTCAGTTTCAAAAGTTAAACTCTGTGTCTGATTAAATAAATGCCAGAAGTTGTTTTTTTTTTTGTTTGTTTGTTTAAATGTGGGCTTCAACTGGAGAAGGTCAGAGGAAAGACGGGGTAGATCTGTTCTCAGAGTTGATCCCCGGGGTGGCTGGAGGTGCTGTGGCCGTTTTGCTGCCGAGGAAGTATCCGGTGGGGAGGCTGTCTAAGAGGCACTTGAGTTGTTCCTGCCCGAGTTTGATCTTGTCATCCAGTTCCCGCTGTTCTATAAGCAATCCTGATTTCATCTTCACAAAATGTTGGTAGTCCTGAAGCTGTTCTTCGGAGAGGTAACTGCACAGGATGTCCAAGACCACACGCTCTCGGCGGTCCAAGTTATCCTTCAACTCACAGGCATCTTCATGCTGGCCTGCTAACATCTTCCGCTTTTCGTTCAGAGAAGCCTGGGAGAGAAAAATGGGGGGGGGGGGGGGAGAGGAAAGAGACAAATGAAAGGTTCGTCACTGCAGCTCTCTGTGTAGGATGTGGGTTCCTGTGGTAACCTGAGACTTCTAGAACGGAAGCGGTGACAATGGCACCGAAAAAACCGATATAGGACCGTTTTTCAGACTTACAATTGTTTTAGCCTCCCCCGTGGTCATGCGATCAAAATTCGGACCCTTGGCAACTAAAGTCGTATTTTTGACAACTGCAGTGTCCCAGGGTCGTGTGATCACTTGCTGGGACCTTCTGACAACCCAGTCAAGGTTCACTTAGCGTCTCACTTAACAACGGTGGCGAGAAAGGTCGTAAAATGGGGCAAAACTCATTTAACGACCGTCCTGCTTAGCTGCGGAAACTTTGGGCTCAGCGGCGGTCGTAAGGTGAGGACTACCTGTGTTCGGGTTCTGATGTTGGAAAATTGCCGTACCCATTCTTGTTTATCCGCATCTTCGCCGAGGCTGCTGAGAACGTTCTCCACCCGAGCCAGGCGTCCCGAGAGGGAAAGCAAGAGGCTGACCACCTTATCCAGGTCTCCAATGAACATTCGGTACTTGTCAAATTCGTTGGGCTTGCAGAGACCACTGATCAGCGCTTCCACTTCCTCTCCCAAGGTGTTGTTGAGCTTGACGTCTGCTAGCAGGCTCTCCTTGGCTTCCTTCAAAGTCTCCAGTTTGTGGGTCAAGCTCTGAATGAGTTCAGCCTGGTGGATAATAAGCAAAGAGAAACCAGTCACCACTGGGAGGCAAACTAACAACCTACGAGTGATCTCTCTCTCTCTCTCTCTCTCTCTCTCTCATGTCTATCTATCATCCATCCATCCTCTATCTACCGTATGTATGTATGTATGTATGTATCCATCCATCCATCTGTCTAGATCTATCTATCTATCTATCTATCTATCTATCTATCTATCTATCTATCTATCTATCTATCTATCTATCTATCTATCTATCTATCTATCTATCTATCTATCTATCTATCTATCATCATCTATCTATCTATATCTATCCATCTATCTATCTCACCATCTATCTATCATCTATCTATCTATCTATCTATCTATCTATCTATCTATCTATCCATCCATCATCTATCTACCGTATCTACTGTATGTAAGTATGTATCCATCCATCCATCTAGATCTATCTACCATCCATCTAGATCTATCTACCATCCATCTAGATCCATCCATCCATCCATCCATCCATCCATCCATCCATCCATCCATCCATCCATCTATCTATCTATCTATCTATCTATCTATCTATCTATCTATCTATCTATCTATCTATCTATCTATCTATCTATCTATCTATCTATCTATCTATCATCATCTATCTATATCTATCCATCTATCTATCTCACCATCTATCTCACCATCTATCTATCTATCTATCTATCTATCTATCTATCTATCTATCTATCTATCTATCTATCTATCTATCTATCCATCCATCATCTATCTACCGTATCTACTGTATGTAAGTATGTATCCATCCATCCATCTAGATCTATCTACCATCCATCTAGATCTATCTACCATCCATCTAGATCCATCTAGATCCATCCATCCATCTATCTATCTATCTATCTATCTATCTATCTATCTATCTATCTATCTATCTATCTATCTATCTATCTATCTATCTATCTATCTATCTATCTATCTATCTATCTATCTATCTATCTATCTATCTATCTATCTATCTATCTATCTATCTATCTATCTATCTATCTATCTATCTATCCATCTCTCTCTCTCACCATCCATCCATCCATCCATCCATCCATCCATCCATCCATCCATCCATCCATCCATCCATCCATCCATCCATCCATCCATCCATCCATCCATCTATCTATCTATCTATCATCTATCCACCCACCCACCCTCTTATCATTGCAGGGTAAGTCAAATGACAGTAGCATTTCATCAGTGCAGTACAGGCCCCACCCCTTCTGTGCATGCACTGTGAAAAGGTGGAGCTGACATCCCAACAGTGGCATGCTGCTTTTGTCATTTCGATGGAAATCTCTGATTCCATGGATGTCTTCGGATTCACGCAGCTCTGGATGGATGGAGTGTACCGGTCCCTTCTGCACCGGACATGCTCAAAACTCACCTTCTTCTCATTGATGTCCACCTGTTCATCATCCCCACCTGCTTCTTCAGGCAAATTCTTGATTTTATTCAAAAGTTCAGCTTTGGGTACAGACACACTGTAGTACGTCGGGCAGGTGACCGGCATTATAGCAGCTTCCTTCTTATCATTCCTAAACACAGTTCAGAGCAAATATATAAATGGGAATGTAGAGGAATATTTTTGGCCTTCATGTGCCAATTAAAATACGTTGCACAGCTAGTGTGGATGGGCTAGAAATGAGTTTTTCTTTCTGACTATGAGTTGCTTTGAGAATTAAATCTCAGCTTATATCAATTGGTCAACCTCCCAGTTAAGAACCTAAACTTTCAGAGGCCTCAAAGGTGGATCATGGCAAGGTGGAAATTACAGCCACTGAAAGTGTCCAGATGGGGGCATGAATGCTGATTGACATCAATTTAAAAGTGATGTGAAGTATTACTACCATTTTATGCCTTGGTAAGATCCTATTTGGAATATTGCATCCAGTTTGAGTTGCTACAATATGAAAAAAAAGATGTTGGGACTCTAGAAAGAGTGCAGAGAAGAGCAACAAGGATGATTAAGGGGCTGGAGGCTAAAACATATGAAGAACGGTTGCTGGAATTGGGTATGTCTAGTTTAATGAAGAGAAGGACGAGGGGGGACATGATAGCAGTGTTCCAATATCTCAAGGGCTGCCACAAAGAAGAGGGAGTCAAGCTATTCTCCAAAGCACCTGAAGGCAGGACAAGAAGTAATGGATGGAAACTAGTCAAGGAGAGAAGCAACCTGGAACTGAGGAGAAACTTCCTGACAGTTAGAACAATTAACCAGTGGAACAACCTGCCTCCGAAGTGGTGAATGCTCCAACACTGGAAGTTTTTAAGAAGAGACTGGACAGCATTTGTCCGAAATGGTATAGGGTTTCCTGCCTGAGCAGGTGGTTGGACTCGATGACCTCCAAGATCCCTTCCAACTTTATTATTATTATTATTATTATTATTATTATTATTATTATTATTATTATTATTATTATTATTATTATTATTATTATTATTATTATTATTATTATTATTATTATTATTAAGGCAGGACAAGAAGCAACAGATGGAAATAAATCAAGGAGAGAAGCAACTTAGAAATAAGGAGAAATTTCTGGACATTTAGAATAATTAACCAGTGGAACAATTAGCCTCCAGAAGTTGTGGGTGCTCCAACACTGAAAGTTTATAAGAAGAGATTGGACAACCATTTGTCTGAAATGGCATAGGGTCTCCTGCTTGAGCAGGGGGTTGCACTAGAATCTAGATAGAAAATCTCCAAGGTCTCCAGTCTGTTATTCTATTATCATAGTCAAGGACCTTGATGGTAACACCAGACCACCACTGGAGGGTGCAAGCCAACTATCTTTTTTTTTTTTTTTTTTTTACTTCCAAGGATCTCCCCGGTCATCAATCTCTTTAAAGAATTCCATATTTCTGCAGAAACCTGATTCTCAGGTTTAATTTCAAGTGAACAGAGAACTTGCATGGAGGTATCATAAAGCATTTAATCCTCCTTTCTTAGCACAGGAATCCAAATTAAAACTTTTAAGGCATCCCTAGCCCTCTTATTCAAATTGCACACTGCAAAAGGAAATCATGGGCAAGCATATCTCAGAGCAGGGGGTTGGACTAGATGACCTCCAAGGTCCCTTCCATCATCATCATCATTATTAAATTTCCCTGCAGTAGCTCTTGATCAGTATTTCAGGAGGCCGAGAGAAGCCACCGTTAAAGGCTTTTCTCTTTGAGTACAGGTAGACCTTGACTTATAACCATTCCTTTAGTGACTGTTTACAACGGCACTGAAAAAAAGTGATTTAAGACCGTTTTTCACATTTATGACCGTTGCAGCATCCCCGTGGTCACGTGATCAAAATTTGGATGCTTGGCAACTGGTTCACACTTACGACGGTTGCAGTGCCCCGGGTTCACGTGATCAGCTTTTGCGGCTTTCTGACAAGCCCAGTCAATGGGGAAGCCAGTTTGACTTAACAAGAGCGTTACTAACTTCACAACCGCAGTGATTCACTTAACCACTATGGCCAGGGAGGTCGTAAAACGGGGCAAAACTCACTCAAGAACTGTCTCGCTTAAGAACAGAAATTTTGAGCTCAGCTGTGGTCATAAGTCACAAGGATTACCTGTTATTTCCTTTTTTTTACTCTATTCATTCCACTTAAACTGCAGCACAGAATGCACAAGTTTTTTTTTTAAAAAAAACAAATCTTTGGCAGATAACATTTAAGCAAAAAGTGCCATTTGCTACATAGATAATAGGGGGAACAAAACTTCAGCCGAACCCTGTCGTAGCATATAGAGATGTAAAATGATGGGCTGGGTGTGAGGCTATTCCTGCAAAAACAAAACAAAACAAAACAAAACAAAACAAAACAAAACAAAACAAAACAAAACAAAACAAAACAAAACAAAACAAAACAAAACAAAACAAAACAAAACAAAACAAAACAAAACAAAACAATTTAAGAGGCCAGCCTTTTAAGGATTCCTCAAAGGCTTACTTTCCTAAGAATCTGACTATAGAATATTTAGGTCCATTTTGAGAAACATCAGCTAGGCCAGGGGTCTTCAAACTTGGCCCTTTTATGACTTGTGGACTTCAACTCCCAGAATTCCTCAGCCAGGCACACGTGCCTGGCTGAGGAATTCTGGGAGTTGAAGTCCACAAGTCATAAAAGGGCCAAGTTTGAAGACCCCTGAGATAGGCTGTGATGGCTTTTCTTCGTGTTTATCCTGCACAGCTGCAGAGAGTCTGCTTGGCCTAATTCTTCCAGTGAAGCTATCAATCAACGCCTGAGGCAAACAAGGGATTAATGAGGTGGCTTGTTCCAGACCCTCACGCTGATTAGGGCTGAGGGGGAGTGACTGGGGAGGACAAGAGCTTGGCTCTTCTCACAATCCAGCACCTTTGACAACCACGCAGTGACGTTCTTTTTCAGAAGGCTAAATCTAAACCGCAAAAGACAAGCGGATGAGCCCACAAATATAGGTAGTCCTATATAGTCAAATATAGATAGTCCTATCCTATAGAATAGATAGTAGTATTAACCTTGTGAACTCTCAAGCTTCCTCCTTCCGTTATGTATTCAAGATGGACAGTGATTAATATTTATATGTTACTTATATGTAAGGGGGTATATACAGTACATGTTGTATATATTATCTTTAAATGTGTGTTACGTATGTGTACACTTTGAGAGGAAACAACTAAATTTCATTTTTAATGTGTGCCATTGTGCCCACAGTAAAAAATGACAATAAAGGTTATCTATCTATCTATCTATCTATCTATCTATCTATCTATCTATCTATCTATCTATCTATCTATCTATCTATCTATCTATCTATCTATCTATCTATCTATCTATCTATCTATCTATCTATCTACCTACCTACCTACCTACCTACCTACCTACCCACCCTCAACTTACGACCGGTCGCTTAGTGACGAGTCTGACAGACCCTTCGTAAAGGAGGACATAAAAAATGGGTCCAGTCACATGGTGATCTGCTTTTATGATCATCATGACTTATAATGGGCAGATTCCCTTACGGCCGTAAGTCAAGGACTATCTTGACGATTTATAAAGCATACGATATACGGGTACCTGTACCTCTTTACAAGGTATGCGGTGCAAGGATAGATGATAGGCATGGCATAAATATACAGATAGTCCTCTACTTATAACAGTGGTCTTCAAATTTGGCAACTTTAAGACTTGTGGACTTCAACTCCCAGGATTCCTCAGCCAGCCCTGAGGGCTGGCTGAGGAATTCTGGGAGTTGAAGTCCACAAGTCTTAAAAGTTGCCAAGTTTGAAGACCTCTGACTTATAACCAGTTGGAACCAGAATTTAAGCAAGGCAATTGTTATATGAGTCCGTGCTCAATTTTATGACCTTTCTGACAATGGCTGTTAAGTGAATCACTGCAGTAGTTAAGTGGATCGTGTCATTAAGCAAATCTGGCTTTCCCCCTTGACGCTGTTTGTCAGATATCAGCTGGAAAGGTCACAATTGGCGATCGTATGACCTCAGGAGATGGTAACCGCCGTAAATACCTGCTGGATACCAAGTGCCCGAATTTTGATCATAGGACCATGGATGCAACAGTTGTAAGTATGAGAACTAGTGGCAGCTCACCTTTTTCAGTGCCGTTGTAACTCTCAAACATTTGCTAAAAGAAAAGTTGTAAGTCGAGGACCACCAATATCCCAACAACTGCCTGAACGGCTAATACATTACAAAAGGACACATGGAGTAAAAACTTAAAGAAGCTTACTTGTTGCCAGATGGAGAGAAGTTACTGGCAGACTCGTTTATCCGTTTCTGCATTATTCTCTTCTTCGCACTTTCTTTAAGCACCCTGGATCCTCTGGGAAAAATCCCCTCCATGAGGTCCATCGTAGTTTTCATCTTCAAATCGGGATCCAGGATGCTACACAGCGTCTTGTCCTTGTGCACAATTTCCTTCGCTAAGGACTCCTCCTTCAGATCCTCCCGTGTTTTCTCTTTCCTTTTCTTCTTCTTGAGGCGGAGCTCCTTGTTTTCAGATTCCCCGTTTGCCGTTGCAGCTTCTTGAGAAGGTTCCTTCTCCACCGTTCCTTCAGTGGCAGCATGGCGCTCTGGGGCTTCCGGAGAAGGGGTGGGCCCAACAGCTTTGGGTTCGGAAGACCCAACGGATGGAGAAATGTTGGTCCTGAGGAAATCCAGTCCTGGTTTCTCCCTCAGACTGAAGTCCCTGGAGAAAGCGTTGAGGTTCCTGTTCATAAGGAGCAGGAAAGATAACACAATTTAACACAATCCTTATAAAACATATAAGGAACGGCTGCTGGAACTGGGTATGTCTAGTTTAATGAAGAGAAGGACGAGGGGGGACATGATAGCAGTGATCCAGTATCTCAGGGGCTGCCCCAAAGAAGAGGGAGTCAAGCTATTCTCCAAAGCGCTTGAAGGCAGGACAAGAAGCAACGGATGGAAACTAGTCAAGGAGAGAAGCAACCTAGAACTAAGGAGAAACTTCCTGACAGTTAGAACAATTAACCAGTGGAACAACCTGCCTCCAGAAGCTGTGAATGCTCCAATACTGGAAGTTTTTAAGAAGAGACTGGACAGCCATTTGTCCGAAATGGTATAGGGTTTCCTGCCTGAGCAGAGGGTTGGACTAGATGACCTCCAAGGTACCTTCCAACTTTTTTATTATTATTATTATTATTATTATTATTATTATTATTATTATTATTATTATTATTATTATTATTATTATTATTATTATTATTATTATTATTATTATTATTATTATTATTATTATTATTATTATTATTATTATTATTTTAATTTTGCACAGCCTAATTATCACAGTACTATCTTATGTCTAAGGATATTTACCCATGTGGTATGGCTGTATTTCTTTTTTTTTCATATATATTTTTATTAATTTTTTATAGTCACAAATGCTTAATATGTTATCAGCAACATATTGTCTGGGTTCCAACATTTAACTTACTAATACATGTTAAATTCCTTTCTCTCTACCTCGTTTCTCTAGCCATTGGTAAAAGGTATCCCGTGTTCTAAAGTATACTGAATCTTCTTTCTCCTTCATTTTCAATGTCAATCTATCCATTTCTGCACAATCTAATTTTTTTTTTAATTAACTCTTCCTCCGTTGGTAAATCTTCATTTTTCCAATGTTGAGCGAATACAATTCTCGCTGCAGTTAATACATGTAAAATTAGATATATACACTCTTTCTCATAATTTCCTACAATTATGCCTAACAAAAATAATTCTGGCTTAAAATCTATATTTTTTTTTAGTAATTTTCTGGGGAGAATATATTTCTTATGTCTAAGGATACTTACCTATGTAGTATGGCTGCATTATTATTATTATCTTTTCAACTACCTTCTTCTATTAGTATCATATGATTATATTATCTTGTTGTTTGTATGTACATGTTGTTTGTATGTTTGTATGTACACTGACTATATTACATTGTTGTTTGTAGGTATACTGAGAGCTTATGCACCGGAGACAAATTCCTTGTGTGTCCAATCACTCTTGGCCAATAAATCTATTCTATTCTATTCTATTCTATTCTATTCTATTCTATTCTATTCTATTCTATTCTATTCTATTCTATTCTATTCTATTCTATTCTATTCTATTCCATTCCATTCCATTCCATTCCATATTCTATTCTATTCTATTCTATTCTATTCTATTCTATTCTATTCTATTCTATTCTATTCTATTCTATTCTATTCTATTCTATTCCATTCCATTCTATTCCATTCCACATTCTATTCTATTCTATTCTATTCTATTCTATTCTATTCTATTCTATTCTATTCTATTCTATTCTATTCTATTCTATTCTATTCCATTCCATTCCATTCCATTCCATTCCATTCCACATTCTATTCTATTCCATTCCATTCCATTCCATGCACCAGAGACAAATTCCTCGTGCGTCCAATCACTCTTGGCCAATAAATGTATTCTATTCTATTCTATTCTATTCTATTCTATTCCATTCTATTCCATTCCATTCCATTCCATTCCATTCCATTCCATTCCATGCACCAGAGACAAATTCCTCGTGCGTCCAATCACTCTTGGCCAATAAATGTATTCTATTCTATTCTATTCTATTCTATTCTATTCTATTCTATTCTATTCTATTCTATTCTATTCTATTCTATTCTATTCTATTCCATTCCATTCCATTCCATTCCATTCCATTCCATTCCATTCCTGTCAGTTACCCAGCATCCGAATTCTGATCATGTGACCACGGGGATGCTGCCACGTAAATGTGAAAATTGGTCATGTCACTTATCCTAGTTGGATAATGAAACGTCTGCAAGAAAACAACCCAACTCCGAAAGCCCTAAAGACCCCACATTCTATACGAAGAGCTAGAAAGAGCTGGAAAAGTCACCGCAGTGACTTTAAAAGTCCTTTAAAAGCCACCACCCTACCTTGTGGTTATCTTCTCCTCGCTGTCCGATGCCGGGTTATCCTCTTCTAATACCACGCTTGGGGGCGGAGATGGAAATCCTTCTAGGCTGTCACTGGGACTCTCCGGAGGAGGGGGTGGATATTCCGAGATAGCACCCATAGGATGAGTCTGTGCCTCTTGGATAAAAACATCATCGTTGTCCTCTTCATGACAGAATGGCGGCGGGGACATCTGGAGGTAGGTTTCGGAGATGCGAAGGGAGAATCGTTCTTGACTGGAGAGAGATTCTGGCTCAGAGAAGGAACTATTCTTAGAGGGGATCCCGTGCCACTGTTGGAAAACCTTCTGTCCAGATGTTTGAACAGAAATGGAGCTCTTTGGATGGTTCTCCTCCCTAGCCCATTTGATTTTAGGTGGGGGTTGTCTCTGAGACAGAGTAGACTTAGACCTCCAAGCTGTCTCTTCTGCTGGCTCCTTGCCTGGGTAGCTGACGCTGTCCAGGACCTGGGCCTGAGCTTTGTTATTCTCTTCCTTGTCGGTCCTGGGCGGCCATCTTGTGAGCGTATTGTCTCCAGCAGCTGAAAAGTCTGAAAGCGTCGGGGTGGAGGAGGCCGAACTGCGGGAAGAGTAGCTAGATTTGGAAGGGGTGACCCGTCTGAAGCCTGGCTTGGCATCAGAATGCTTCTCCTTCGTATCTGGGCAAGGGGAGACGAAGGCCGAGGTCCGGCTGTGATGTCTGAGAATATCAGGGACCTTCTGTTTCTCTGCGGATGACGCTGAGCTCCCAACATTTTCACTGCTGTGATGAGGACGGTATTGCGTGAAGGCCGATTTTTCCAGGTGGCCTCTTTTGCTACTGCCAAATGACCTAGGAGAGAGAGAGAGCAAGAAAACAGAGTTTTCTCAAAGTGAAATAAAACAAAAAAACAAAACAAAAAAAAAGAGGGGAGAAAAAGCACTCCGAACCACCCCACCACTCCCCAATTCAAGCAGAAATCATTTTAAAAAATAGCCGTGGAGGTGACCATTATAAGGGAAGTAACTGGCCCCAAAGTAATTAACCACTGCTTAACAACATCTCCCAACGTGTCAGCTTGTGTGGAAATGTTCTCTGTGCATCACAGAGCCTTCGAAACGCTTGTCCACAGTGAAGCAACGCCAATAAAATAGGCAGTGGTGAATAATTACGTTTAAGGTTCAATAATGTGGTTTATTGGCACGACCGAACTAGGTGACGTCATCAGTGCTAGAAGGGAACGGGGTTTGCTCTCATTTTATGTAATAAAGGCTTGCCCTGTCAACGTTGGCAGGAGTGTTCTTGGTGGTTCCTTGATTAAACCGTTGTTTACTGTCTCAGAGATTGTCTGAAAAGGGAGCGTGATGGCTCAGTGGTTAAAGACGCTGCAAAGCTGACAGCCCACGTTTGAAACCCGATCGTTGCACGATGGGGTGAGCTCCCGTTACTTGCCTCAGCTCCTGCCCACATCGCCTGTTTGAAAGCATGCAGTGCGAGTAGATAAACGGGTACCCCTTTGGTGGATAGCGTTCCATGCACATCTGAGTATAGTCATGCTGGCCACATGACCACAGAAGCATCTTCGGATAATGCTGGCTTCATTGGCTAAGAAACAGAGATGAGCACCCCCCCCCCCTAGAGTCAGACATGACAAGCCAGGGGAAACTTTTACCTTTAGATTGTTTGAATTGGTTCCTTGCTTGGGGTATAGTTAATGCTTTCATTTCTGAGGGCAAATAATGCAGCAATGATGCAACTTACATCTATTGTTGTACTCTGGAGTTCATCGCTACAAATATATTAAATGAGAAGTGAAATCTCCAGCAAATGGGTGGTTTTACAAAACGGAAACTAGCACAATCAAAGGTCCCCAGTTATACCCTAACTCCACGAGGGAGCATGACACAAATACGTTAGGTGAATATATGACATTCTGAAAAAGTTCTCACATGATTTCCCTGCCATTCTGGAGCAGTAATTATGTGGGATATGCAAAGCATCTGAAGGGAGTCCTTTCCCAAAGCATGTTGTTGCAAGCAACCTGCCCCTCCCTCTGAATGTTGAAGCAGCTGTGAAGTCTGCAAGGCTTAGCACAGGCTAAGTTTAGGGGTTGCTGGAAGTCGTTGTGACTCTCACAGTGAGGCTGCGAAGGAAGTAAAGCATTTGAGGGTGTTTGTAGCAGTGGAGGTGACTGGGAGGTTTTGGAAGAAATCCTATCAACTCTTCTGGCAGAGCCAGCATTTCACTCAAGCTGATGCAATTTGAGGAGCATCTCTTTGAATGCTCTCCAAGCTCTAATTATCCTTCCTTTCTTCTCTTTCTTTTTCTTCCTTCTTTTTCTTCCTTCCTTCCTTTTCTTTCTTTTTCTTCCTTCCTTCCTTTCCTTCCCTCTTTCCTTCCTTCCTTCCTTCTTTTTCTCTTCCTCTTCCTTCCTTCCCTCTTTTTTTCTTTTTCCTTCCTTCCTTCCTTCCTTTCCTTCCTTCCTTCCTTTTTCTTTCTTTCTTTCTCTTTCTTTCTTTCTCTTTCTTTCTTTCCCTTCCTTCCTTCCTTCCTTCCTTCCTTTCTTTCTTTCCCTTCCTTCCTTCCTTCCTTCCTTCCTTCCCTCTTTTCCTTCTCTGCATTGTTAGGCTGTAGTTTCTGGCTTCACTCCTCTCTTGCGCTGACGCAAAGCCCATCGTGTTTGAGTAAGCAATTAATGAGAAATGAAAACTAGCCCAATTTGGCTGATGAGCCTTTGGAATTACATGGAGCTCTTTGACTGAAGAAAAGGGCGCCCTCAATCACCAACAAAGCCAGCTTACTGGCTTTTACAGCTGTAGATTTTGGAAATAACATTACTAGGCGTTTAGCATGCCTGCAAAAACACACACACACGCTTACCTGCTTGTAGCACCCAGTACGTAGAAAGGATCTTTCATAAAATGAGAGATTTGATTACTATCTTCCACCTGGAAATCCTTTAAGGAGAAGAGTTGGGAAGTTAAAAGCAAGTTAAAAAAGCCACGTATTTTATAAAAGAGAACTACAGCCAATAGGGTCTAGGTGCCCACGCTAATACAACGACTGCTTTATGGACAGTCCTCGAACTTACAACCGTTCGTTTAACAACCATTTGAAGTTGCAACAGAACTGAAATCAGTGACTTACAACCAGTCCTTGCAGTTATGATCATTTGCAGCATCCCCAAGATCACGTGATCAAAATTTGGGCATTTTTGACAATTGGCATGTTTATAAAGGTTCAAATGTCCCCGGGGTGTGTGTGTGTGTGTCATGTGATTGTCATTTGCTATTTTCCCAGCCAGTTGCCGGGAATTTTGAACAGGTGACATGGACATTTTGGGCTCAATTGCGGTCGTAAATCAAGGAATTACTTGTACTCAAGTGGACAGAAGGAAGAGGAAGACAAACATTTTGGAAGGGACAGATTAACTGAATTGCCTTCGTGCTCACACAGAAAAAGGCCAGTCTCCGCCTATGTTTCTGTCTCAAATGCTTGCTGATTATCCAGTGGTTGTTGTTTTTTTTGCAACGGATGTGGGTGCTAACAGTGTTCCTCTATCACTGCATCTGCATATCAGTGAATCTTGTCCGCCTCATATCAGTGAATCTTGTCCGCCTCATATCAGTGAATCTTGCCTGCCATGTAAAATACTAAAAGCCTGAAACTTCCGCTGGCAAAACTGGAAACACAAATACACCGCCAGCAAAATTTGCTCGTCCCTTTTTCTTGGATCTCCTGCGACTTTTCTTAGGCTGGCAAAAGAGGAACAATTTTTTCTTGGCCCGTTTTTGAGAACGATAAAGGGCAAGGGAACTAGCTGAAATGTTTAGAATCCAGGTGAGATTAAGATTTGGTCTTCATTTGGTGCAATTGCTTGATTGTGGCTTACGAAAAAGCCTGTGGATTTGAGTGAGCCTCGCAAATGTAACCTGTACAGACCTGAGAATGCAAGGAATAAAGTTGCTGGATAGCATGAGAAACCCCTGGGGATTAAATTCTCCTAACTATCTTAAGAGCAAAATAAGATGGTTTAATTGGGATATTTATTGGGAATGTCAGGCCCAAGCGACTGTTTGGCAGACAAGGGGAACGGATATTAGATTGCCATAGAGATATAAATTACAACTTGAGGTTATGACCTAACTGACTGCACAATGACCACTCAGCAACACACAGCTGCAATTACAGGTAGTCCTCAACTTACGACCACAACTGAGCCCCCAAAAAATGTCTGTGGCTAAGCAAGGCAGCTGTTAGGTGAGTTTTGTCCCATTTTGCAACCTTTCTTGCCACCGTTAAGTGAATCACTGCGGTGGTTAAGTTAGTAACACGGTTGCTAAGTGAATCTGCCTTCCCCATTGACTTTGCTTCAGTTGCAAAGGGGATCACGTGACCCCGGGACGCTGCAACCGTCATAAAAGTGAGTCAGTTGCCGAGCATCTGAATTCTGATCACGTGACCCTGGGGAATGCTGCAATGGTCGTAAGTGTGAAAAACGGTCAGAAGTTCCTTTTTTCAGTACTGTTGTAACTTGGAACCGTCACCAAACGAGAGATTGTAAGTCTGTCGCTTAGCAACATAATTTTTTGGCTAAATTGTGGTTGTTAAGTGGTTGTAGTCGTAAATTGAGAAGCACCTGTCGTGCCTTGTTTTCCCTGGACCAGCTGAAGCATCCTGTGTATGGCCGATTGTTTAAGGGTTTAATGTAAAGATTTGGGTCTGTTCCAGGAAGTCCTCAACTTACCACCGCAATTGAGCCCAAGATCTCCGTTGCTAAGTGAGACGTTTGTTAAGTGAGCTTTGCCCCATTTTAAGATCTTCCTTCCTTGCCACCGCTGTTAAGTGAATCACTGCGAGTTGTTAAGTTAGTAGCACGGCTGTTAAGCGAATCGGGTTTCCCCCACAGACTTCGCTTGTCAGAAGGTTGCAAAAGGGACCCTGGGACACTGCAAGCGTCGTAAATATGAGTCAGTTGGCAGTGTCTGAATTTTGATCACATGACCGTGGGGGAATGCCACAAGGGTTGTAACTGTGAACAAGGGTCGTTAAGCCACTTTTTTCAGTGCCGTTGTAACTTTGGACAGTCACTAAATGAACTGTTATTAATCAAGGACTATCTGTATTCCAAAACAGCATGGGGATATATTTTCCATTGGTATAATTGCTTGCCCAATTGTAATCTTAGGAGACTCTTCAACATATGTTGCTAATAAAACCGCGTTGTACGCCCACAAGAAAACAGGAGTTTTAGCTGATAAATCTGTAGTTATTCTTTATTCCATATATGTATATTGTGGTGCCCTTTGGCTAAATGCAAATAAAAGCTGTGAAGTTCTGCCAAGAAACAGGCATGCATTAGATGGGATATCCACTAAATGATTACTTAGAAGAAACAAGATAATTTCCTTAATCTATTTCAAACTTGTTTGAATACCCTAGCTTGCTATCTGATCTTCAGAATACAAATGGTGATCTGGGTTAGATCTGGATTTCTCCGGCCAGGATGACGGTTGATCCCTAATAAAAAAATATCTGGTATTCTCCTTCTTCTCTCTCTCTCTCTGCTATGAAACACAAAGCATCCCAATTAACACAATGATGGAAAATGATGGGCGGATTCACATACAGATAATCCTTGATTTACAAACAGTTGATGTAGTGACCATCCGAACTTACAACGGTACTGGAAAAAACGACTTACGACTGTTTTCCCCACTTACGACTATTGTTACCACCTCCACGTTCACGTGATCGAAATTCAGATGCTTGGCAACTGGTTCATATTTATGACCGTTGTTGCAGTGTCCTGGGGTCAGGTGATCCCCTTTTGCAACCTTCTGACAAGCAAAGTCAATGGGGGAAGCCAGATTCACTTAACAACCGTGTTACTAACTTAACAACTGCAGCGATTCACTTAAGAATCACTGGCAAGAAAGGTCGTAAAATGGGTCCAAATTCACTTAAGAACTGTCTCACTTAGCAACAGAAATTTGGGGCTCAATTGTGGTCGTAAGTCGAGGACTATCTGTACTGTCCTAGCCCTTAGTTTATTTTAATCACGGTTGGTTGAATAATTCGCAATTAGTGGGATAGATCTCATGCAAAGCCATAATAACCTATAAGAGACAATAAGCAGGGGTCACCCTGCATTAATCCAAAATCTAGTACGACGGGGGTTCCCAGTCAATGAGATATAATGGTATGATCTTTCTGTGCATTTGAATTATCACCCTGGCCAGAGCCGGGGTTTCCAAGTATGAAAAATTTGGAGACCCGAAGGGAAAAAAAAAAAAAAAGAGCTTGGGAAAACACCGAAAAAAATAATAATAATACGGGCTTTTCTCCAGATGCTAAAGATCACATATTTTGAGGAGACGGGATCCCAGCCGGTCATAATTTACTAGGCCCAAAGATTATTTTGGCTGTGGATTGCCTTTCTCTGTTGTAGGTGGGGAAGGCAGCAGCTGGTGAGGGAGGGGCCCTTTCACTGCTCACCCAAATTTATACGCCGGAGACCCATTAGGCATGCAGGCTGAGACAGGCTAAAAGAGAAGCTGCAGCAAAAGGGAAGGAATGCAGGGCTGAAGACAGATCGGCTGGCAAGATTGCACAGCTATCAATTTCCTCTGTTCTTTAAACAAATTCCTTTGGTGACATGGTTGCATAATTTATAGCCAGGCTGCACGGAACATTATATTCCCTAAGGAGAGCCTGCAATATATATATATATATATATATATATATTGCAGTCCAAGCTGGGGCCAGTGTGAAATAAACTGCAACTGAAATAAAGTCTTCCAGAAATTATCAAAATTCAGATAAGCTTTGTTTTATCCGTAGCCATGCTTGGCCTTCCCCTCTTTCTCCTCTCTTAAAAAAAGAAATATGGCTGGATTCCAAAGAAAATAAGGGCCATTAAGAAGCCCAAGGGAGCATTGTGGTTATTTTTAACCATTTAGTTGTGTCTGACTCTTGGTGACTGTACAGGAAGTCCTCGACTTACGACCACTATTGAGCCCAAAATTTCCGTTGCTAAGTGAGACATTTGTTTAAGTGATTTTTGCCCCATTTTACGACCTTTCTTGCCAGAGTTGTTAAGTTAGGCACACGGTGGTTAAGTGAATCCGGCTTCCCCATTGACTTTGCTCGTCAGAAGGTCGCAAAAGAGGATCACATAACCCTGGGACATTGCAACCGTCATAAATATGAGTCAGTTGCCAAGTGGCTGAATTTTGATCATGTGATCGTGGGGATGCTGCAATGGTTGTTAAAGTGTGAAAAATGGTCATAAGTCACTTTTTGGGCTCAATTGTGGTTGTGAGTCAAGGACTACCTTTATATTATACCCATGATCAAACCTCTGGGGCTCCGTAATACCTTGCCACCCAAAATTACGGAAATGTGTCTGCAGAAAATTGGCTGCTAATTAGTCTACAAAAAAAGAAAAAAAATGGTCTTAAAATTCTACTAGATCAGGGGTGCTGGCTCAGGAATTCTGGGAGTTGAAGTCCACGAGTCATAAAAAGAGCCAAGGTTGCCTACCCCTGTACTAGATCTACTGGAGCGTCAGAAAACACACCTTTGCAAATAAAAAAGGAAGTTACAAGATGAATGAACAATGAGGAACTTGTAAAATGTGTTCCGTATCTGTACATACCTGGCACATTTTATCTGCTGAGGGAGATGACCTGGATCGGACGTGCATGGTCATAGGCTGATTTTCTGTCCTATCCAGCAGGTCTTCTGCAGAAGCTGATTTCCCAGGCTTCTTGGTGAGCCGTGTCTTTTTCTCCAGGACCTGGTGGACAGGGTGTGCTTGGGTGCAAATGTCAAGATCCGTCTGAGTACTTTTCGTAAGCTCGGGATTAACTCTATGATCTGGGCGGCCATCTGCTTTCAGCCAAGTGGGGGTGGAGCTTTTGCTGCTACTGTGACTTGGGTGGCCCGCCATCTTGTTCTCAAATTCAATGGGATTAAAGCAACCATGAAGCCCGGGCAGAGGAGAATACACGTGCCCCATTCTAGAGGCCCATTCTAGAGACTCTCTAGTATGAAAGAGACTCTGGTCTTGAAGAGAATTCATGCTCGAAGCCGGTGACAAGGACTGACTTTCTTGGCCACTTGTTTGCCGGCATGGGGTCTGCGATCCTTCCCTTTCTTGGGAAGCCGAAGAGGGGCGTTTCCCAATTTTGCGCTTAATGTAATCTGCAAGGGCATTTTGCTGCAGCTGCTTCAGCTCTGGCCTGGAAAGATTGATGGTGGAACAAGCTTTGTTCTCCTTCTCGAAGATCTTGCGCCGGTCAGCCACGGTGCTCTCTGCAAAGATAAACTGGAGCATCTTCTTCTGAAGTGAGGACGGCGAGAGGTCATTATCCGACACACCTATTTCATTCATCTTCTCCGGTTCAGAGTAAGACCTCTTTTTCTGCTCAGCGGTTAGCCGTTTCCTTCCCCCGATACGGTGCACGTGCAGAGGCCCTGGAAGACCTTCTTTATTGGTAGGATCCATCTTTATCTCTGTCGGCGTGATGCTATGCCTCTCCTTTGGGGTATGTGGAGAGGCCGTTGTGCTCCTCATCCCTGTGTGGGCTGAAGCTGGTCTTGGGGTACTTCTCTGAACCTCCTTCCCCAAGGCAGGACTAATGTTGAGGTCTTTGCGCCTGAATGAGGTGGCCCTCAAAACTTTTGACTGAGCATCCTTAATGCTATTCCTGTAAGTCCTGTTAAGGGGGGCATCCCGCTGTGAGCTGTGCGGTTCCTTGGCACTGAGTTTCTGTAAGATTTCTCTCTCGGGTTCATCCAACAACTGGAATGTACTTCTGCTCCTCTGCAGCTGCCCAGATTTTTTGTGTGACTCCTTGCCAGAGCACCCGTGGCGGTAGGTGCTCTGCTGATCTGGTGGTGCTACCAAAGCCGTTGCTGTTACCCTCTGTTGCTCAGCAGAATACCGGTTGATCTTTTCTGGTTTGCTGGTACTTCTTTCGTTTGTGTAGAGCACATTTGGGTACAGGTCTGAGTTGTTTGTGCTGGCCGGCCTGCTGTGTTCATCCAGAAATTGACCATACTCTTGAGAGTTATGTCTACGTCGGCTATCTTCAACGCTGGACTTCTTTGATCCAGAATTTTGGCTCAAGCTATTTGCACTCTGTGGCCGCTGATGGCCTTGTTCCCGTCGCTCTATCTTGCTGACCTTCTCCAGCACAGAACATCGGGTCTTCCTAGACTCCTTTTTCCCAGACCAGGGGGGCTGAAAGCTGTTGTTGCTGCAAGATCGGAACTGGTCAGCTCTGAAATCGGAGGCCTTTGGGAGCAACGGAGAGGAAGGCTCCTCATAATTTGGTTCCATGCCGTGATTGTAATCGGCATTTGTAATTGCATCTCGGTGATCTTCTGTGGCACGCCATTCTCTGTCCTGCCAATATTCCGGCACCTGCTCTTTACCATCCTTTTCTTCCTGGTTGGCATAGTTAACAAAATGCCACTTGGCACCCGGGCAACTCCTACATGCTTGCACCTCCTTCAAATCCATGGGGTTTTGAAGCTGAGTACTCTCTGGGATATTTTGCAAGGAAGAGAATAGGTACTGCTTCGCCTTATTGGGATTCCACTGGTTTTGTGCGGTGGGATCGCATTCATTTCTCGGCAGGTTGGCATTCCGATCCTCTTGCTGTTCTTCTGAACTGTATGCCTTTGACGGGCAGCAGGCTTTGCTCTCAGCCATCGCATCTCGTAGGTGGAACGACCAAGGCTGAAAAGCATGGTTCAAGTATTGGGCATCATTTGCACTTTCTTGGATGCTGGGTTGTGCTATGTATGTGGGCTCTGCTTCCTCCTCCTGTCTCGGAGAGGTTGGGTAGGCTTGAGGATGGGTCCTGTATAAGATGACTTTCGAAGTCTCATTGTCCATCTTTTTCCCCCCTGCTCCGGATGGTCCACATTCGGGATGGTAGAAGACAGTTGCCTTGCTCGGAATGCTTTGGTTTCCATTCTCATCCATGACAGGAAGTGGCTTGCAGGAAACAGCCTTTTCATAGGAAGCTGAAAAAGAAGCAGGAGGCGGAGCGTGGCCACTCTCTTTGGCAAGTGCTGGGTACACCAGCCCGCTGTTGTTCGCAGAAGGGTGAGGAACCTGGGCAAAATGTGGTTCGGGAGAAGGAACGGGGTAAACCCCAGTAGGTAGCAGTGGCTGTCCTGGTTGAGCAGCTTGGGGGTAACCTTGTTTTGGCTTCATGGTGGGGCTGCCCTCTGGACTCCTCTCCATCACAGTGTGGAGTTGTCCTTCTAGGAATGCCGGTTTCGAGAGCTGTCCCGGAGGAGGCGTGCCCTGGCCTAGGAGAAGCCAAGCATTTTTGGGATGGGTCCTCAAGGCCTTTCTTTGCTCATGACTAGACCAAGAGCTGGGCCTGTCGTGGTGCCTGATTGCTGTGTAGCTGTCACTTCGGGCGGGTGGCATGGGAGGCCCCTTTGCGTACAGGTTCTCATTGTCCAACGAATTCCGTGTCTGTGGGCTTTTGTGATGGCCATGTGGCCTGCTAGCGCTGTAACCTTTAGGGTGGGCCTCACCACTGGGTACGAGAGCAGAAGACTTCACTTCATATTCCTCTGAAACTCCTCTCTGGGCGTTGTAGACTGTCTTAATGTACCTGATGTCTGCCTGCCTCATGCCGCCTTCTTGCAGCCTGGCCCGAGAATGCACGTTCTCCATAGAATAGGACCTCTCCTTGCAGAAGGGAGGCAGTTGATATTCGGGGGTGCTGGAGCTCGTGGAGAAAGAGCTGTAAGCAGAATCCCTCTTGCTGTGAAGGTGAGCAAGCTGGTCAATGCTACTGGTGGACTTGGCCGGCGAAAGATGGCAGGAAGGATGGGTGTATCCCGCAGGCAGATGATCCAAACTCTCCATGCTTCCCCTGGAACTGTACTGGTCGGGACTTCTTCTTAAAAAGCCATGGTCGAAGTTGGAGAGATCGTTGGTGGAGGAACTGAAGACAGGAGCCAGTGAGAAAGACAGACGCACAAACATAGAAGGGAACACTGGTTAGCGTGGAAATGCGAGCGAGCGAGAGAGAGAGTTGAATGGATTTATAAAGGGACGGAGGGATATGTTTAGTTTATAGAGGATGGACGAAAACCCATATTTGGGCCTTGTGCTGTTCTTAGTGTGCAGTCATCCTGGTTTCCTAGAAAGAATGATTTTCACATTGCAACACATGTCTCTTATTTATCACTGTAAAGGGAGGGGAAAAAATAGATGGAGAAGATCTCCAGAGGAGGAGGAGGAGGAGGCTTTGCAAGGAAATGCATGTGAGTCAGCTACACCCTTGAAATTCATCACAAGCATCCTAAACATCACCAAAATATTCAGACATCATTAGAGGAAAGGAAGATCAGGAGAAGAGGGGGAGGGGGAGAGAGAAATCTGTCCTTCTTTTCTAAGTCTTTCTCCCCCCCCCCCTCCACCTTCTCCCCCCTTTTTAAAGTGCTGACAGCCTTTGGGAAAGTATAGTGGAGATTTTTCTGTGCTTTGTGAAATTAAACAGGCATGATGGGAAAGAAGGCAACGAGGAATGGATGTGGAAACAGAAACAAAAAGTTGGCAAACCTCAATAATTTCAGGAAGTCATCAACCAAGGTGGTCCCAGAGGACACCCCAGTCAAAAAGTTAGGGAACAGAATTATAACAACTCTTCTCAAGAAGGCTGGGACAGTCCCCCATGAAATCCACACAAACTATTGTCACTGCTACTGTGAAGAGAACAGACCTGGATTTGTCCATCCAGCCACCCACAAAAAGGTCTTCTTTTCAAATGTGTTGGACTGGGAATTCTTGGCACTGAAGTCCAAGATGAGGGCTTTAAGTTAAGAAGACTGCTATGGTAGTCCTCAACTTATGACAATTCATTTAGTAACCGTTCAAAATTACAATGGCACTGAAAAAAGTGACTTATGACTGTTTTTCACACTTACAACTGTTGTAGCATCCCCATGGTCATGGGATCAAATTAGTTTAGCAATTGATTCATATTTATGACAGTTGCAGGGTCCCGGGGTCATGCGATCCCCTTTTGTGACTTTCTGATAAGCAAAGTCAATAGGGAAGCCAGATTCACTTAACAACCGTGTTCCTAATTTAACAACTGATTCACTTAACCCTAACTCTACCTTAAACTGGTAAAGAGAAAAAGGGCTATTTTTGTGCTAATTGGTTCAATGATAAAATATAGACTTAGGAAAACCTGGGTTTAAGTATCTGCATCATGTGACACACTACTTAAAAACCACTGGAGGTTTTTAAGAAGAGATTGGACAACCATTTGTCTGCAATGGTATGGGGTTTCCTGCCTGAGCAGAGGGTTGGACTAGAAGACCTCCAAGGTCCCTTCCAACTCTATTATTCTGTTTTTCCATTACTAATAGATTAAATCATTACTGGAAACATCATGACACATAAGGATGTAATAAGGACCTTTTCTGCCAAACTTCAAGAAATTTTGCACTGCTTTGTTAAGGACTGCAGAAAGATGAAATTAGACTGGTCTAAGTTGGACTAAAGTAGACTAACACAAAGTTTTCTGAATTGGACTGAAGTGCTATCCGTAATCTTAAATTCTTGCCTAGTCTGATCTTAGTAAATTCTAGAGGCTGGAGAGAACCAACTCAGTGTCTTATTTTTAATTTCATCCCCCCCCCCCCATCTACCATATTCAGAAGATCCTCTCTGGTTCCGGAAGAAGACCATTATATGGGAATTAGTATTACTACTTTCAAAGAATGGTCACGAATACAAAACATGAAAAATGTTCAAGAGCGCTAATTCCTAAGCTACAAACAGGGCACATTTAATCTGACAAGCTATCAAGGGAAAAAAATGCATGCATTATTAAAAATCACACAAAAAGGTTCTGTTCAGTGTTTACTAAGGAGTTGAAGACAGTTAGGGAGATGACCTTGACAAATGAATCCAGAAACTGTTAGGGAAGCACCAGGTGCTGAATAAATAATGTGAGTATTTTAAGTCCAGGGAAATAGGAGATTACTACAAAATGGCTTGAACTGCCCCCCACCCCCACCCCCACCCCACTCCTGGATTTTAAGAGCATTAGAAGAGAAGACACCAACAGACCTGAACGATTCTGCTACTGTAGCCTATCTCAGTAAAATATAATTCCAGTCTCTCTGTAAAGTCTGTTTCCTGACCTGGTCTACCCTGAAGGGCTGGCATCAATAGCATAATAAAGAGTCAAAAATCAACAAGAGAGGAGAGAAGACTGCAGGTTTAATACCAACCTCCAGGTATGGTTGGAAAAAAAATATGCCAATAACAACAAAATGCTTATATAGGTCAGTTATAGGAGAAGGACAGGCAGAGCCTAGAGGCGGAGTCAAGAGAGGAATCAACCTGGAGTCATTACATTCCCATAAGCTGTTTAAGCCCAACCCCTATTAAATCCTGTTAATTCTTATCTAGAACCAATTTAGTGTTGACTGTTTGTAGACTAGATTTTTGCATATACGTGGGACTAATATGCCTGGAACTTAATGTATGGTCTCGATTCTGAACTGTCTACAAGAGGCTGGAAGGACTAATGGCCCACGTTTTATCATAGTGCAAGCTGCAACTGAACGTAACTTTGATTTGATCTTTCAAGGCTTCCTAATGAGACATAGCAAAATATTCCAGCCTCAGAGGAAGAGGAACTGCTCTGCCTGGTGTTAAGCCGTCTTCTAATTTGCAGTGACAAAGCCTAAAACACGTAAGAACTGCATCTAACTATATATAACAGTTATCATGGAAAAACTACAAACAGTAGAGGCAAACCATACCTAGCTTTCAGAAATTGAGGAGACATCGCTTACAAAAGCACAGGAAATACAGTGTAAAAGGCAAGAAAATATTAAAGACAGGCAATTTGAATGTGAAGGTAATATATTACCCTTCAGATTAGTAGTAACTGTTCATATAAAAATAGACTTAACAAATTCAAAGCAGGTTGAATTTATAATACACTTTTTATGAATGTCTCCGGCTCCCACATTTGCCCTCTGCTCTCTAAATATTTTGTTCTCAAATCTTTGAAACTTCCCTTTGTTGATTTTTATAATGTGGGATATGGGGATCTTAATAGTGTGAAGCAGGAACTCTTGGCTTCAGACTGTGGCCTGTTTTTGTTAAGTTATTTAATTTAATAGCTGGAACAGTAAAGTGTATACTGTAATGGGCCAGAACACACAGTTGTAGCTGATTGGTTGGACAGTGCAGGTTCCTGCATGAGGCAATCTACATTATGATTGGTTGCTGGGTGAGAAGGGGGAGTTTCCTTTTTCCCCGCCTTTTTCTTCTGGGGGCTCTGTAGGCTGTTCTGTGATTTACTTCATGATTTACCTCATGATATACTGATGGGCCTGACCAGGGCTTTTTTTCTCATAGAACGCTCAGAACGGAGTTCCGGCACCTTTTTTGGATGGAACCTTGTAGGGTAGGCAAAGTGGGTTGTATGACATGTGTGAGTTCCGGCACCTTTTTTTTTTTTTTTTTTTTTTTACAAAAAAAGCACTGGGCCTGACTATCTTGTTTGCTGTAAATCAATTATTCCTGTACACTCCCTTATTCCTTCCTTCAGTACATCGCATCCATGTACATGTTTCCCATGCTTGCATGAGATTTCTCTAGTGCAGAAGCCGATTACAAAAAGCAAGAAAGCAATAGTTAGACTAAACAATTTCCCTTTGTTCCAGAACCTTTCAATATAAAACTACAAGTTCATGTCAGCGTCTCTGACTCCAATTGGACACTGGCTGCACAATTCCCTGACAGTTTTCGCGAGTCATTTAGGACCGTGCTACAAGATAGTCAGACTCTTTCTACAAAGGATGTCTGAGTTGGCGGACAAATGGAGATTTCTGAATTGCCAAAGCCTAGCACAAATATTGAAAGCCTGTTTGGTATAGTGGTTAAAGCACTGTCTGTCGGAACCAAGACACCAGGCCAGAAACCAGGAGTCTATGAGATCTTCTCTTGCCTTAACCACAAAACCAGCTGGGTGAACCTGGATCATCAAGCGTAATTCACCGTCAAAAATGTTGCCATGAAAACTGCTGGGACTGGTTTGGACAATTGCCAGGGTCAAGACTGATCTGAAGGCACCCACCTTCACCTTGTAAGAATAAATATTGTCGAACATTCAGGCTACAAGCCAAACATCTTTCTTCAAATGATGTCTATGCTGCATCGAAAGACCGCTTAGCTCAAGAGCAGGACAGGGTGTGTAACATGTAGTTCTCTCTCTTTTGCTTTCCCTCAGGATCTGCTGCTTCACTCTGTCGAATGCTACCATTACCTTCTGCTTAATCCAACTAAATTTAAGTCTTTATTCAAAACAAATCTCTTAAGGGGGTGACTTTTGGTTTCAGTCCTAACAACTGACTTTCAGGAAATGTTAGATCCAAATTAATATATGATTCTTATCTCTAGGTTATCCACCTCTCCAGCTTTGAAGGGAGCAGTTGCCATTTCAAAAATGAAGTCTTTTCTCTAGCAACTCTTTCCATGGGTGGGTTCTGAGCTAATGTTGATTTTTTCCATCATCAGTTACAGGGAAGAAAAAAGCTCGGACACAAAGGAAAACAGGAAGAAATGGAACAATTTATTTAACCAGGGAAATGCGGTGAGCCATAAAGAAACCAAGATGATAGAAGAGAGATTGAAGAGAATTCTTTTGTGGGAACGAGCCATTCTTTTGTTTAAGGGTCACTTTCTCCACTGTTTTTTTCATCTGTTGACATTTTAAACAGATGGGGAACCTCAAATGGGTGACTCTTGGCTAATCACTCTCTCTCAGCCTGACCCTACTTCACAGGGTTGTTACTGTGGGGAAAATAGGAGAAGGAAGATATGCTGGATATGTTCGTTACCTTGAGTAATAACAATTAAGGTGGGATACAGATAGACAGACAGACAGACAGACAGGATGCCATTGAATTTTGGTGTTGGAGAAGACTCCTGAGAACACTGAGGACATCCAAGAAAACAAACAAATGGATCATTGAACAAATCATCCCAAAGTTCTCATCCAAGGCACAAATGATGGACAAGGTTCTAATGCTGGAAAAGTTGGAAAGAAAGAGAAGAAGAGGACAACCAGAAGCAGGATGGATGGACTCAATTACAGTGATAAAGAGTGCACCACTAAGAGTCTTGAAAGAGCAGGTTGTGGACAGATTGTCATGGAGAAAAATTATCCATGTGGCTGTTAGAAGTAAAAAAAACAGTATCTGAAGGGCAGTAAAGAAGATTCACTGAAGCTAGCATACCAGGAAGGCTTATTGACTACTGGAGAGACCAAACTGGCCTACAAAAAAGCAATAGCAATAGCATTTAGACTTATATACCGCTCCAGTATGCTTTACAGCACTCTCTAAGCGGTTTACAGAGTCAGCCTATTGCCCCCAACAATCTGGGTCCTCATTTTACAGACCTTGGAAGGATGGAAGGCTGAGTCAACCTAGAGCCTGTCAGGATTGAACTGCAGGCTGTGGGCAGACTTAGCCTGCAATGCTGCATTCTAACCACTGCGCCACCACGAAAGACCAAATGAAGAACAGAAAAGAGACATGGGAAGACAAAGTATTACATGGGCAGTACACACACACACACACACACACACTGGCAGGGAAAATAGATAATAACAAGACTTGGCAGTGCCTAAGAGCAGGAAAGTTGAAGAAAGCGACCAAGGGGCTAATTGACATATCACACCACATCACCCCACTTCTTAGGTGCTGATCTGTGGTCAAGATGTTGCAGGATTTACCTTGGATGGTAGGCTTGGTGCCAAGGACTGCTTATCGTCCCCTGAGATACTTGCATCATACTGAGATCGGCTGGGGTGTCTGAGAACTTGGCTGATTGCCAGGAGTGTGATCTGCCCGCCGGATCACTTTGCCTGCAAAGAGACAGAATGGCTAACATTATTAGAGTTGTCTATTTGCTCAGATACCCTAGTATGTATAGCACAATCACAATTGTTATTCAGCATTTACCTTGTGCCAAAATGTGACACTGTCCAGAATTTAAACATGCTACAATCTCTGTTCTCTGATTTTTTAAAAATTATATTCTATTCTTCTACATGTCAGGAATGAAAAGATCACCTTCCTGGAAAACCAATTATTTATTTAACTGCGGCTGGATGTTCTAATTGTGAAGATCTGAATACTAAGCAAACAAAATACTGTATGCTGTTCATTTCATCTTCCATTTTGGCAGCTGCAATTTATCAATGTTAAGAGCAATGAGACCAATTCAAATTCAAAAATAAGTCCGGCTGTTACCTGTGAATGGCTAAGAGTGCTATAAATTAAGCAGTTCATAGAGGATGCAGAGTACAGAACAACAGAGGTATTGCAGTGAAACTTATGCAATCTAATTTTTGTCTCCATACTTGGTAAATTAGATAATTTCAATTAGAAGCAAATCCATGAAAAATGTAGCAGATGATTTCTGCAGAATTCATGTAATTTATGGATAGGTCCATGTCTTGCTGGGGCTACCAATAATAGACTAACAGAATTATAGAGTTGGAAGGGACCTTGGAGGTCTTCTAGTCCAACCCCCTGCTCAAGCAGGAGAGTACTATTTCAGACAAGTGGCTGTCCAGTCTCTTCTTGAAAACCTCCAGTGTTGGAGCACCCACAATTTATGAAGGCAAGTCATTCCACTGATTAATTGTTCTCACTATCAGGAAATTTCTCCTTAGTTCTAGGTTGGTTCTCTCCTTGATCAGTTTCATCCATTAGCATCCCAGAGCAGCTCCAAACATAGTAGAACTGGAATGGATCCCAAGGACGATCTATCTACTCCAATCTTTTGCATTGTTCAATTAAATCATCCATGAGAAGTAACTGTCCAATCTCTTCTTAAAAACTTCCAGTTATAGAGAACCCACAACCTTGATAGCCTGTTCTGCTTATGTAAAAATCTTATCGGAAAGTTTTTCTCCCCTTTTATTTTGAGGTAGCTGCAACTCATATAGGCAATCCTTGACTTACAACCATTCATTTAGTGACCGTTTGAAGTTATAACAGCACTGAAAAAGTGACTTATGACCTTTTTTCACACAACTGTTGCAGCATCCCCATGGTCACATGATCAAAATTTGGGCGCTTCAGAAGTGACATGTATTTACGACGGTTGCAATGTCCCAGGGGGTGATGTGATCCCCTTTTGCAACCTTCTGACAAGCAAAGTCACTGGGGAAGCCAGATTCACTTAACAACCGTGTTCCTAATTTAACAACAGCGGTGGTTCACTTAACAACTCTGACAAGAAAAGTTGTAAAATGGCACAAAATTCACTTAACTGTCTTGCTTAGCAGCGGAAATGCTAGGCTCAACTGTGCTTGCAAGCTGAGGACTAGCTGTATTCATTATTTCTGATTTGCATATTACCAGATGCCAAAGAAATCGGCGGACTTCCTACAGTGATGTGCGATCCGCCAAATCTGCTGTGACACAGCTGGGTGAATAATTCAAGAATTCCACAAGCGTCTGTCTAAAAATATTTCCCATCATCAAAAATAGATACACTCTCTTTGGAGAAGCTGAATATGTACAACATAAATGTGAAAAATTGCATGAAGTCACGGATATATTCGAGAAAGATCCATGCAAAAATGACTAGTGGAGAAAAGTTATTTATAACCACTGCGACATTGCTTATGTATATTTTTTGAGGGGGGACGGAGGGGGGGAACTTGACAGAATAGATTAATACTTGATTGCATACCCTCCTGACCCCAGATCGGATTTAAATTGAGCTGCCCATCACTGCTACAATACACGCAAGAAAATGAACCGATAAGTAATACTTCATAATCTCTGTGCTGGTAGTTGTAGCTTATGTCATGCTGGCAAGACAAATGCTACCTTATCCATATTCTCTCCTCTTTACATGGATTAAAGACACAAGCGCTCGTGTTTGGCTCTGCATCTGATCATCCTTGCCAGAGGAGAAAAAAAATGAGCATACGGGGGTTACAAAAATAGAAACAGCTCCCAGTTTTAGAAGAGGATTTTCTCCGCGTTCGATTAGTAGAAAGGACATACAGGTATAGCCCTTGACTTACAACCCTTCATTTAGTGACTGTCCGAAGTTACAGAGGCCACTGAATAAAGTTGAAGTCCACAAGTCATCAAGGTTAGACACGTCTACTCTGGCTGGCTAGGGAATTGTGGGAGTTGAAGTCCACAGTCTTAAAGTCACCAAGTTTGGATATATCTGCTCTGGCTGGCTGGGGAATTCTGGGAGTTGACGTCAACAGAACTTAAAAGTGCCAAGATTGGACACCCCCGCTCTAGAAAGGCAAAAAAGAAGCAAACCTCCCAGATGTACATAAACATCCAGCTTTCTTCAGGGCCAAAAGAATTTGATTCTTCCTTTACACCCGGCAATATTTTCCCATTTGGCATTTCATCATTTTTACAGGCAGTCCTCATCTTAGAACAGTTTGTTTAGTAACCGTTCATAACCATTTTTCACACTATTGCAGCATCCCCATGGTCATTCGGATGCTTCGCAACTGGTTCATTTTATGATGGTTGCAGTGTTCTAAGGTAATGTGATACGGTGAGTTCTACTCCTGCCTTAGGCATGAAAGCCAGATGGGTGACTTTGGGCGAAATCACCAGGAGACGGTGAATTCTAGTGCCACCTTAGCATGAAAGCCAGATGGGTGACTTTGGGCCAATCATCGGGAGACGGTGAATTCTACTGCCACCTTAGCATGAAAGCCAGATGGGTGACTTTGGGCCAATCACCGGGAGACGGTGAATTCTAGTGCCACCTTAGCATGAAAGCCAGATGGGTGACTTTGGGCCAATCACCAGGAGACGGTGAATTCTACTGCCACCTTAGCATGAAAGCCAGATGGGTGACTTTGGGCCAATCACCGGGAGACGGTGAATTCTAGTGCCACCTTAGCATGAAAGCCAGATGGGTGACTTTGGGCCAATCACCGGGAGACGGTGAATTCTACTGCCACCTTAGCATGAAAGCCAGATGGGTGACTTTGGGCCAATCACCGGGAGACGGTGAATTCTAGTGCCACCTTAGCATGAAAGCCAGATGGGTGACTTTGGGCCAATCACCGGGAGACGGTGAATTCTACTGCCACCTTAGCATGAAAGCCAGATGGGTGACTTTGGGCCAATCACCGGGAGAGAATTCGCCACCTTAGCATGAAAGCCAGATGGGTGACTTTGGGCCAATCACCGGGTGACGGTGAGTTCTACTTCCACCTTAGCATGAAAGCCAGATGGGTGACTCTGGGCCAGTTCCTTTCCCTCAGCCCAACACATCTTTACAGGATTGTTGTGGGGTAAATAGGAGGAGGAAGGAGTATTAAACATGTTCGCTGCCCTGAGTTACTTATAAAATAATATAGTTTGGATGAAAATCTAATAAATAAAATCAGTTTACCTGTTTGGGAATCCCTTAACCTTTGTCCTCAAAATAAAATAATATAATATATAAAATAACAATATAATAATATAATATAATATAATATAATATAATATAATATAATATAATATAATATAATATAATATAATATAATATTATAATATAATATAATATAATATAATATAATATAATATAATATAATATAATATAATATAATATAATATAATATAATATAATATAATATAATATAATATAATATAATGCAACCTTGACAATTTAGCTGGCTGAGGAATTCTGGGAGCTGAAGTTGTCAAGATTGCATACCCCTGTAACATAACGTAACGTAACGTAACGTAACATAACATAAGGAGCTTGGGTTCTAATACAGGAAAGACTGCGGTCTCTTTTCATTTTTATTATCTGTGGCTGGCTTGGCATTATGGGGTGTGTTATGAAACTAGCAGGCAAATTGGGAGTACAGTTTGGCCTTGAAATAGTAACTACCAGGAAAGATTTGTCGAAACCCGCAACGTGACTGTTGTTGTAGGGAAAGAAGGATAGGCTGAGGCTGGACTCTCATTTTTTCCAGCTGCAACTGAAGCAAAGCAACAAAGACAGGAGACTCTCCAATCTGCAGGTCCTGCTTTTTTAATGACAGGTCAGTTGCTGGTACGATTTAATTCTGGCTGAAAGCCCCAGCCTGACAGACATCATGGATTATAATTTTGATTTCTGAATTTAATTCAGATCTCGTAGCCCTATTTTCAACCTGCTTCCATGTTCCAGAGCTGGTTAATAGAGATAGTCCTCAACTTACAGCCATTTGTTTAGTGATCCTTCGAAGTTACAGTGGCACTGAAAAAAGTGACATGATGAGTTTTTACACTTACGACGGTTGTCGCATCCCCGCGGTCATGTGATCAAAATTCGGGCGCTTGGTAACTGGCATGTTTTTATGACGGTTGCTCTGTCCCAGGGTCATGTGATTCCCATTTGTAACCTTCCCAGCTGGCTTCTGACAAGCAAAGACAATGGGGGAAGCCCAGATTCGCTTAAGGACTGTATGATTCACTTAACAACTGCAGTGGTTTGCTTAACAACTATGGTAAAAAGGTCGTAAAATGGGGCAAAACTCAGAAATATTGGACTCAATTGTGCTCGTAAGTCGAGGACTATCTGCATATGGCTATGGATTCTGGAGCAAGATCACTTAAATCATCATTTTCCCTCTGGTTATGAGGATAATTTCTGACTCGCCACCCAGGAAGTCTGTACTGTGTTATTTAATATGTTCACAATGAATGCTACTCTCCCAAAGCAAAACATAGAAATATTTTCAATTTCTTTATATTTCCTCTTATTTTTCTATCTCATGCTTCAGCAATGCTTTGGAAATTTAATCAAAAGCATCAGTTTCTGGAAGAGTGTGTTTAATAGTCTTATGACCTTCAATCACAACTGAAAGAAAAATCCACAAATACTTCTAATTCCTACCTTTCATTTATTGCATTCTTTTCAGAATTATCTTTTGGATAATAATAGTTAAAACATCAAAGGGATTTAGAAGTGTTATAAATACATGTGTAGGAATACTGTGCAAATGAAATAGAGAGAGGAAGAGAGAGAGAGAGAGAGAGAAAGAGAGAGAAAGAGGGAGAGAAGGAGAGAGAGAGGGAGAGGGGAAGAAAGAAGATGGGGAGAGAGAGAGGGAAGCATATTGTTTCTAAGGAAAAACAGAACCGAAAGGAAGTTTCTTTCAATCATTATTAAAATGAAACTCTATCCCCGAGGCTACATCTACACAAAAGGGAGCAAATTTCTCTTACACAGTAATATAGAATATCGCTATATTAGATATTTGTTCCACTCGAATATTCTAAAATGCCTATCGCCCTGTGTGAACCTGAAATAAAATAATCAAGAAATGGCCACAAGTAAAACTCAAAACTCTCCCTTCGGTAGTTATTTTTGTCTTCTCTAACGTCAATTGCAAATTACACTGTGCCTGCAAAAAAAACCAATCCAGTATTTGACAGGTCAGAGTTCCCCAACCTTTCCGGCTTTGCGGACCGGCAGAGGGAGGGAGAAAGGATGGATCTGTGCAAGTAGCCGGCAAGTGTGCACAGCTCCGTTTGTGCAAGCAGCGTGCACGCACGCCTGTTCACTTAAATGGAGCCCTCGCATGCGCACTCACCCACCGCTCGTGCAAGTGAGGATGCGCGTGTGCGCGCACGCTCGCCAGCCGTTTCCGCGGCCTGGTTGCAAAAAACCCTCACGGCCCACGAGTGGGCTGTGGCCCACAGGTTGGGGACCCCTGTGATAGATTACCTATGACACTCAAGGCGAGCACAGAAAAAGAAAGGTTGTAAAATGGGGCAAAACTTGCTTAACAGCTGCCTTGCTTAGCAATGGGAATTTTGGG
Source organism: Azemiops feae (assembly GCA_023970755.1). Classification (NCBI taxonomy): domain Eukaryota; kingdom Metazoa; phylum Chordata; class Lepidosauria; order Squamata; family Viperidae; genus Azemiops; species Azemiops feae. Next base: position 12,568 of record JALGBA010001506.1, on the reverse strand, counting down.
CTAACCACATTCCCTTTCCTGCTTCTGTTCTGGATCCCTGAACAGGGATCTGTTCTGGTATGGTGTTTGGAAAATCTGCTTTTGAGCTCTTCTAATGCTCGTGAAGTCAAAGCGAGGGAAGGGGAAAAAATAACTTCTGAACACCTTTGTGACAGAAAAGAGACTGGCTGTTCTGGTCGCACTTGCCAACAGGTTAAGACACGGGAAAGAAAAATGCAAGAGAATCAGAGAAAGAAAACAAAAGCCAAACCAGGATATCCTGCACTGGACAGGAGGCCTAGAAATCAGGAATGCCATTTGCTATTTACCTTTTGACTTTAAAACTCTCCCATAGAATGAATGATATGTATTGGTTAATTTTTTATTATTATTAGTGACAAATTTATTTACTATAGCTCTTTAGTATTATGTTAACTATGCACACTTAACATGTATACCCTGACGATAGTCTGCTTGCTAAAGCATTGATTTACTTTTGGGGGTAATCCCATTATTGTATCTATCCCTACCCCTGGTCTAATCCTTGTTTTTTTACCCTATGTTATACTTTTACCTACCCTTCCCCTTTTTATCCCCATAAAAATAATAAAATATATTTAAAAAACAAAACTCTCCCTTAGCAAAAAAGAAAGAAAGAAAGAAAGAGAAAGAAAGAAAGAAAGAAAGAGAGAAAGAAAGAAAGAAAGAAAGAAAGAAAGAAAGAAAGAAAGAAAGAAAGAAAGAAAGAAAGAAAGAAAGAAAGAAAGAAAGAAAGAAAGAAAGAAAGAAACTCCAGCAACTATTTAAAATTCCTAAAGATATCTGCCTGATGCGCCAAACATAACCCCAGGTCGGGTGTTTTTGTCACTGAGGTGGTTTTGAAGCTTTCTTTCCAGTACATGCCATCAAAGACAGAGCCTACAATGCAGTTTGAAAAGCCCAGGCCTCTTTAGGAGTTAAGTTACAGGAATCTTTGGAAGCAAGTTCAGACCCCTTTCAAATAATGTACATCTCTGAATTAAGGCATCAGAACTGGATGATTCTATAGCTGCCAGATTAAAGTCAACTGTTGTTTCTTTGCAAGGGTGAGGGGGCGAAGGAAGATAGAAAAAGGAAAAAGGGGAAAGAAGGAAATGAAAAACAGAAAGAAGAATTAAGGGAAGGGAATGCAAGAAAAGAAGAGGAAGGGAAGGGAAGGGAAGGAAAGGAAAGGGGAGCAAAGGGAAGGAAAAAGAAAAAAGAAGGTAAGGGAAATAGAAAAAAGGAATGGAAAAGGAAAAAGGGAAAAGAGAAGGAATGAAAGGAAAGGCAAGGGAGAAAGGAAAGGAGAGGAAAGGAAAGGAAAGGAAAGGAAAGGAAAGGAAAGGAAACATAGGGGAAAAAAGAACCAGGTGGTTCTTTTTTAATGATTCAATCTTTGTTAGGAACATTAGTCACTGCATCTCTCTGAGTCTCTTTCTACCTGTCCTTTCACCAAAACAACTCCAGAGAAGCACCATCCATGACCAGCATGTTCTCTGGTTCCATGTTTGCTCCTTCTCTCTCCAGCACTCAGCACAGCGGAGAAAGATCTTACAGGAATTACCAGTGCAAGACCAACATTTTGCTAATTACATCCTCCTCTTTCTGAGTAGACTGGATCTTGATAGCACGGTGTCGTTTGAGGTCAACAGGACAGGAAAGATTAATATAATCTCCTTCCTAATCAGATTGAGCTAGTCCACAGGTACAATAGTACAGATCAGGGCTTGGCTTCCTTTCCAGGAGGGCTAGAGTCTGGAAGTTTCTCATTAATTTCTGGTTTAAATTAATTTCTTTTCCCTCTGGGTCTGGCTCCATTGGTTTTTAGAAACCGTTTTCAGTTCAACCTGGCTAACGAGAGCTGACAGCACATTCTAGACCAGGGGGTCTTCAAACTTGGCCCTTTTATGACTTGCGGACTTCAACTCCCAGAATTCCTCAGCCAGGCACGCTGGCTGAGGAATTCTGGGAGTTGAAGTCCACAAGTCATAAAAGGGTCAAGTTTGAAGACCCCTGGTCTAGACTTTAGGCCTCTCTTTGATCCATTAGAGTTTGAAAAAAGCCAGGAGTCATCTTGAGCAGAGTATCTGGGTTATTGATTTCCAAACCAGTTTCAATCCAGCCTCCAAATCCATGTGTGGTTTTTTTCATTTTTCAAGTGGGCAGGTGTCTCCATCCCCTCGTTAGCCTTCACCTTGGCCAGGTTGAACATGCTACTCTCTCCAGCCTGTGGGGCCTTATAAAAATATCCTTCCTCAGCAGCATACATGAGGCCCATGTGGAGATGGTTTTGCGGTGTCCCTCGGCCTTCGGCACCTTTGTGACTCTCTTGGTGGTTGGCTCAAAGTCATCCAGCCATTTTACATGCCTAAGGCAGGACTAGAACTCACAATCTCCTGGTGGGTGGCCCAAAGTCACCCAGCTGGTTTTTATGCTTAAGGCAGGACTAGAACTCGCCACCTCTTGGTGATTGGCTCAAAGTCATCCAACTGGTTTTTATACCCAAGGTAGGGCTAGAACTCACCATCTCTTGGTGGATGGCTCAAAGTCATCCAGCCATTTTACATGCCTAAGGCAGGACTAGAACTCACAGTCTCCTGGTGATTGTCCCAAAGTCATCCAGCTGTTTTTCATGCCTAGGGCAGTACTAGAACTCACAGTCTCCTAGTGGTTGGCCCAAAGTCACCCAGCTGGTTTTTATGCTTAAGGCAGGACTAGAACTCACCACCTCTTGGTGATTGGCTCAAAGTCATCCAACCATTTTTCATGCCTAAGGTGCGACTAGAATTCCCAGTCTCCTGGTGGCTGGCCCAAAGTCACCCTGTTGGTTTTCACGCCTAAGGTGAGACTAGAATGCAAAGTCTCCTGGTTTCTAGAGGAGCACCTTCACCACTAGACCCAAAAAAACCCTCACTTAACAACTCTCTCGCTTAGTAACGGAAACTTTGGGCTCGGTTGTGGTTGTAAGTCAAGGACAACCTGTAAACAAACATCATACAAAACTATATACCACCCAGAAGTCACCTTGAGAGTGTGATGAATAATACCTAAATTTGACAAACAAACAAACAAATCTGTCCTGCCAATTGGAGGCTTTCTAATCCGAATCTTTCCTCCCTTTCAGATCCAAATTTTGTGAAAACTGTGTCCAGCAAAGACGGAAAGGAAACAAGAGACCCCCCTTTTGTCTTCTGGCATAACAAGGGTCTTTATTCTGCAGAAATTAACCTTGTGCTCACCTGTTCTTCAAACGCAGCTTAACTTCATTCAGCCACGACGTTTTGCCAGACTGCCAGTCGGACTTGAGACCCTCTGAATTGGGAGGCTGGGCGGTGTTGGTGGCCGAGTGCCCCTCTGCTGCCAAGGTATCTCTGCAGGCCCAAAAGCAAAGCGGAGGTTTGAGACCCTGCTCCTACGTCGATCGAGATGAAGCACCTCTTTTGAATCAAATACATTAGCGCAGTTCAAGTACTTGGCTATTAAAGCTTTTCCGTTCCGTGTTTCAGCCCAGTCCACGTTGGTACCCACCAAGGATCTTGAGACTGCAACTGCTTGAATTGCTAGCCAGTATGACTTAAGGATGAGAGTTAGAGGAACTGTTATCTCGATATATTTGGAAGTTAAGAGATTAAAAAATGCCATCACAACACAATTATAAATAATGTGTATTTTAAAAAATCACTTTATGTAAGAATATGGATGGATGGATGGATGAATGAATATCTTCTCTCTCTCTCTCTCTGTCTCTCTCTGTCTCTCTCTCTGTCTCTGTCTCTGTCTCTCTCTCTCTCTCTCTCTCTCATAAACACAGATTTATCACAAGATATAAAATTATCAAAAACCAACTTGATCCATGGGATTCAGAATAAAATCCAAGTTTTTATTCCCAAGCAAATGTACTTTAAAGCAGAGGAAATTGAGTTGTGCTTTCTTTCTTTCTTTCTTTCTTTCTTTCTTTCTTTCTCTCTTTTTTTTCTTTCTTTCCTTTCTTCTTTCTTTCTTGTCTTCCTTCCTTCTTTTCTTTTCCTTTCTCTCTCTCTGTCTCTCCACTTAGCCCATTACTATCTGCTATAACAGTTTACAAACAGAAATTGCAAACTAACTCAATATTTATATATTATTATAAAAATAACACGTTTTACCTGCCTTTTGCCTGTGTTACACTGAAAACTGCAAAGTAAACTCTACATAAGTATTACACATCACAGCTATTATAGCTGTTGGAGAGATGGTGGGATGTTTCTCTAATGCCCTTCATATGAAAGTAAAATAAAATTCCCTGATGCTTGCATTATTTGTTCACTTAATAACTTCCCCATCATATCACCTGTATTTACAAGCAGATTATCAGAATTTATCACATGTTTTTCTCCCAATTGCATGCATGTGGTTGGCACAATTAAGTCTCCATTAAATATGCCGTGAGAAAGGACACATCTGAATTCCATTATTAGAGGATTTTATTTTATTATTTTATTTTTGCTTTCTTCAACATGAAAGATCAACCAATCAGAGAACGACTGAAAATCTGCTCAGTTTATGGAGAGCCAGAAAGCCACAACTACGTACACAACCAAAACAAGATTGCAAGAGAAGGGTTTTGTTTTTTTTAAATGATCCGTTGCAGAATCAAATCAAGGAAGTCGGTATTATTAAAGCTGAAATTAAGACTAACTATTATTTATCACTTATATATTTTGCTTCAAAACAACTCCATTTTCCACACTTGGAATACTGCATCCAGTTTTGGTTGCCACAATATAAAAAAAAAATGTTGAGACTCTGGAAAGAGTGCAGAGAAGAGCAACAAAGAGGATCAGGGGACTGTAGGCCAAAACATATGAAGAACAGTGGCAGGAATTGGGTATGTCTAGTTTAATGAAAAGAAGGACTAGGGGTGACATGATAGCAGTATTCCAATATCTAAGGGGCTGCCACAAAAAAGAGGAGGGTCAACCTATTCTCCAAAGGACCTGAGGGCAGGACAAGAAACAATGGATGGAAACTCATCAAGGAGAGAACCAACCTAGAACTAAGGAGAAATTTCCTGACAGAACAATTAATCAGTGGAAGGGCTTTGCCTCCAGAAGTTGTGGATAGTCCATCACTGGAGGTTTTCAAGAAGAAACTGGATTGCCTGGATAGCTGAATTGGACATCCAGTTATGAGACTACAGCCATTCCCCCATAGACGTTTTGTATATAATATGTGGATTGCATGTATATGTTTACTTGTCTTCTGTCATGTTCTCATCATACGCTAAATAAATAATAAGAGCCATTCCGAGACCCAACCTGAACTTCCTTCATTCCATATTAGTGGGACACTAATTCTTTGCCCATAGACCAGGGATAGGCAACCTTGGCTCTTTTATGACTGGTGGACTTCAACTCCCAGAATTCCTGAGCCAGCATGACTCAGCTTGGAAACCTCTCCCTTTCCCCTCAGCATGGCTGGCTCAGGAATTCTGGGAGTTGAAGTCCACGAGTCATAAAAGAGCCAAGGTTGCCTACCCCTGCCATAGACGATCCTCTTAAGAATCCAACTTTCTGATCTTGGAGAAAGAAGAAATGAAATACTGTGAGAAAAGAAAATGCTCTAAGCTTCTCCTGCTGTCAAGTCTGGATAGGGCGGAAAAAAGAGTATGTCGTATATTTGGTAGGTTGAGAGCTTAAGATGGTTTGGATGGCTGAGATTCCATTGCCATGAAGGACACCTCTGCTCTGGGTGTTCACCACCCCCTTCGTCCTCCCCCTCGTTGCAAGAATGTTAAGCCCCAGCATTGCTTACCCCGAAGCCTTACAAGAATACTTTCACCTTCAATTTCAGCATCTGAACAATATTCTGGCACTCCAGATCTTCTGTCACCTGCTTACCCCATCCTCTAAATCCCACCCCGCTTTTCGCTCCATACTTGGTCATACTCTACCAGCTGTTCTTGGATCTTGCATGGTGCAAAGAAGGAATGTTTCTTCTTAGCTACCAAGGAGGCAATGAACATAAGCAGAAAAGTTAAAACGCATTTCCTCAAGAAGAGAATATTTGTAGCTGTGGGGTCCTTGGTGTTCTCTAAGCTTGGAGGTCCCAAAGGTGCTTTTTTCATGAGGCAACTGGACTGTCTTGTTTTTCCTTGAAGACATTTCGCTTCTCATCCAAGAAGCTTCTTCAGCTCTGACTGGATGGTGGGGAATGGAAGGATTTATACTCCTTGCAGACAGCTGGTCATTTGCATTCTTTTACAGAGTCAATAAGACCACCTGGAGGTTTATCGGTATCCTCAGGGTTACCTGAGTGGTGCAAATGGGTGTGGAGCCTTCTTGGAATTGTTGAACTACTAAGGTGACAAGTCAGATAAGCCTCCAGGGGCATCAACAACTCGGTAAAAGAATGCAAATAACCATCTGTCTGCAAGGAATATAAATCCTTCCATTCCCCACCATCCAGTCAGATCGGAAGAAGCTTCTTGGATGAGAAGCGAAACGTTTTTCAAAGAAAAACAAGGAAGTCCAGTTGCCTCTTGAAAAAGCACCTTTGGGACAACCATGACCTGGATGACTGAGAATCTCCATAGACACTAAGTTTGGAGGTTTTCTCGCAGACATTTCATACCAAACTATGTAACATCGTCAGTGCTAGAAACCACCTAACACTGATGATGTTACCTAGTATGGTAATAAAACATCTGCAAGAAAACTCACTAAGCTCAGAGAACACCTAGGACCCTACACATTTCCTCAACCTAGCACTTCCAAGTGTGTTGGGTCAAGTCTAGTCCAGTGCATTTAGGGGCTTGGAGAAGCCTGGATGAGGTCAAAGAATTGACTATGTATGACCTGGGAATCTCCACTTCCAATCTTGTCAACACCATGAAATCATGAGAACTTAGCTTGGACCACAAGAGAATGGCATTCCACTTTTCTGCTCAGCTTTAAAATGAAAACGAACACCTTTCAGCAAATATAAGCCTAATCTACTTCACAAGGCATTGAGAGGATAGAAAGGGATAATCTCCTACAACCCATGGAGAAAGGGCGAGATGTCCACATATGAGCACACATCAGTATTTCCCAGCTCCATGCAGGAATTTTGCACAGATTAGTGTGATATAATGTTAATATGAGGCAGGGATCTCTATCCCAGAGACTAAAGCTGTGCCAGTCCTTCAAATGAGGTGCTTTATGACAGGGCTCTCCAACCTTGGCAACATTTAAGGCTTATGGACTTCAACTCCCAGAATTCCTCAGCCAGACATATTGACTGAGGAATTCTGGGGGTTGAAGTCCGCAAGTCTTAAAAAGTTGCCAGGTGGGAGAGCCCTGCTTTATGAGACATGGCAGAGCAACCAAGTACCTCTTCTTGAAACATTTCAGCAGGATGATTCTCAATCATCCAGCTCACGATTGTCCCAAAGATGTTTTCTCCAAAAGGCAACAGGACTTTCTTGGTGTTTTCTTTGAAAACATTTCACTTCTCATTCAAGAACCTTCCTCAGTTCTCTTCAGAACTCAAGATACCTGAACTGAAGAAGCTTCTTGGATGAGAGGCGAGACCTTTTCAAAAAGCCAGTGTGCCTGGCTGAGGAATTCTGGGAGTTGAAGTCCACAAGTCATAAAAGGGCCACGTTTGAAGACCCCTGTTTTAGAGTTCCACCCTTCTGCTATCTTTAAGGAAGACTTGTTGTAACTCTTGTTTGTCAACGAGGCAACATTATTTGCTAGCTTTGGAGAACGACAGGGCAGGGTTGAATTATACAATTTTATTGATGCTTTGAAGTCAGCGGAATCTGAATAACCAGTGATGAGGTATCATGACATAGGAAACATGGTAACTTTGCACACAGGATGCGCGTTAGGACTTGCTATCGTGACACTGAATGTAGGCATGTAAGTCACATCTTTTGCATATTCATTCGGGCTTGCCCATGCTTTCCTGAAGACCATGTGCTTATACAGTAATCCTCGACTTACGATCGCAACTGAGGCCAACATTTCTGTTGTAAAGTGAGTTTTGCCCCATTTTATGACCTTTCTTTCCACATTTGTTAAGTGACTCACTGCAGTGGTTAAATTAGTAACACGGTGGTTTAAGTGAGTCTGGCTTCCCCATGGACTTTGTTTGTCAGAACGTCGCAAAAGGGGATTACATGACCCCGGGACACTGCAACCGTCATAAATACCAGTCAGACTGTCTGGATTTTGATCACGTGACCATGGGGATGCTGCAACGGTCGTAAGTGTAAAAAGCAGTAGTAAATCACTTTTTTCAGTGCCTTTGTAACTTTGAACAGTCATTAAATGAACTATTGTAAGTCGAGGATTATCTGTAACACAGAGAAATTTCCAAGGAGCAGAGATGTTGGTTTCTCTAAATCTGCTTCTGCACAAAATTAATGTAGCCTAAGCTAGAATAGCGAAGTAGCAACTCGAAATTACCGGAAGGGGAATTTTTACTCTACTCACACGTACAATTATTCTGTTTACTTAACAGACCTGGGGGATCGTGATTTAGTTCTTAAGAAAGTCTGCTGAAGTTCCGGAATGAGCAAAAACGGGAAAAAGAGACCTGTTTTTCATTGTTAAATGCCATTTATTTAAATGCCGCTCTTGTTCTCTGTCTGACTTAAGAATTGGCTGGAATGTTGAACAATAGATATTCTTCAGGCCAGGGCTACAAGTAATTAGACTAATGCAAGGAGTAATTAGAAGATGGATAATTAAAACTTGCATGCTTAGCAGAAATTCACCAAAAGATGTGGAAAGAATCCTTTCAAGCAAAAACATCAAGAAAACTTCTGGCATCTACCATCTCTATGCTTTCAAAAAGTAAACTTTTTGAAAAAATCTAGGAATTTATAACTCAATTCATTGGGCCAAATGACCCAGTTTTGCAAAAATCTCACAAAAAAACTCTAGAGTGCCAAAACAGGTCAACTATGTTTCTGTAATCAAGTGTTTTTCTATAAGATTTGAAGTATATTACAGTATAAAATGTTTAGAAAAATGCTTCTTTCATAAAAAACCAAGAAAGATGCCCTGAGCGTGGGGCCTGAACCTTATTTTAATATGTTTTCTAGAGGTCTTTGGTTCTAAAAACAGTTCTTAGTTCTCCTTTGCTCTAGTCTAGTCTAAAGAAATCTGTTTTTTTTTAAATAATAATAATAATAATAATAATAATAATAATAATAATAATAATAATAATAATAATAATAATAATAATAATAATAATAATAATAATAATAATAATAATAATAATAATAATAAAAAGTTGGAAGGGACCTTGGAGGTCATCTAGTCCAACCCCTGCTCCGGCAGGAACCCCTATACCATTTCAGACAAATGGGCTGTCCAGTCTCTTCTTAACAAACTGCACGTGTTGGAGCATTTCACCGCTTATGGAGGCAGTTTGTTCCATCATGGTAATTGTTCACTGTCAGGACGTTTTCCCTCAGTTCAGGTTGCTTCTTCCGATAGTTTCCATCCATTACTGCTTCTGCCTTCAGGCGCCTTGGAGAATAGCTTGACTCCGCGTCTTTGCGCAGCCCTGCGATATGGAATATGCTATCATGCACCCTAGTCCTTCTTCGTCATTAAACTAGACATACCCAATTCCAGCAAACGTTCTTGATATGCTTTAGCCTCCAGTCCCCTAATCATCTTTGTTGCCCTTCTCTGCACTCTTTCTAGAGTCTCAACATCTTTTTTACATCGTGGTGACCAAAACTGGATGCAGTATTCCAAGTGTGGCCTTACCAAAAGATGGAGGAGTGATTGAATGACTGATGCCAATATTAATTGTAATTATCATTCTAATTTTGTTATTAATGTAAATTTGAACTATTCATAATAATTGTTTGTAAGCGCCTAAGGTTTATTAAGAACCGAAGCAGAAATAAATTCCATAGACAATCATTCTGGAATCTAGAATTATTATTTTTTCTCCTTAACTGGTATTTAATATTTACAAGAGAGGTTAAGAGTTAAAGGAAATTGTCATCTCTGCCTTTTCAAACAAAATGTAGTGTCTAAAGAATCTAAATCTAATCTTCAAAGTGGTACTTGAGTTCCATTTTCATTAACTTAAGTTCTATATTGATTTTTTTTTCCAGTGGTCAATACTCATGAATGTATTCCATTCCATCTGAAAATTTATTTTGTAGATTTATTGGAATTGTGTCTTTTAATGGTGGAATTGAGATGGAGGGAGCCCATTAGTGTCTAATGGACCTGAAAATACAGGTGATGGGGAACACGTCCCTGTGTATGTCCAGCTTCCACACACGTCCCTGTGTATGTCCAGCTTCCACACTTTTTTGTGTTCCCTACTAACAATTATTATTAAACAAATTTAAGATTTATTTTGCAAGGTTTTCAAATAGTTAAAATGCTGCACATATCTCAATAATCCTTACAAGAGAATTATAAAATAAATTACTATGGTAGCATGCAAATAACTATGGGAGATAGTAACTGTAGGGAAGCCACTGAGAAGAGATGGGATAATATACTATTAAACGTTCACTTGGAGAAAAAGTCAAATCTTTTTTTTCCAAAAAGCACAGCGACCTGTTCCCCATCTCCTGTACTGATTTGTCCAGTTGTGTGCAAAAAGGTTGCAAAATGGAGCACAACTCACTGAACAACTATCTTACGTAGCAACGCAAATTTTGCACCGTGGTCGTTAAGTCGAGGGGTACCTGCATTGCCAAAGACAGAACGAACGAACAAATCAATGCATTTAATTAGGCTTTCTTAGAATCGCTACTTCTGCCAAACACCTGAACTAAATTTTACTTAGACCCTATGAGATTTTTTTTTATATACTGTAAAAATAAATTATCGGATTCCTAACTTTGCATCACAGCACATGAACAAGTGACACGTGGACACATTGTCCTATTCATGGCAAAGACAAGTGTTTGAGCCCTGAAAAGGACAGACTTTTCGTCCATCTTTGTAAGATGCAAAAAAAGAACGAGATTTTTTTTCCAGTCCGGATTATATCCTACGGAAAAATTCACTTCTGCAATGTTTGAAATGCTTTGTCTCTTTACAGAAATAATTTCTAGCTGCTTGCTGTTATTTATACTGCCGTTCCCCCTGGGCCTCTGGAATTTCATGCCAAACACGTTTACCCCATTACTGTACAATTGCATTCGGCAGATGTTCTCTTGGGCTTAACGATATCCTATAGGGCCACTCGAGGCAATTTAATCTAAAGTCTACAAGTGGTCCTCTATTTATGACCACAACTGAGCTCCAAATTTCTGTTTGGGCTCAATTGTGGTCGTAAAACGAACTGTTTTTTTTGCTAAGTGAGACAGGTGTTAAGTGAGTTTTGCCCCATTTGACAACCTGTCTTGCCACAGTTGTTAACTGTGTGTCACTGCAGCTGCTAAGTTAGTAACACGGTTGTTAAGTGAATCTGGCTTCCCCAAGGCTTGTCAGAAGGTCCCCAAAAGTGACCAAGTGACCCTGGGACGCTATAACCGTCATAAATAACATGCCATTTGCCAAACATCCAAATTTTGATCACATGACCACTGGATCCTCTGTAAGGCACCTGCAACCTCCTATGATCCCATAGCTCTGGAAACAAATTTCTGAACAAGAAAAACAGAATGACAGAGTTGGAAGGGACCTTGGAGGTCTTCTAGTCCAGCCCCCTGCCCAAATAGGAGACCCTATACCAGGGGTACGCTATGACTCGTGGACTTCAACTCCCAGAATTCCTGAGCCAGCCACGCTGAGGAGAAAGGGAGAGGTTTCCAAGCTGAGCCATGCTGGCTCAGGAATTCTGGGAGTTGAAGTCCACGAGTCATAAAAGAGCCAAGGTTGCCTACCCCTGGCCTATACCATTTCAGACAAATGATGGTCCAATCTCTTCTTAAAAACCTCCAGTGATGGAGCACCCACAACTTCTTAAGGCAAGTCACCTCACTGTCAGGAAATTTCTCCTTACTTCTAGATTGGTTCTCTCCTTGATTAGTTTCCATCCATAACAACCCCTTGATCCTGCAAGCAACTTTTGCATTTTTGGGGTGCTGTCTGAGTTGGTGGCTTTCTTTCAGTGCTGATGTCACCTACTTTGGCAATGAAACGTCGGCAAGAAAACCACCAAGCTTTGTGGGCACCAAGGACCCAACAGTTCAACCCTGAGCTACAAACTATTCTTTTCTATAGGCGACTTGTGCCTTCTTACACACTGCATTCCGCTATATTTATTAAAGCCCCCCCCCACTTAACCAAAATCTAACCATCCTTTCCTGCTTAGACATATACATGCCTTGAACTCCAGCCAGGAGGCCCCGTGATCTATGGAAACTGAGAAGGTGCACCTGCTCTTCATTCACCCGTCTCTGCAGCTGAAAGTCATGGAAAACTCTAGAAGGCTTGCAAAGGGGCCACAGGTACACCTGGCCTCTGCATCGAAGAAGAGATTTTGGTTGTAAAGAGAAACAAAAAATGCACCACAATAGGAAGGGTGGGAATAAAAAGTCCCAGGTTGCAGTCTTTCATTCTACGCTACGGCTGAATTGGAGGTGAGACAAAGGATAAGCAGAGAAATATGT